>OZ018317.1:252058528-252378528 GCA_963969495.1 Ceratothoa steindachneri | reverse complement strand
GTCTGGCCATTTTGCATTGTGTCCTATACCATGCTGGTTGACCAAATGCGAGATGTCCCTCAGAGAGAAGTAATATGTGTACATGCACTATAAGCACCTCAGGATGATAACTCCATTTGTGAATTTTGCTGAGATAGGTTTAGGTTTCAGTATGTTGTGAAACACTCGTACTACTGATCTTGGAGGGCATACATGTCCTCACTAACAGGAATACCCCCTCTTGAGAGGTTTGTAATTATATTAAAAGGATTCAGGGCAGGGCAAGATGCATCCTCCACAAGGATCGCTCTGCACTTTTTAACTTGCATTCTGTAGCCGGTATGCTGCTCTGCCAGGATTTATTATACGTTGGGAGCTTGCTGAAGGCAGTCTACTGAACTTAAGTGGAGAACCCTTCAATGGTATGCTTATGCTGAGTGAGTTGCATTCTATTCTCTCTTGATGAATGGATGCCAACCCTGGTCCACATTTTATCTTGTAGGCCATGCTTTGACAGCTAGGTGAGTGAGGCCCGGCTTTTTGGTTAGATTTGTTGAACAGGATTTAGATAGAAGGCATCCATCCTTCCGCGCTGAATGCCTACCTTGCTCGCTTTTTGTAAACCGGGGAGAGATGCCTCTATCCTGGATGGCTTCTGCCCAAATTCTCTAACCTGCTCTGTGTGCAAGTTGATAGAGAAAATTGGTAAATGTTAGATTAGCCTCTTCCCTGGACAGTGGAAGCCATCTGTCTTCGGAACAGTGCGGCTTCTGCAAGTTTCACTCTGCTCCACCAGAAATTGCTATCTGCGAGGCCTTCCTTAATAAGATGCACTACACTTTGGAGAAGGTCTATGATACAACATGGCAATGTGTTATCTTGGAGACCCTCCACATGAGGGAGGTGAGAGGGTGCCTACGAATCTTTATTTCTAATTTTCTGCAAGATCATTGATCCTACATACAGGTTAGGGGGAATCCTTCTAAGGCCCATTTGAGCAGGACGAGGGTATCCTTGCAGGGAAGTTTCCTGTGTCCTGAGCATCAACGGTATCATCACTGTGCCGCAGGAATGTCTCCACGTTCTATATGGATGACCTTTTGATTTCGCTCATTGTGGCCCAGATTCTAACTCTGGTGCATCAACTCCAACAGCTATTGAACTACGTGTCTCACTACGCTGAACCGCGCATGTTTGTTTTCCTTGGCCAAGATTAAGGTAGTGCACTTCTGCTACCATCCATGGCTCCACCCTGCCCGGACTTGTTCCTAAACAGGGTTTGCCTTGAAGTGGTGGATTCGTACAATTTCCTTGGTCTTGTTTTTGACCAATACCTCACCTGGCAAGCTCACAGTTGCAGCCTTAGGCTCTTCTACCTGCTCTGGACATTCTTTGTTGAGTTATCTTCAGCTTTTCTAGCGATCCTTTGTTGGTTCAGAGCTTGACTATGGCTGTGAGTTTCTCATCTGCAGCAGAGCATGTATTGCAAAAGGCTTGATCTACCACACTGCTCTCCACCTGCTGACTGGTGCCTTCCGCACTTCTCCTATTCTGAGGGTCCAATTGTCGATTGATATGGGCCTTCAGCCTGAGGTGTCCGAGCCAGACGGCTCCATGTAGGCGGTTAAAATGCCTTCCCATGATGAGATTTGGAGGCTCCCCTTACATTGTGCAATCCTGCCTAGCAAGCATTGCCAATGCTTGGGCCTGGAAGCGTAATGTTTATGCCTTTACCTACCTTGATGACATCCTGCTGGTGAGGAAGATGGGCACTTTCCTGAACACCCCGGGAAAATTCTTTGATACTTCACTACATACCTTAAGGTATAAGCATAGGTGGGCGTTATCGCGCTAATGATAACAGGTTATCGGTTATCCAAGTTTTTTCCCCCTGCTTTATTGATTCATCACTATTACCGATACTTTTGGTTCTAAACTAGCGATAATCGATAATTTCAGTTTTTGGTTCCAGTTTATCACAGGGTAAGCGCGTGCCTTGGAGGCAGAAATAGGAAGGTCCGAGCTGGGAGGAGGATCCTCAAAACCTATGAGGAGATGAAGGAGAGCCTCACCAGGTAAGAACCTAAGAAAGAGTATTCAAATATTCTTACTATTGTATTATAAAATAACGCTATATATAGTCAATAATCAATATTGTATTATAATTTTGGATTTATTAGTTATCGCCTTATTGAGCGATAAATTTATCGCCGATAAGGTTATAGTTATTGATTTATCGGTTATTGTGATATTTATTTTTTTTTATGATGCCCACCTATGGGTTTAAGGCCACTGGGACCCAACATTGAAATTTGGCACCTTCAGTCAACCAACACTTCAAAGGGGTTTTTTCCCTGACCCCCTACCCCTAACTTTATATAACTTAACCTAATTTTTATTCTTGCCCCTTGCTCCTCTCCATTATTTTGTATATTACATTACTTTTTATTATTATTATTATTATTTCATTGCAAAATAAAGGACCCATTGAAGGGTAAACCTTGTCCCTTCTGTTTGAAGTCATCTGACCTCTACAAGGCGGTCTTCATGCCCAAACTGGTTGCGTTACACCGCTCTGTACTGGAGATAGTGCTTGAAAATTCAGATTTTTCTGAAAAATATAAATTTATTTAAATACAATAATTTAACTTTGCTTGCCTATCTAAACCTATAGAAATTAAAAGCCAAAAAAAGATATCTAGAGCATATTACAATGCCACAGTTGCTGTGAGCCAAGCAGATGTCAAGCTTATCTTCTGCTTGGTTCCTGGATTTGTGAGAATTGCAGGGAATGGAGGTACCAAATAGTCCGCAGGACAGGGAGACAAGACCAGCATTTTGCTCTTCCTCACACTGACTATATGGAGACAGCCAGGGTAATGTGGACCTACCCCCCAATTCTTCTATTGCTCTCAGGTCGCTTTCTATTGTCTTTGAATTGGGTGCACTCACTGGATACACTGCCCTTTGATGGGGGTGCTCACCTGCCCCTTATTACGATGACTGCATTATACCCCTGACTGTTCGGTACATTCTTGTTGAATGTCCCAGTCTGAGGGATCTTCGTACAAGCTAGATGTCACAATTTCTAGATGAACAGTGTTGCTACCCCTTGTCCTTTGCATGTATTTGAAACGTGTTCGTACACTCTGGGATTTTTAATTGTTTTAGGGAGGCTCTCTTATATGTATTTAATAATATTGGTGTTGCTGCATGTTGGGTGCTTTCTTTGTGTTGCTCTTTTATTTGTTTTTGTAAGAATAGCCTCTTAGATAAATTATTTATTTCTCTGGTGACTGCCAACAAGGACACACATTGCTGGCAGGTGTCAGAGAAGCCTACCTACTCCTAGAATTAAAAAACAAATTAATATTTTAGAAATGATGCCTTCATGCTCCTCTTCCTTCCACCTTCCCTCCTCAATACTCATCATACATAAAGTTTTTTGCCATCCAGGAGGCCCCCTCAAATGTGTCTACTCCCTTCCACCCAATTCATGTTCATGGAGAGTAATTTACGCATTGTCCTATTAATCCTCTTTCGCCCCTCAAATCCTTTAATCAGAGATTTGATTGCTCTTCACTTGAGACCCTTGCAACTATTTTGCTCAGGTTTCAGGTGTAGCCATCGCAACAGAGCTATAATATTCCATATATGTAGTATTATAGTGAATTTAATGAAAATGTTCATCTACACAACTGGTTCAAGCTGGCAGACTGTGTGGCACCTGCCCTTGTATAATATTTCCATAGTGCATTAAAATGCCTCAGATCCGAATAGAGTAGGGAAGGGCTGCTATCTTTTATTTTCCCCACCAAATCCCATCTCCTACAACCCTATAAAGTGACCGGTCTTCATTTTGGAATGGAGGGAGGTGTAGGAGATTTGCACACCCTTGCAAATCCTAGTGGTCTCACCCTAATTGAGATGTAATAGGTCAACTGGCTACAACTCAGTTAGCTATAATGAAATGGTCAAGCTAGTTGTCCTAGATACTAAGTTGTCTACTTAAGCTGTGTAACTTCTACACATTTTTTTATTTTGCCTCGCTTTTCTATAAAAACTTATTTCCTTTTGCATTACTCCCAGTAGTTTAGTTGCATCGCTTAAGTATTTATAATGATTTCTAGTTATTGTTATCCATGTTCGCCATAAGTGCTATTAGTATAGGTACTCCACTCCTACTCTAGCCCATTTTAGATCTGAATTTTCCTTTAGTTATAAGTAATATTTATGGGCTAATATCAGTACTTTTTACAGAAGAATCCTGCACATTTCACGATAATTGTGAAGATTGCTACCTCTTCAACTGTATATGGGTTCGGTGTCTAAATAAAGAATCTTCCTGTTTAGATATTTCAGTTGAAATGTGTCCTGAAATTTCATGTAGGTACTTTTGTGTATGTAAAGTCGCTTGCAGCTTCTGAAATTGCACAACTCGGTTCAATTACTAGCCTGGAAATAACATCAGTGGCTGTTTTTGACTGGCTTAATCCAGCCTAAGATGGTTTTATTGCTTTGTCAATTGTTTAACTAATCCTGATTTAATATATTTGGTATTACTGTAACTAACTTGTTATTTGCATCTCTGTCATTGAGATATAGGTTGTCTTTAATTCCTGTGTTCCAAAAAGGACCAACATAAAAGTGCGTCTCCTTTATCTATACTCATCACCTACTCCATTTTCTGTTTCATGCTGGCTATTTATGTGGCAAAGGCTTTGGCTAAATTTTCATTAGATAATAAGTTCTCATTAATTTGCATAATTTGCTTTTTGGCCTTGGGATGTTTAGGATCTAGGTGAAAAAGCTTTCATTTCTGCATGAATGCTTATATATTTTTATACGTTACAGAATTACAAAGTAGCAAAGACCGTAAGTTGCATGCGAGGCTAGTTCAATAAAGGGAAAGATGAAGGTTGGTAAAAGAATAAGCTATGGATAAAGAATGAAGTATTATTTATCCATTCTATTTTTAAATATATTTATTGTATGCTTTCTACACATTCCCTGACAAGGTATTCTAAGTTTGTATTATTTTATAAGAATAGAAATTTTGTGCTATCATATTAAGTCTTTTATTTCTAGGTGGCTGCTTAGTTTAAATATTGTCATATGAACCAGTTTAATATATTAAGGACTTGAATAAGTTAGCTGTGTAGATAGAAAGTTAAACGAGGTGTTTAGCTTCATACAATCAATTTCAAAGGTCAGGAATTAAATTTATTGGTGGATATGTTCCAATATTAGTCTTTTTGTGCATAGGGGACCAGAATTGCACCCAATATTCCAAATGAGGTCTTACCAGCCCTTACATTGGGTGAGCCAGGAGAATGGGCCAGATTTTTTTAATATTTTATTTTTCCTAAAAACTTGAAAAAGTAAAATTCCAAGTTTATTGTCAGATTAAAAAAAAAAAAAAATTGCTTCCATGTTTGTAATGTGACTCGGTTAAAGAAACAAAGCTGCTCCACACAGTCCATGAAGTCATCTGAAGGCTAAGTCACAAGTTTAAAT
Source organism: Ceratothoa steindachneri (assembly GCA_963969495.1). Lineage (NCBI taxonomy): Eukaryota > Metazoa > Arthropoda > Malacostraca > Isopoda > Cymothoidae > Ceratothoa > Ceratothoa steindachneri. The sequence goes on along the minus strand of OZ018317.1, from coordinate 252,373,032 downwards.
GCTATTTTAAAGTTTAGAAATTTTAAATCATCATTTTTGAAGGCTTCTTACATGCTTGCATGTGTCACCCTGTAAGGGGCGCAGCGATTTGCCATCCTCGCCGCTGTGCTGACGGGATCCAGCGCTCCGTCCGGCCCCAGCTTAGCCTCTCTTCCTTCCTTCAGATAGCCTGTATTTCTCTCCTACCTCGTCACTTTTCATACAACCTCTCCCACAACTTTCTCTGGTCAGCCTCTAATTTCACAGGGTAGATGCTGACCTTCCTCTCAGCCAACCGTCCCGCATCGGGGCTGAGGGGGGGAGGGGACAATGTTCCCTAACCCCTGAGCTCCAGTCTGGGGTGGCTGGTTTTTAACAACCTGCTTCATCCCCACCCATACCTTCCTCACGTCCCTTTTCCTCTCCTCTTCACATTCTATCAATTTTACGCCGTGTCCAAGGTGGAGCCGCCATGCCAATGGACTGCCAGGCCACCAGGCGGGAGGGGTGGTCCGAAATGGCGCCGCCCGGCTCTGCCAGGCCTGTAGGCACCTTGCAGTGCAGGCAACTGCAAGAGGTGATGAGCTATTGCGTCCCGTAGCACAAATAGGGTCACCATGCCCAATGATGAAAAAACAAAAAAAAACAACCCCCAACTTCCCCAAGAACATCCACAGAGCCACCCTTGGGCAGCTCCACCGAGAAAATGGAGGTCCCGCCCCTTGTGCTTGCGCAGGGGACCCTCCATACTTTTTAACCGGAGAGGAGGCTTACTCCTCTCCTATGCCTACGGGTGTAGGGGACTCCCCCTCTCTCCCTTCTCTGGAGGTGCTTTCGGGCCCCTTCCTATTTCAAGTGGCAGTCCCTCCTTTGCTTTCTAAGGGGACTGCCAAGAAAGCCAGCAGGCAGCCCATTGCAGACTGCCCCTTGTGTAAGCGGCTAGGTAGGGCAAACTCCCTTAGGGGGGAGAGGGAAGCCAAGCCCCTTCGGTCTCTTCCCTCAAAAGACCTGCTGGCAAGAATATTAAACCTTGCCGGGGTCAAGGCCTGTGCCTCCCCACAAAAGACTCATGATGCTGCCAAGGGGACCTGCGATGTCCTGGGAGGGGATGGCCAACTGGAGGCCCCTCCTGTGATAGACATGGTCCTTGAGGAGACCCAGCCTCAGACGGTAGGGCCTTCCATGGGGGAAAATCCGTGCTCGGCGCCAAGCACTGAACCCGAATCCGCCCCTATGCAAGGTCCTCCTCAAACGGCTGGGGATTATGAGGCAGTACAAGGAGGGGATGGATCTCCTCCGGATGATGCCCCTATGACCACCAGGACCTTCTCCATTTCGGAGAAGGACCTGGCTGAGGCCGGTACATCTGGCCTGCGGGCTTCTCCTGGCGGAGGTGAGAAGCGGGTTCATTCCCCGCCCTCCTCTCCTAAAAAGAAAAAGAAGACAAGAAAGACTAAAAAGACTCGGGGCTCCTCTCCATCCGCGGGGGCTGCGTGGATGGATGGGTCTGCTGCTACTCTGGCAAGCGACCAAGCCAAGATCGGCACATCTGGCCCCTCTTCCCTCCCGGGTACGGAGCTCCTGACCATGACAAAGACCAAAAGTGCACAGGGCGGAGACTCAATGACATCGGAGCCCCTGATTCAGAGGTTACCTGGCATTTTCGAGCCCGCTGGCTTCAAACGCTTCCTCATTATTCGCTCCACTGATGGCAGCCTGTTGTCCAAGGGCAACATGATCCATCAGAGGAGAGGATTAGCTAGTGCAATTAGTAGAGAGCCGAAGGTGACCCGTTTCTCGGACGGGAGCCTTCTGGCGAATCCCGCCGAGGCGGCCAAGATAAGTGCTCTTCGGACACTTCATGGCACCCCGGTGAGTGTGACGCGGCACTCTACCATGAACTTTGTGAAAGGAGTAGTTTATGCGAGGGAACTCGTTGACTACTCCATTGAGGACATCACCCTAGAGCTGGCCGACCATGGGGCGGTCAAGGTGGAATGTGTGATGAGAAAACAGGGAGGGGCCTCGAGACCCACCCCTACACTCTTCGTCACGTTCAACTGTGACAAGCTCCCTGAGTCGGTGCGTGCCGGTTGGTACCGATACCGCGTGAGGGCATTCGTGCCACTGCCACGGCGGTGCTATTACTGTCACCGCTTCGGCAATACGAATCGCTCATGTAGACGTGCAAAGTCGGGGTCACCCGAAGTCTCTGTAAATTGCTCCAAGGCCGCACACGATAAGTCCAAATTGTGCGTGGCCAAGTGTGTCAATTGCGGAGAGCCGCACCCTGCTTCTTCGAAGCAATGTGGTGCATATCTCCTTGAGAAAGAAATCCTGGCCGTTCATGCCCAGGATCGACTCTCATTCCGCGAGGCTAAGGACTTGGTCCTGGCGCGCCCGGCTCTGCCTGGGACGTCATATGCCTCAATAGTTAGGAAAGCACCCTCTGCTCCTGGCCCATCCAGGCCAACGAGCACGGTTGTTTCCGCGCCCATTCGGAGCCCTTCTGCGGGCTCTACTACACCCGGGCGCTCCCCTGGTAAAGCTGGCGCAAAAAGGGTTCATACCCAGCCCCGGCTAAAAGCAAGGCTTCCCCCTCTTCCCCCAGCGTGACCGTTTCCCGTAAGGCCAAACGGCCACGCACCTCCACCGAGTCGTTAGACTCACAGGAGGCAACACCCCTGAAGATGGTCGCTAGGCCATCGAGACGGTTGTTCCCCCAGCCTCTGAAGCCGCAACGCCCGCCTAAGGTTTCGAGGCGGAGGGAGGAAAAGACTCGCGTGGCGAGCCCAACCTCCCCCAATAAGTCCTCGAAGGTGACAGCGCTTTGTCCGGCCAACAGCGCCCGGGGTTCTGCCCCCGGGAAGCGTACGGCCATTCCCTTGAGGGTTTTCAGTTCGAGGAGGGCCCCCGCGTCTCCTCCGACCTAGGCCTGGAGGGCATATTCCTACAATGGAATTGCCGTGGACTCCGGGCCAACTGGGAGGAGCTGCCGAGGCTCGTCTCGTCCTGTTCCCCGTTAGCTATCATTTTTCAGGAGACCATGCGAAGGCGCGTGCCCCCTGCCCGCCCTCCCGGGTTATAAGGGTCTTGCGACCCCACCACCGCGGGATGGCCGGGCTGGGGGATGCGCGGTTTACGCCCGGCATGATGTCTCCGTTCTTCCTTTCTCTAGATACCTCCTTTCAGGCAGGGGCTGTGCAGCTGCACCTGGATAGGAGGTATACTCTGATTTCTGCGTAGATTCCACCGTCAGCTGACTTCGACGCCGGGGACTTCCGCCGTGTCGTAGCACGTTTGCCGAGGCCCTATCTCTTGCTTGGAGATCTGAATGGCTGGCATCCTCTCTGGGGAGATTACTCCATAAATCCCAGGGGACAAGTCCTTGCCGATCTGATCGAAGAGCTTGAGATGGGTGTCCTAAACGTGGATGAGTTTACGCATCACTGTCCGAGAACCGCTTCATTTTCTTGCCTCGACCTATCTTTGTGCTCTTCGGATGCACAGCCTGATTTTGATTGGGGGGTGGTCGATGACCTCCATGGTAGTGATCACTTTCCCATTCAAATATCATTTCAGGGCAACTGCCGCCTGAGAGCCCACCTCAGTGGTGCTTGGCGCGGACGCGGTGGCCTGCATTTCAGGAAATGACTGAATTCTCTATCTCAGTAGAGGAGTTTAGGTCGGTAGAGCAGGCCGTTGAGTTCTTCTCCGGCAACCTCATCGCCGTGGGCCTGACTACTATTCCTAGGACGTCTGGCCGTTTTGCACGCCGACCACTTCCATGGTGGTCGTCCGAGTGTGAGACGACCCTCAAACAGAAGCGTTATGCCTACATGCGCTATAAGCGCCGCCCGAACGATTTCACTGTCGCTGAATTTCGTCGGGCTAGGGCTAGGTTCTGGTATATTTTGAAGCACGCCCGCCGCTCTTCTTGGCGGGCATACACGTGTATTCACTTAACGGGAAGACCCCTTTAGCTGAGGTGTGGAAGCGAGTCAAAAGGATTCAGGGCAAGTTCTCGCAGGACCCCCCTCCCGTTCTCCAGGAGAATGGGACCGCAATCTCGGACCCCGCGTCCGTGGCGCAATCCTTAGCGACCGCTTTTTCCGCATTCTCTAGCCGTGATGCTGCTCCGCCAGCATTCAATGCACGTCGTGATGTCGCGGAAGGCCGCTGGCTGGACTTTACCTCCAGAGGCGGAGAACCCTTCAACGACAAGTTTACTATGAGTGAGTTGCGCTCCGCTCTCGCTTCGTGCGCGGACACCGCTCATGGTCCGGACGATGTCCCGTACCCCATGCTTCGACACCTGTGTGAGCGAGGCATGGCCTTTCTGTTAAATTTGTTCAACAGGATCTGGGTGGAAGGTCTTCTCCCAAACTCCTGGCGAATCGCTACTGTGCTCGCCTTTCGCAAGCCGGGGATAGATCACTCTACTCCGACCGGTCGTTATTGCTTTGTTATTGTTATTGTTATTTCTTTTTATTGTTTTCTGTTTAATTTTTTAAAGTAGCCTAAAACTAGGCTGTTTGTTTACGGCAACTTATGCCTTAGTCGGCAGTCGCCAGATAGCCCCTTAATTAAAAAAAAAAAAAAAAAAAATACTCCGACCTGTTTCCGCCCAATCTCTCTAACCTCTTGCGTGTGCAAGTTGATGGAGAAATTGGTAAATGTTAGATTAGCCTTTTTCCTGGACAGCGGAAGCCATCTGTCTTCCGCACAGTGCGGCTTCCACAAGTTCCACTCCACGTCGGATGCTATGCTCCGACTGGAAAATGCCGTCTGCGAGGCTTTTCTTCGTAGACAGCACTACGCCACTGTTTTTCGATCTGGAGAAGGCCTATGATACAGCATGGCGATACGGTATCATGAGACTCTCCACACGATGGGGGCGAGGGGACGCCTCCCAATGTTTATATCTGAATTTTTGCGAGATCGTCGATTCCGCTTACCGGGGGGGGGGGGAGCCCTCTCCGGCCCAAAGGAGCAGGAAGAGGGTGTCCCGCAGGGAAGTGTCCTCAAAGAGTTAGTATAGATGGAGTTAAATCTGAGTGGGGGTGTGTTAGCAGTGGAGTTCCGCAAGGATCTGTTTTGGGTCCCTTGCTGTTCTTAATTTATATTAATGATCTTGACATGGGTATAAGTAGTGACCTGAGTAAATTTGCTGATGATACTAAGCTAGGTAGGGCCATTAGGGCTGATTCTGATGCTGTTGTAATGCAGGAGAAATTGACCATTCTGTCCAATTGGGCCGAGAAATGGCAAATGAAGTTTAACATAGACAAATGTAGTGTACTTAGTATAGGTAGAAATAATCCATTTAATAGTTATAAATTAAATGGGAGAATTTTAGGGAGGACTGATTGTGAGAGGGACTTGGGTATTTTGGCAAGTTCAGACCTTCGTCCTAGAAAGCAATGCCTAAATGCTAAGAATAAAGCTAATAGGATATTGGGATTCATTAGGAGGAGTGTAAGCAATAAGAGTGCTGAAGTCATTCTAAAACTGTATCTGGCGCTAGTTAGGCCTCATCTAGACTATGCAGTACATTTTTGGTCACCATATTATAGGAAGGATATTGATTTGCTTGAGTCTGTGCAGAGAAGGATGACAAAGATGATTGGTGGGCTAAGGAACTTACCTTATGGTGAAAGGCTCAGAAAACTAAATCTACATACATTGGAAAGGAGAAGAGTCAGAGGGGAATTGATTGAAGTCTTCAAATGGGCAAAAGGATATAATAAAGGGGATCTGGGTAAGGTTCTTATACTTAGTGAACATGACAGGACACGTAGCAATGGGTTTAAGCTTGATAAGTATAGGTTTAGGAAGGAGATTGGGAGGAATTGGTTTACAAATCGTGTGGTAGATGAATGGAATAGGCTCACTAGACATGTGATAGAAGCCTCCTCTCTGGGTAGTTTTAAGAATAGATTAGATAAATATATGGATGAAGCTGCTAGATGGGACTGACTTTCTTTTTATGTACATATGTATATATTTTTCTAAGGAGTGGGGAGATTATATTTTGCGGTTGCATGAATGGACATAATCCTCTGGATGCATTTTATGTATATTGTAGATTAGATCTGATGAACTCCTGTAAAGGGTGACAGTGTTGATGACTTTTCTCTGGTAAGAAATCTTTTGTGTGTTGAATGGAACAGGATCTGCCAAGTGTAGGCCATGAATGGTCTTTTGCAGTCTCCTTCTTTTCTTATGTTCTTATGTGTCACACTCTTTGCCCTGAGCATCAACGGCATCACCTCGGTGCTGCCGGAAGATGTTCTCGCTACGCTCTACGTGGACGACCTTTCGATCTCTTTTGGCGCGGCCCAGATGCCAACTCTGGAGCGTCGACTCCAACAGGCATTGAACCGCGTCTCTCACTATGCCGAAGCGCACAGGTTTCGGTTTTCTTTGGCCAAGACTAAGGTGGTGCACTTCTGCCGCCATCCACGACTTCACCCCGACCCAGATTTGTTTCTTAATGGGGTGCGCCTGGATGTGGTTGAGTCGGACCGTTTCCTTGGTCTTGTATTCGACCGACGCCTCAACTGGGAGGCTCATATTCGCAGCCTTAGGGTCTCTTGTACCCGCGCCATGACATTCTCCGTTCCTTGACGTTCAGCGCTGATAGGGCTACTGCCCTACTTTTTTATCGATCCTTTGTTCTTTCGAAGCTCGACTACGGATGCGAGTTTTATGCATCCGCAGCTTAGCGTTTATTGCGGAAGGTGGATTCGATCCACCACACCGACCTTCGCTTTGCGACCGGTGCCTTCCGCACTTCCCCCATTGAGAGCCTGTTGGTCGATGCTGGGGAGATGCCACTCGCTCTGCGCCGCGTGCAGTGCAACACTCGCCTGTACACGCGAGCCCAGCGCCTCCCTCAGTCGCCAACAGCTCTCACTGTCACCCTAAGCCCTTTGGGTTTAGGGCTAGGAAACTCCTTCGAGAGTTAGATATAGCTCTCTGGCCGGTGGCGCTCCTGGTTCTGCCCGGGACGCCACCCTGGAGGGTACCACATTTCGTTATTTGTCGCCACGCCTCTGCTCCCAAAACTTGTACTTCGCCGGTAGTATTGCGTTCGACCTTTTTGGAGCACACATCGTGTCACGCTTGTACCGTTCCAGTGTATACGGATGGCTCCAAGTACCAAGAGGGGGTCGTCTTCCACGCCGTAGCCCCTCTGTTTGAAGTTAGCGGGGCTCTACCAGGCGCTGCGTCTGTCTTCCCCGTCGAGCTGGTGGCAATACACCACTCGGTACGGGAGATTACGCGACGTGCCCGGTTCGGAGACCGGATTGTGATCTATAGCGACTCACAAAGCGCCCTGAGTGCTCTCGGGGCATTGGAATCTCCGCATCCCCTGGTTCGCGAAATCCGTGACGCCACGGTTTTGGCGAGCCGGGCGGATGTCGAGATTATCTTCTGCTGGGTTCCTGGACATGTAGGAATTGCGGGGAATGAGCGCGCCGATGAGGGCGCCAAAGAGTCCGCGAGGACTCTGCGACCGGACCAGCGTTTCGCTCTTCCTCACACCGACTACATGGCAGGAATACGGGCAGCTCTTCGGACTGCTTGGCAAAGAAGATGGGAGACGGTCGAAGGGAACTTAAAGTTGCGTGCCATTGCGCCGTGACTGTTTCCATGGACCTATCCCCCAATGCCGCCGTGGCATTGGTGTGTCCGAATCGGACACACTCGTGTGACGCATCGCTATTTGATGGAGCGCTCGCGTGTGCCCTATTGCAACGACTGCCTTGTCCCTAGACTGTTCAGCACATTCTTGTTGAATGTCCCAGTCTGGGTGATACCTGTCCTGGTACCGGGATGGGCGGGGTCGCTACCGCCTGTCCCTTGTACTCGGGACAGATTCATGCACATTTACTTGTTGACTTCTTGGGGGAGGCCGGCCTTCTCCCTATTATTTAAGCAAGGTTTGTTTTTTTTTTTTGTTTTTTTTGCATTTGTTTTTTTTTTCCCTTTAGTTGCACGCTCCTGCGCCGAGGGGACCTCTCCCTGACGCAGGAGCTTGCTTCCTTTCGCCCATTTGGGGTTTTTTATTTCATTTCTTTAATTTTATTTTAAAGTAGCCCAGAACTAGGCCAGTTTTAATACGGCGACTAATGCCCATGTAGGCAGTCGCCAGGTGAGGTCTTAAAATTAAAAAAAAAAAAAATTGCATGTGTCGTCCTTATTTACCTCATGGTGGCTCTCCATGCTGCTCGATCTCAGGTCCCTCTGTATGACCTCATTCCATGTCTTCCTTGGTGGTCTGTCTGTGGCAGCTACACCCCCAACTTCACCCAATTATCCTGCATCCTCTCCACATGCCTTAACCACCTCAGTTTGCTTCTCAGTGCCACACCAATGCATTCTATCCCGAATCCATCCCTTAACTCACAGTTCGCAACTGTCACCTCCAGGCCTCAAATTCAGAGATGCACCGCACATCCATCTCGCCATTCTCATCTCAGTACGCTTATACTTGAAGAGTTACAGAGTGCCATATTCCTGGATCCACCTGCAAGTGGGTGGGGGGTATAGCAAGGGCATTCCTCATGATACAATTGAAACCTGGAAGAGTAGTAACATGTCCTCCCCCACCATAGTGCCCCGAGAGAAAAGTGGTGCTCTTTCTCGGATCATCTCTTTAAATCTTTTTTGCACTCATTTAGACCCAGCAAAGGGTGAAAGAGGGTGTTAAATGTTCTTAAAAATATTCTATGTATCCTAGAAACCGTTGTGGGGGGGTACAGTACAGTGTTAAATTTTAGATGACTCGAAATTTTGATGCCTTAATCTTTTTCCATGTTGATTGTCTAAAAATTGACAACCCGGATTCAGTATTTCCTCTAGGTGATTAGTGTGGCCTTTAGATAAATCATAGAAGGTGAAATGTTCAGCATCTGGGAGCCTGAAAGGGTTACTGCCTTCTTTCCTATAGACCTGGTAAAGGGCACGGCGATTTGCTTTCCCGGCCACTGTGCTGACGGGACTCAGCACCCTGACAGCCCCAACTTAGCCTCTTCTCCTTTCTGATACCCTGTCTTCTTACCCTGCTTTCCCGTAAGGGGCACAGCGATTTGCTTTCCTGGCTTTCCTGCTGACCATACTCAGGGACTCATCTCGCCCTAGCTAAGCCTCTTATCTTTCTTTGACACCCTGTCTTAACCTACTTCCTCACTCTCCCTACAACTTTCTTTGGTCAGTCACAGGGTAGACACTGACCAGATTCCTCATCGAACCATCCTGGATTAGGGCTGTTGGGAGGGGGGGATGCCCCATCACCCCTGAGCTCGGGTTTTGGATGGTGGGTTTTTAATAACCTGTCCCACTCCCAACCCCTACCTTACTCACATATACTTTCTCTCTCCTTTCACAGTCTGTCAATTTTACACCGATCCTAAGGTGTAGCCGCCATGCTGATGGGCTACCAGGCCACTAGGGAGGAGGAGTGGCCTCATATGGTGTCAGCTGGCTTTGCCAGCCCCACGTTCACCCTTTGCAGAGCGGGTTACTGTGTGGTGTGATTAGCGTTTGCGTCCCGTGCAAATACTAGGGTCACCATGCCCATGAATGAAGTAAAAAAAGGTCTCTCCCTTTACTCCTCCTTTACCATCATTGGAGACGCTCTAGGTAGCTCCACTAAAGAAAAGGACTCCCCCCCCCTCCTCCCCTCTGTGGACCCTCCAAACCTATCTTACCAGAGAGGAGGCTTACTCTTTTCTGTAAAGGCAAAACGAGGAACTAAGTTCTCTCAGCTCCAAAACAAGAAGGTGCAAATGTATTAAATAAATACAGTGCACAAAAGGATTATATTAAATACAAGGTAAATGTATCAAATAAATACAGTACACAAACAGGTGCATTAAATATGTCACAGGATTAAATACAAAATAAGCACTGCTACTCCCGACAATCGATACAGGAATGGAATATACCCCCCCCCCCCCGTCTTACATCCTTCAAAAATAGCTGTAGGTCTCGGGTAAGATGAAAAGAAATACTCGAACTACCCGTCACAGAAGTAGTGAAGCAATACATGGATGGTGGTTGGCCTGGAAACAGAGAGAGTCGCACGAGCCCAAGCGTATTCCGACTTCCTGGTGAGAGCGAGAGACCTATCAGGAGTTCATACAGCGAGGACCTGCTGATACCTACAGACCCCTGCCAGCATCTGCCGGTCTTTCCTCTGCCACTGCACCGATTGCAAGCTCCCGATTTACTCGTTCCATGGGGCGACGGCTTCCAGTTGCTTTTTGTCGTCTCTGAATCGGACACACTCACGGGACGCACCGCCATCTGATGGAGCGCTCGCCTGCGCCTTATTGTGACAACTGCGCTATCCCCCGGACTGTTCGGCACATTCTTGCTGAATGTCCCGGTCTGGCTGAGCTACGCGCACGTTACCTGTCCCGGTACGGGAACGAGTGGGGTCGCTACCGCTCGTCCCTTGTACTCGGGACGGCTTCGTGCACCCAGCCTTGCATACTATACTACTTATTTCGAGGAATACTGTTCTCCACTTGACTGTTTGTTGTGGGTCGCATGTTCCTGTGCCAAGGAGTGTCGGGCCTACCCCAGACATCAGAGCGTGCACACTTCCTTCCTGTTGCCCCCTTTTTACAAAACCTTTGTCCTTTTTTTATTGTTATTTGATTTTTACCTTTTGTTTTTTAATATAGCTTATTATAGGGGGGGGGGAGTACCGAGACTTTGGCCTAAGTAGGCAGTCGCCAGATGGGATCCTAAAAATAATAATAAAAAAAAAAGTCGAGCTCCATCCTCATGTGAAGGAGATCCTTACTGCCTAATTTGTGACTGCCTGGCAAAACTACATTGCATTAAACCTCTCCTCAGCTCCTTTACCCCATCCTTCCACTGCTCCTGCCCTAACTGGGTGGCACTTGCTTGCCTCTACCCCTGTCATATCAGGCTTACCCACAGTTCCTTATGTTCATCAATCTCTCTCTGTATTGTAATGCCTCCTTCACCAGACTTGCAGTGCCCCACATGTTGTTGGATGGGGTCCCTCACCAAACTCCATTTCAGCCAGTAGTCAAAACTCGATTGTGACTACCTTGGCTTTTTTCCCTTCTGCTATTTCCATTTTTAACCTTTTTTTCCTTCATTTTCTTTAAATGCCTCTTCGCACCTCTTCATCCATGGTCAAGTTGGTGGTGGTTGTGGGGGGAGAGAAGTACTGCTCCCATCTTTTTGTATTAATATCCCATGCCAGTGTAGGTGTGCTACAGCTGACATCTGGAGGGGTTGTAATGTCCTCCCAGCACCCACAGGTAGCCCCTCCTAGACCCAATGCCGTAAGAGGATCTACAGCTCTTCATGGAGTTCTCCTTAACCTTGTCCTTATTCGCTCTCAATTTGAATGTTGAAGAGCAATCGTTGATTGGGCTGCATGCATCGGTGATGGATGCCTCCTTCCCTCACCAGTTAGCAAGAAGTTTGGCTTCCCTCATTGGTTAGAGCCCCCTTTCCTCTCCCCAGTTAGCTAGAAGTTTGGCTTCCCTCATTGGTTAGAGCCTCCTTCCCTCTCACCAGTTAGCAAGAAGTTTGGCTTCCCTCATTGGTTAGAGCCGCCTCCCTTCTCCCCAGTTAGCTAGAAGTTTGGCTTCCCTCATTGGTTAGAGCCTCCTTCCCTCTCACCAGTTAGCAAGAAGTTTGGCTTCCCTCATTGGTTAGAGCCTCCTTCCCTCTCCCCAGTTAGCAAGAAGTTTGGCTTCCCTCATTGGTTAGAGCCTCCTTCCCTCTCCCCAGTTAGCTTGAAGTTTGGCTTTCCTCATTGGTTAAAGGCGCAACTATGTTGTCTATTGGGTGAAATTCATCATCCTTTACTGAATTTGTTATTTTTTTTTCTCTCTCTAGGTAACTCATCTACTACACCTAAAACCACTACCTCAAAAAAAACTAGTACACCAGAGCAACCCACTGTCCCCACCACATCGCTCGCTCCAACCACTGATGTCACAACTAGTAAGTATTACATAAGCAGTTTAGGGGGGGATGCTCCTTGACCCCTTGAGGGGGGCAGTTGGAATTAAATAAGGTGTGTGGGTAGCCTCCATTGCTTGTTGGCTCTCTAGGAGCAGATGACCTCTGATCCTTGAAATCTTTAAATTTAATTTATTCTAAAATGAATATCGAAGATTCATGCCGCTATATGTGACCCTAACCTAGTTGTGGGTGAATAAATATCACAAGGACAAACAGACGCTATTTTGTTTATATAGCATCAATGGTTACGCTCCACATGGGCCAATACTTTACCCCCCCCCCCCCTTCTCTTTTCCCAAAGAAGGATTTCAGTCAGTAGATTTCCTAATCCGTTAATATAAACAGAGGAGGGTGTGATAGCCTACCTAATAAAAATCTATGAACAGGCTCACTGTCCCCTCTGATTGTTTTTTATTGCCAAATAGCGCAATCTTTTCTCTGTGAGTAAACCAGAAGGGGCGAATTGTCACAACATTGAAAATTTATGCCTTAGGAGAGAGGCTTAACTGTGGGCTAGTGAGGGTTCGCTCCTAAACTCCCTTGTCTCCCCTCCCTTGAGGGGATAATCGACATATATATAGTTCGACCTTGAGAAATGAAAGGAGAATCCGCGTAGCAATCAAGAGAAGAAGAAGAAGAGTCCCTGAGTCAAACAGGGAATCAAAAAGATAAGTGGAACTGAGCTGGACTTTCCCCCCCGAGGCCATTCCTTTGGTTGTTTAGAAGAGCAGACCAGTGGTATCAAGACCAACTCTCATACCATTCTCATCCAGAGAAAAATCCCTTATTTCAGTTTCTGAATAAAAATAGAGATACCCCTCACCATTGAGGAATACCAACATGAATTTCTTTTCGAGAAAAGATTCACCTCTTGGTCAAAGTCTCATCATCAAGAAGCCCAAATTTATAACACATGGATCCAAATAACTTCTGTTCATCCATGATCCCCTCGCCTCGCGTCTCCGCCTCCTTGTGATGAGCATCAGCTGTTTTTCCTGCATAGACTCGCCACATTTTTTTCACCCAGTGAGAAACATGAGCTGTTTTCTCAACCATCCTCACATCAGTTAGGAAGGCTCCAGTCCAACTCACCTCTGATCAACTCATCGAGGAGGTTCTCATTCAAGGTCGCCCCACTACTGACTCCCTTTTAGTTAAAGGTAAAAGGAATCCAAAACTTATTCATGTGTATTAGTTGCCATTCCGTGCAAAAGTGATTTTTGCATCAACCATCACATATTACTCATTGGTAGTGTTAATTTTTATTCGATTCTCTTATTATAACATTACTATATTTAAAGATTTGCTCAATAGAATTTTTGAATTGAGAGAATAACTGACTTTATTTCTTCATTCTGAAGGAAAAATGGAATGAAAAATTATGCTAACACAGTCAGAATTAGAACTTGCAAACCGTGCTGATATTTTTGAATTCTTGAACAAACTGAATCTTCAGCTACAATGGAAATGTGCAAATCTGTTTTCTTACCAAGATATCATCAAGGCTTTTCTTGAGAAGCTTGAATTCTGGATTGAATGAGGCGCAAGTAACAATTTGGCTCAATTTCCATGTGTGGATGCCATGCTCCTCGGGGAAAAGAAAGGCATTCAGATGCAAATTCTCCAGCATTTATGAAAGCTGCAGGATAAATTTCACATGCTTTCCAAAGGTGGATATGACAAGGGATGTTATCTTTCATCAGGAATCCATTCACAAAAGATGTTCATAGTGTTCCAGAGGATCTTCAGGAGGAATTTCTTGAGCTGAAAAATGATTTGGTGGCTCAAGATATCTACCAGCGGTCTACCATGGTAAAGTTTTGGGCCAGTATGATCACATGAAGTTGGAAATCTTGCATTAACTTAGATGTGCGAGAGTGTATTTTCATGTTGTAGCGGGCCGAAAATCTAGACTAACCCCAATCGATCCAACCCGCTCCCTACACTAATTCAGATGTGAGAAATTGAAGGAAAATGAAACAGATTGTATATACAGTCCCTTTACTTACAATAAATACAATAATATTTATAAAAATATCGGCTCAATATAATTACAATTTAATTACAAGAAAATAAACACACAGGTGCGCACCCAAAATAAATAATCTATACCAAATTACAATTCTCCCAACCAAAAACAAAATACCAAAAAAAACTATGACGGGCGCAGAGAACAAATCTGTACAATACCACCAATCGGTACTTGATCAAACAATGTCCACGCAACAAAAATGACAAGAAAAACGAACGAAAAAGGGGCACAGGATTATCACTCGTGCGCTGAATGGGTGGTGGGTGGTGGTAGTAGGCCAATAAAAGGGGGGTACGCTCGTCAGCCAATGCAGGTGTGCAGTGCAGGTGGCAAGCGAGGTAAGAAAAGGCCTCCGTGTCAGGGCTGGGTGGAGCACTCGCCTAGAGAACTCCTCTCGCAGTCCGTTCAAGCTTCCACTCTGTAGAAGAGATGATATCCCCCGTTTATAATCCACTTACAATAGAGGGAAGGGAAACCAATAAGTGGGCATTCGACCCGAGGAATTTCCATTAGCTATCTTATCTCTAAGTGTATATTCAAGTACGCACCACCAATTCTATGGAAACTTTCTCTGTTTACTGAATTTACAGCTTTAACAATTCTATAAATATTTATACTTATATTTATATACTGTAAATAGAAAAACAATTGGTTAACATTATTTGTATTAATACTAAATTGGAAGGCAAATAACAAAATTCTCTACACACACACACACACTCGCACAGGGATAGGGAAAGATATATGAAAAGTGGGTGGGAGAATGGCCCTACACATACACACACACACACACACACACACACACAGACATACATACATACATATACACATACACATATATACACACATGTATACACATATACACACACCTCCTTCCTTAAGCCATTCGACCACAGTCACACCAAATACCTTCTCAATCACTCTTCACGGTACCACTTGTGCTCAATCACACCCTTCTGCACCAGTGATATTGCTACAACCATGGCCAGCACACAAGTTATAAAACAACTCAAATACTTCTCTGCCATGGGAATCAACATTTCTAAAACATCTGCTCCCAGCTTAGCCTCTTCTTCTTTCTGACAACCTGTCTTCTTAACTTGCTTCCTCACTTTTCCTACAACCTTTTTCCATCACCCCTTAGCTGCCATTTTGGGTGGTTAGTTTTTAGCAACCTGCTTCATCCCCATTCACACCTTGCTCTATCCCCTCTCCTCTCTTTCCCCTTTCAATCTCTTATCGGTTTTACACCAAGGCCAAGGTGGAGCTGCCATTCTGATGGGCTGCCAGGACACTAGGTGGAGGAGTGGCCTCAAATAGTGGCAGCTGGCTTTGCCACCCCCCTACTCACCCCTTGCAGAGTAGGCTACTGCATGGGGGTGATTAGCGTTTGTCCTGTATAAAAAACAGGGTCACCATGCCAAATGATGACTACAAAAAACCCATCAACTCTCCCTCTACCATTGTCAGAGCTGCCTTTGGGCGACTAGTGAAAAAAATGCCCCCCCTCCCTACTTGTACAGTGGCGGCAACAAAAAAAGTGACATTTAATATTGGCAACAGAAATCGATACACAAAATCGTTTTCACGATTTTACTTGCCAACTATACAATGAAAAGGTGCGGGGCTTATGCCGCAAGTGGACGACTCTCCTGAGCTAAGACAAGAGAACTGCGCTTTACTGGAACTCAGTGTCTCGTTTGAGCTCGTACAGTTAGGCTTTAGTGTATGGCACTCCAGCGTGCTGATTTCCTGCATTCGTGCCTACATTTGACGTGCTATAACTTCTGTGCAAATGGATACAATGGGGCGGAAAAAGCTTTCTATGACAGAGAAAAGCCGTGCCTTGACCCTATTAGAGCAGGGAAAGTCTTTTATTGATGTAGCAGCAGATTTAGGAACCTCAAAAAATACGATTCATCGCCTAAAACGGGCAGCTGATTTATTGCCACCAGGTACCATACCAAAGATGAAGGAGGGCATTGGTGCAGCTAGGAAGACATCTCCAAGGACTGATAATATCCTAAGGCGTGAAGTGATGTCAGACCCTTCTGTAACCTCCGCTTCAATCAAGAAAAAACACCCAGACCTCCTCCAGAACGTCGCCCTCAGGACCATCCGTCATTGCTTACAGAAGGACTTATGCCTACCGGCTCGCCGCGCTGCCAAGAAGCCACTTCTTACCAAGACTATGAAGATGAAAAGGCTCAATTTGTGCAAGACCTATAAACATTGGACAGCTGCCCATTGGAAAAAGGTTATGTTCAGTGATTAAAACACCTTTAGGCTGGTCAGAGGAGAGTCAAAGATCATGCGTCGTCCCAGCAATGTGTCTCGGTATAAACCAAAATATACCGTGAAAACTGTGAAGCACCCTGATAGTGTGATGGTGTGTGGTGCCTTTAGTGGAAACAAGGGCAGAGGGGTCTGTACTTCCTTCCCAAGAATGTAACCATTAGGGGGACTAACTATCTGGAAGTTTTGAGGAAGCACATGCTGCCATTTTGGCAAATTCATCAGTGTGAATTTTTCATGCATGATGGTGCCCCTGCTCACAGGTCCCAGTTAGTGAAAAGGTTCTTCAATGATAATAATATTAGTGTTTTGGAGTGGCCTGGTAATTCCCCGGACCTAAATCCTATTGAGAATGCTTGGAATCTGATGAAAACCAAAGTTGAAGAGCCAGTACTCGGCAGCATCAAGGATCTGATAGAATCACTGAAGAAGATCTGGGTTACGATCGACCCCACCTACTTCGCAAACCTTACTGAATCAATGCCCAATCGACTCAGGATGATCATCAAGTGCAAGGGCAACATGACCAAGTATTAACTTTCATGAAATATTCATAATAAAATATGTAAGTTACATTTTTCTGTTTCATTTTCTCTGAATTGTCACATGTCACTTTTTTTGTTGCCGCCACTGTACTTAAGCAGAGGACCCTCCAAACTACTTGTAGTGGAGAGGAAGCTTACTCCTCTCTTATGCCTACCCTGTAAGGGGCGCGGCCTTTTGCCATCCTGGCTGCCGTGCTGATGGGATCCAGTGCTCTGTCCGGCCGAAAGCTTAGCCTCTCTTCCTTCCTTCAGATAGCCTGTATTTCTCACCTACTTCCTCACCTTCCCTACAACCTCTCCCACAACTTTCTCTGGTCAGCCTCTAATTTCACAACCTGCTTCATCCCCACCCATACCTTCCTCACATCCCCTTTCCTTCTCACTTCACCATCTATCTTTGTTTTTCACGCCGTATCCAAGGTGAAGCTGCCAGCCACCAGGCGGGAGGGGTGGTCCTGAATGGTGGCACCTGGCTCTGCCAGGCCAGTACAGACCCCTCGCAGGGCGGGCTACTGCGAGGCATGATGAGCTATTACATCCTGTAATTAAAAGAGGGTCACCATGCCCAATGCCAAGCACCGAACCCGAATCCCCCCCTATGCAAGGTTCTCCTCAAATAGCCCGGGTTTCCAAGGCAGTACAAGGAGGGGAGGGATCTCCTCCAATCCGTGCTCCTGCGACTACCAGGACCTTCTATATCTCGGAGAAGGACCTGGCTGAGGCCCGTCCATCTGGCCTAGGGGCTTCTGTCGGCGGCGGGGAGAAGCGGGTTCATTCCAAGCCCTCTCCTAAAAAGAAAAAAGATAAGAAAAAGACTAAAAAGATTCTGGGCTCCTCTCCATCCGCGGGGCCTGTGGGGACGGATAGGTCTGCTGCCACTTTGGTAAGCGACCAAGCCAAGATCGGCACATCCGGCCCCTCTGCCCCTCTTCCCCCCGGGTGCGGAGCCCTCGACTAAGACTAAGACGAAAAGAGCGCAGGGTGGAGCCTCGATAACATCGGGGCCCCTCATTCAGAGGCTACCTGGCGTTTTCGAGCCCGCTGGTTTCAAACGCTTCCTCGTTATTCCCTCCACTGATGGCAGCATGTTGGCCAAGGGCAACATGATCCATCAGAGGAGAGCATTAGCTAGTGTAATTGGTAGAGAGCCGAAGGTGACCCGTTTCTGGGACGGGAACATTCTGACGAATGCGGCGGATCCCTCCGAGGTGGCCAAGATAAGAGCTCTTCAGACACTTGATGGCACCCCGGTAAGTGTGACGCCGCACTCTACCATGAACTTTGTGAAAGGAGTAGTTTATGCAAGGGAACTCGTTGACTACTCCATATTGGACATCACCTTAGAGTTGGCTGACCATGGGGCGGTCAAAGTCGAACTTGTGATGAGAATACAGGGAGGGTCCTTGAGACCCACCCCTACACTCTTCGTCACGTTCGACTGTGACAAGCTCCCTGAGTCCCGGTTGGTACCGCTACCGCGTAAGGGCATTCGTGCCGCTGCCGCGGCGGTGCTATTACTGTCACCGCTTCGGCCATACGAATCGCTCATGTAGACGTGCAAAGTCGGGGTCACCCGAAGTCTGTGTAAATTGCTCCAAGGTCGCACACGATAAGTCCAAATCGTGTGTGGCCAAGTGTGTCAATTGCGGAGAGCCGCACCCTGCTTCGACCCAGGATCGACTCTCATTCCGCGAGGCAAAGGACTTGGTCCTGGCGCGCCCGGCTCTGCCTGGGACGTCTTACGCCTCAATGCTTAGAAAGACTCCCTCTGCGCCCATTCGGAGCCTTTCTGCGGGTTCTACTCAACCCAGCGCTCCCATGATAAAGCTGGTGGCATAAAGGGTTCACACCCAGCCCCGGCTAAAAGCAGGGCTCCCCCCCTTCCCCCAACGTGACCTTTTTCCGCAAGGCGAAACGGCCACGCGCCTCCACCGAGTCGTTAGACTCACAGGAGCCAACACCCCTGAAGTTGGTCGCCAGGCCATCTTCTGGGGTTAGCAACAAAGTAGCTTCGGCTCCTTCGCCCACGCCTAGTGATGAGCTGAGTGGCTCGGAGACGGTGGTTCCTCGAAAAGAGGGCCCCCCTTCCGCCCCCGAAGCCGCAACGCCCGCCTAAGGTTTCGAGGCAGAGGGAGGAAAAGACTTGCATGGCGAGCCCAACCTCCCCCAATAAGTCCTTGAAGATGACAGCCCATCGTCGTGCCAAAAGCACCCGGGGTTCTGCCTTTAGGAAGCGTACAGCCATTCCCGTGAGGTCTTCTCTTCGAATATGGCCCCTATGTCTCCCCCGAGCTAGGCCTGGCAGGCATATTCCTTCAATGGAATTGCCATGGACTCCGGGCCAACTGGGAGGAGCTGCGGAGGGTCATCTTCTCCCATTCCCCGTTAGCTATTTTTTTGCAGGAGACCATGCTAGGCGCGTGCCCGCTGCCTGCCCTCCCGGGGTATAAGGGTCTTGCGACCCAACCACCGCGGGACGGCCGGGCTGGGGGATGCGCGGTTTACGCCCGGCATGATGTCTCCGTTCTTCCTTTCTCTTTAGATACCTCCTTTCAGGCAGTGGCTGTGCAGCTGCACCTGGATAGAAGGTATACTATCATTTCTGCGTACATTTCTCCGTCAGCTAACTTCGACGCGGGGGACTTTCGCCGCGTCGTGGCACGGTTGCCGAGGCCCTACCTCTTGCTTGGAGATCTGAACGGCAGGCATCCTCTCTGGGGAGATTACTCCATAAATCTCAGGGGACAAGTCCTTGCCGATCTGATCGAAGAGCTTGAGATGGGTGTCCTAAACGTGGATGAATTTACGCATCATTGCCCGAGAATCGCTTCATTTTCTTGCCTTGATCTATCTTTGTGCTCTTCGGATGCACAGCCTGATTTTGATTGGGGAGTGGTCAATGACCTCGATGGTAGTGATCACTTTACCATTCAAATATCATTTTCAGGGCAACTGCCGCCTGAGAGACCACCTCGGTGATGCTTGGCGCGGGCGTGGTGGCCTGCATTTCAGTAAATGACCTAATTCTCTATCTCAGTCGAGGAGTTTAGGTCGGTCTTCTCCGGCAACCTCATCGCCGCGGGCCTGACTACTATTCCCAGAACGTCTGACATTTTGCCGATGGACTGCCAGGCCACCAGGCGGGAGGGGTGGTCCGAAATGGCGCCTCTTGCAGTGCGGGCAACTGCAAGAGGTGATGAGCTATTGCGTCCCGTAGCACAAATAGGGTCACCATCCCCAATGATGAAAAAAACAAAAAAAAAGCAACCCCCAACTTCCCCAAGAACATCCACGGAGCCGCCCTCGGGCAGCTCCACCGAGAAAATGGAGGTCCCGCCCCTTGTGCTTGCGCTGGGGACCCTCCGTACTTCTTTAACCGGAGAGGAGGCTTACTCCTCTCCTACGCCTACGGGTGTAGGGGACTCCCCCTCGCCCCCTTCTCTGGAGGTGCTTTCGGGCCCCTTCCTATTTCAAGCGGCAGTCCCTCCTTTGCTTTCTAAGGGGACTGCCAAGAAGAAAGCCAGCAGGCAGCCTATTGCAGACCGCCCCTCGTGTAAGCGGCTAGGTAGGGCAACCCCCCCCCCCTTAGGGGGGAGAGGGAAGCCAGGCCCCTTCGGTCTCTTCCCTCAAAAGACCTGCTGGCAAGAATATTAAACCTTGCCGGGGTCAAGGCCTGTGCCTCCCCACAAAAGACTCATGACGCTGCCAAGGGGACCTGCGATGTCCTGGGAGGGGATGGCCAACTGGAGGCCCCTCCTGTGATAGACATGGTCCTTGAGGAAAACCAGCCTCAGACGGTAGGGCCTTCCATGGGGGGGAATCTGTGTTCGGCGCCAAGCATGAACCCGAATCTGCCCCTATGCCATGTCCTCCTCAAACGGCTGGGGATTATGAGGCAGTACAAGGAGAAGAGGGATCTCCTCCGGATGAGTCCCCTATGACCACCAGGACCTTCTCAATTTCGGAGAAGGACCTGGCTGAGGCCGGTACATCTGGCCTGCGGGCTTCTCCTGGCGGAGGTGAGAAGCGGGTTCATTCCCCGCCCTCCTCTCCTAAAATGAAAAAGAAGACAAGAAAGACTAAAAAGACTCGGGGCTCCTCTCCATCCGCGGGGGCTGCGGTGATGGATGGGTCTGCTGCCACTCTGGCAAGCGACCAAGCCAAGATCGGCACATCTGGCCCCTCTTCCCTCACGGGTACGGAGCTCCTGACCATGACAAAGACCAAAAGTGCACAGGGCGGAGGCTCGATAACATCGGGGCCCCTCATTCAGAGGTTACCTGGCGTTTTCTAGCCAGCTGGCTTCAAACGCTTCCTCGTTTTTCGCTCCACTGATGGCAGCATGTTGTCCAAGGGCAACATGATCCATCAGGGGAGAGGATTAGCTAGTGCAATTGGTAGAGAGCCGAAGGTGACTCGTTTCTAAGACGGGAGCTTTCTGGCGAATGCGGCGAATCCCGTCGAGGCGGCCAAGATAAGTGCTCTTCGGATACTTCATGGCACCCCGGTGACTGTGACGCCGCACTCTACCATGAACTTTGTGAAAGGAGTAGTTTATGCGAGGGAACTCGTTGACTACCCCATTGAGGACATCACCCTAGCGCTGGCCGACCATGGGGCGGTCAAGGTCGAACGTGTGATGAGAAAACAGGGAGGGGCCTCGAGACCCACCCCTACACTCTTCGTCACGTTCGACTGTGACAAGCTCCCTGAGTCGGTGCGTGCTGGTTGGTACTGCTACCGCGTGAAGGCATTCGTGCCACTGCCACGTCGGTGCCATTACTGTCACCGCTTCGGCAATACGAATCGCTCATGTAGACGTGCAAAATCGGGGTCACCCGAAGTCTGTGTAAATTGCTCTAAGGTCGCACACGATAAGTCCAAATCGTGTGTGGCCAAGTGTGTCAATTGCGGAGAGCCGCACCCTGCTTCTTCGAAGCAATGTGGTGCATATCTCCTGGAGAAAGAAATCCTGGCCGTTCAGGCCCAAGATCGACTCTCATTCCGCGAGGCTAAGGACTTGGTCCTGGCGCGCCCGGCTTTGCCTGGGACGTCATATGCCTCAATAGTTAGAAAGGCACCCTCTGCTCCTGGCCCATTCAGGCCAACGAGCACGGTGGTTTCCGCGCCCATTCGGAGCCCTTCTGCGGGCTCTACCCAACCCGGGCGCTCCCCTGGTAAAGCTGGCGGCAAAAAGGGTTCATACCCAGCCCCAGCTAAAACTGTTTCCCGTAAGGCGAAACGGCCACGCACCTCCACCGAGTCGTTAGACTCACAGGAGGCAACACCCCTGAAGACTGTCGCTAGGCCATCGAGACGGTTGTTCCCCCCGCCTCCGAAGCCGCAACGCCCGCCTAAGGTTTCGAGGCGGAGGGAGGAAAAGACTCGCGTGGCGACCCCAACCTCCCCCAATAAGTCCTCGAAGGCGACAGCGCTTTGTCCGGCCAACAGCGCCCGGGGTTCTGCCCCCGGGAAGCGTACGGCCATTCCTGTGAGGGTTTTCAGTTCGAGGAGAGCCCCCGCGTCTCCTCCGACCTAGGCCTGGAGGGCATATTCCTTCAATGGAATTGCCGTGGACTCCGGACCAACTGGGAGGAGCTGCGGAGGCTCGTCTCGTCCTGTTTCCCGTTAGCTATCTTTTTGCAGAAGAACATGCTAGGCGCGTGCCCCCTGCCAGCCCTCCCGGGGTATAAGGGTCTTGCGACCCCACCACCGCGGAATGGCCGGGCTGGGGGATGCGCGGTTTACACCCGGCATGATGTCTCCCTTCTTCCTTTCTCTTTAGATTCCTCCTTTCAGGCAGGGGCTGTGCAGCTGCACCTAGATAGGAGGTATACTCTGATTTCTGCGTAGATTCCACCGTCAGCTGACTTCGACGCCGTGGACTTCCGCCGTGTCGTAGCACGTTTTCCGAGGCCCTATCTCTTGCTTGGAGATCTGAACGGCAGGCATCCTCTCTGGGAAGATTACTCCATAAATCCCAGGGGACAAGTCCTTGCCGATCTGATCGAAGAGCTTGAGATGGGTGTCCTAAACGTGGATGAGTTTACGCATCACTGTCCGCTTCATTTTCTTGTCTTGACCTATCTTTGTGCTCTTCGGATGCACAGCCTGATTTTGATTGGGGGGTGGTCGATGACCTCCATGGTAGTGATCACTTTCGCATTCAAATATCATTTCAGGGCAACTGCCGCCTGAGAGCCCACCTCAGTGGTGCTTGGCGCGGGCGCGGTGGCCTGCATTTCAGGAAATCACTGAATTCTCTATCTCAGTCGAGGAGTTTAGGTCGGTAGATGAGGCCGTTGAGTTCTTCTCCGGCAACCTCATTGCCGTGGGCCTGACTACTATTCCTAGGACGTCTGGCCCTTTGCACGCCGACCACTCCCATGGTGGTCGGCCGAGTGTGAGACAGCCCTCAAACAGAAGCGTTATGCCTACATGCGCTGTAAGCGCCGCCCGGACGATTTCACTGTCGCTGAATTCCGTCGGGCTAGGGCTAGGTTCCGATTTTTTTCGAAGCACGCCCGCCGCTCTTCTTGGCGGGCATACGTGTCTTCACTTAACGGGAAGACCCCTCTAGCTGAGGTGTGGAAGCGAGTCAAAAGGAATCGGGGCAAGTTCTCCCAGAACTCCCCTCCCGTTCTCCAAGAGAATGGGACCGCAATCTCGGAGCACGCGTCCGTGGCGGAATCCTTTGCGACTGCTTTTTCCGCATTCTCTAGCCGGGATGCTGCCCCACCAGCATTCAATGCACGTCGTGATGTCGCGGAAGGCTACCGGCTGGACGTTACCTCCAGAGGCGGAGAACCCTTCAACGACGGGTTTACTTTGAGTGAGTTGCGCTCCGCTCTCGCTTCATGCCCGGACTCCGCCCCTTGTCCAGACGATGTCCCGTACGCCATGCTTCGACACCTGGGTGAGCGAGGCATGGCCTACTTTTTTATCGATCCTTTGTTCGGTCGAAGCTCGAATACGGATGCGAGTTTTATGCATCCACAGCCGAGCGTTTATTGCGGAAGGTGGATTCGATCCACCACACCGGCCTTCGCCTGGCGACCGGTGCCTTCCGCACTTCCCCCATTGAGAGCCTGCTGGGGAGATGCCACTCGCTCTACGCCTCGTACAGCGCCTCCCTCAGTCGCCAACAGCTCTCACTGCATCCGCAGCTGATCTCGACGGTGCCTATGCCGCCGAGAGACGCCAGTCATACCCTAAGCCCTTTGGGTTTAGGGCCAGGAAACTCCTGGCGAACCCAAGCAGAGAGGGAATCTCCTTCCCCGTATGGTGCTCCTGTGATGGGCAAGACCTCCATTCAGAGAAGGATCTGTCTCAGGCTGGTCCATCTGGCCTGGGAGCTCATGCAGGCGGAGGGGAGAAGGGGGTTCATTCCCCGCCCTCCTCTCCTAAAAGGAAAAAGAACAAAAAGGCTCGAGGCACCTCTCCCTCCATGGGAGCCACGGGTCTGCTGCTCTCGTTTATTTAAAGAACAAAATATCCATCCTGGATTGACAAGTTTTCTAAAGGAAAGTGGCTTCTTACTAAACTATAACAACATTCCCAAGAATTCTTTCACTTGTTTAACATAATCCACTCAAAATCATCAGCACATGTAAATATCCACCCTATCAAATATCATCTATTCATTATCATCTTTTAAAGTTGAAAATAAAATCTTAAAAGAGCCTCTTTTGTAAAATTTATTTATGGCATAATCACAGTGAAGTGTTCGATATGAGACCAGCATCCATCCATCCATCCTCATCCTTTTCTGCACTTACTGAATTTTTTTTACTTTACTCTCTATAGGTAACTCGTCTACTACAGAATCTTCAGCTACAACTAAAACCACTACAACAACATCCACTACCTCGGAAAAAACTAGTACACCAGAGCAACCCACTACCCCCACCACATCGCTCGCTCCAACCACTGATGTCACAACTGGTAAGTATTACATAAGCAGTTTAGGGGGGGGAATTGATGTTCCTTGACCCCTTGAGGGGAGCAGTTGGAATGAAATAAGGTGTGGGGGTAGCCTCCATTGCTTATGGTTGGCTCTCTCGGAGCAGATGACCTCTGCTCCCTTCCCCCACCCCTTGTGAGATTAAGGGAGAAAGAAATCCTTTGATCCTACACCCTGTAATGTAGCTTCCCCGTCAACTTTACCATTAAATGGGGTCGCGATTTGCCTTTCTGGCCGCCGTGCTGACGTGACTCAGCGCCCCATCCGGCTCCTTTCTTACAGCCTGTGTTTTTACCCTACTTCCTCACTTCCTACAACCTCTCCCACAGCTTTCTCTGGTCGGCCTCTAATTTAACAGGGTAGACGCCGACAGGCTTCCTCTCACCCAACTATCCCGGATCGGGGCTGAGGGGGCAAGGTTCCCTCAACCCATGAGCTCTGGGCTGGAGTGGTGGATTTTTAACAACCTGCTTCATCCCCACCCACACCTTCATCCCATTTCATTCTCCCTTCTATCTCTATCAATTTTACGCGGTGCCCAAGGTAGATCCGCCATGCTGATAGGCTGCCAGGACTCTTGGCGGGAGGAGTAGCCTCAAATGGCGGCAGCCGGTTCTGCCGCGCCGTGTTCACCCCTTTCAGAGTGGGCTACTGCGAGTGGTGATTTGCGTTTGTATCCTGTGCTATAAAAGGGGTCACCATGGCCAATGATGATTTTGGATAGGGGGTGGTTGATGACCTTCATGGTAGTGATCTCTTTCCCATTCAAAAATCATTTTCTAGGCCGCTGCCGCCCGAGAGCCCGCCCTGGTGGTGCTTGGCGTGGTGGTCTGCATTTCAGGTAATGACTCATTTCTCTGTCTCAGTCGAGGAGTTTGGGTAGGTAGATGAGGCTGTTGAGTTCTTCTCCGGCAACCTCATCGCCGTGGGCCTAACTACTATTCCTTGAACGTCTGACCGTTTTGCACACCGATCGCTCGCAGGTGGTCAGTCGAGTGTGAGACGGCCCTCAAACAGAAGCGTTATGCCTACATGCGCTGTAAGCGCCGCCCGAACGATTTCACTGTCGCTGAATTTCGTCGGGCTAGGGCTAGGTTCCGGTATATTTCGAAGCACGCCCGCCGCCTTTCTTGGCGGGCATATGTGTTTTCACTTAACAAGAAGACCCCTCTAGCAAAGGTGTTGAAGCCAGTCGAAAGGATTCTGGGCAAGATCTCGCAGGACCCCCCTCCCATTCTCCAAGAGAATGGGACCGCAATCTCGGAGCACGCGTCCGTGGCGGAATCCTTTGCGACTGCTTTTTCCGCATTCTCTAGCCGGGATGCTGCCCCACCAGCATTCAATGCACGTCGTGATGTCGCGGAAGGCTACCGGCTGGACGTTACCTCCAGAGGCGGAGAACCCTTCAACGACGGGTTTACTTTGAGTGAGTTGCGCTCCGCTCTCGCTTCATGCCCGGACTCCGCCCCTTGTCCAGACGATGTCCCGTACGCCATGCTTCGACACCTGGGTGAGCGAGGCATGGCCTTTCTATTAGATTTGTTCAGAATCTAGGTAGAGGGTATCCTCCCAGGTTCCTGTCGAATCGCTACTTTGCTCGCCTTTCGCAAACCTGGGAGAGATCACTCTACTCCGGCCGGTTTCCGCCCAATCCTAACGTTAGATTAGAGCGGAGGCCATCTGTCTTCTGCCCAGCGCGGCTTCGGCAATTTCGACTCCATGTCGGATTCTCTGCTCAGACTAGAAAAGGCCGTCTGTGAAGCCTTCCTGCGTAGAGAGCACTACGTTATCACGTGTTTTTCGATCTGGAGAAGGACTATGATGACGCATGGCGATACGGTATCTTGTAGACTATCCACACATGTGGGCGAAGCGACGCCTCCCATTCTTTATATCTGAATTTTTGCGAGATGGTAGTTTCCGTGGTTCTGCCCAGTTCACCACCCTGGAGGGTACCACATTTGGCTATTTGTCGCTACGCCCCTGCTCCCAAAGCTTGTACGGCGCCGGGAGTATTGCGTTCGACTTTTTTGGAGCACACCTCGTGTCACGCTGGAACCGTGCCAGTGTATACGGATGGCTCCAAGTCCCAAGAGGGGGTCGGCTTCCACGCCGTATCCCCTCTGTTTGAAGTCGGCGGGCCTCTGCCAGGCGCTGCGTCTGTCTTGACGGCCGAGCTGGTGGCAATACACCACTCGGTACGGGAGATTACGCGACGTGCTCGGTTCGGAGACCGGATTGTGATCTATAGCGACTCACAAAGCGCCCTGAGTGCTCTCGGGGCATTGGAATCTCCGCATCCCCTGGTTCGCGAAATCCGTGACGCCACGGTTTTGGCGAGCCGGGCACATGTCGAGTTTATCTTCTGCTGGGTTCCTGGACATGTAGGAATTGCGGGGAATGAGGGCGCCATAGAGTCTGCGAGGACTAGGCTACCAGAATAGCGTTTCTCTCTTCCTCACACCGATTACATGGCAGGAATACGGGCAACTCTCCGGGCTGCTTGGCAAAGAAGATGGGCGACGGGTGAGGGAAACCTAAAGTTGCGTGCCATTATGCCGCCACTATTCCACTGGACCTACCCCCGAATCGGACACGCTCGCAAGACGCACTGCCATCTGAGGCAGCGCTCGCCTCCTCCCTACTGTCAAAACTGCATTGCCCCCAGACTGCTCGGCACCTTCTTTTCGAATGTCCCAGTCTGGGCGATCTTCGCGCACGTTTCCTGTCCCGGTACCGGGGCGAGCGCGGTCGCTACCGCTTGTCCCCCTGTGCCCGGGACCTGTTCGTTCACACTCACTTGTTTACTTTACAACTATTTGGAGGAGGAGGTGGAGGCTGCTGTTTCCCTTTACTTCGCCATTGATATTTCTTTGTAGGTTGCCCTTTTCCTGCCCCGTGGGGAGGCGGGCCTACCCCCCGACGCCGGAGCGCTGCTCCTCCTCCTTTCTTTTTTGCTTTGTTTTCTTATATTTTTTAGCGTTCTGTTATTTACATAGTTATTTATTTTCTTGTTTTTTGTGTGTTATTTGTTTCTTAATATAGCCTAATAGTAGGCTGTATCGTGTACGGCGACTTATGCCCAAGCAGACAGTCGCCAGATGGGCTCCCTCCAAAAAAACAAACCCCAAAACCATTGATGGCAGTAAGTTGGCCAGACCAGATGATTCATCAAAGGAGAGCTTTAGCTAGTATGACTGGTAGAGAGCTGAAGGTGACCCGTTTCTTGGACGGGGGGCCCTTCTGCTGAATGCGTTGGACCCTTCCAAGGCCTCCATGATTAGTGAGTGCCCTTTGAACACTCAATTGCTCGCTGGTGAATGTGAAGCAGCACTCTACCATGAACTTCGTGAAAGGAGTGGTTTATGTGAGTGATCTCGTAGACTACTCCTTAGGAGACATCACCTTAGAGCTAGCTGACCATGGAGGTGTCAAGGTGGAACTTGTCTGAGAAAACAGGGAGGGACTTTGAGATTTACTTACTCTTTGTCACGTTCAATCGTATGAGGCTCCTTGAGTCGGTGCATGCCAGTTGGTATCGCTACAGCGTGAAGGCATGCATGCTACCTTCGCGGAGGTGGTAGCTACTATTACTGCCACCACTTTGGACATGCCAAAGTTGGGTCAATTGCGGAGAGCCGCATCCTGCTTCTTCCATGCATTGTGGTGCGCATCTTCCTGAAGGAAATCCTCGCCATTCTGGCTGCTGACGCACTTCTTTTCCTTAGTGATCTGAACCCTATGCATCCCCTCTGGGGAGGACTACACGATTATTCCCAGGGGTCAGCTCCTTGATGAGCTGGAGATAGTTGGTGTCCTAAATGAAAATGTGTTCACGCATCACTGCCCGAGAAACGCAACGACGACTCTACAATTTTTGGTGGCTTACTTAGGTCCCTAAGAGAGGTAGGCTTCCCTGAAATACGTGTTGATGACTTTTTGTTTTTCTTTTATTTGTTGATTCTTATCAAATTTTTCATCAGCTTGGAAATCCTTGTAATTTCGGGTGGTGTCCTTGTTGGCTTTCGCTTTCCCCAGAAGGGTATCCTTTGGGTGGGACTTGTACACCCTAAATCAGTCTGAGTGATCTTTGATAAGGTGGGGCCGCCTCCATTGTATTTTATTAAATTGTTGGCTGCACACTTTGGCCCCAGAGTGTGCTTTGGAGATATGTTGTTGCCTGGGGGTGTTTTGTTTGGTTTTAATTCACCTAGAGTTAGAGGAGGGGGGGGGGGGGGGCTGTGTCCTGCCTTTCGCCACAAGTAAATGTCAATTTCTTTAAAAGCCTGTTCTGATGTCAAACCTGTCTATCTCGAATCCTTAGGATTTATTCCCTATTCAGTGCGTTTTGTTTTTTTATCGTTGTTATTTATATATTTTTAATATACTCTAGTAATAGGCTTTGATGAGTACGGTGACTTATGCCCCAAGTAGGCATTCGCCAGATAGGCCCCTTAAAAAATATATATATATATATATCTCTTCAGTGGCACTTGTTCCTTTGCAGAATCGACCACTACTGAAAATACAACTGCTCCTACTCCCACTACCCCAATCCCCACAGAGGTGCCAAGCACTTCCGTACCTCCCACGTCCTCTCCTGCCCCGCCCACTCCTGCCCCGCACTCTCGCCACTTCGATGCAGCTAGCTTTGTAGGTAAGTGTCTCAGGTTTTCAAAGCCACCGGAATTGATGAGGTTGAGTCCATTGCAGTATCCATTTAATGGCTGGTTGATTTTTCAGGTGGAATGATTTTTGTGGTTGCATTGGCAGGCCTCGGATTTGCAGGCTTCTACTACTACCGGAAAAGTCCCCTGGCCAGGAATTATTCAACCTTGTGAGTCTCATCTCCACTTTCGCTCTCCTCCCCTTATACGCTTACATAATTATACCTTCGTACATTTTAAATCCATCAGAGTATAGCCATAGCCAAGTTGATCCACATCACTTGTGGTTAGTTGCGATAGTGACTCATGGTTTGGGCTGCACGGCAGACTAAAAGTCTCCTGAAAAAGGCTTCAAAAAGCAAGTGGATAAACTGGGATCAAAATATTGTATACATTAGTTTTTAGATCAATGTTCGTTTGTTCTTATTTCAATGCTTTCTCCCGTTGCCCCTCTCTGTTTCCTCCTTTTGGATGAAGGAGACAGCCTTGATTCTGGTCCCTTTTGTAAGAAAGATGCCCATCACCTCCCATTGAGTGAGGAGGGGAATTTCTTCCTTGTAGCCCTCAATGCATCCTCCCAACCCAGCAGCATCCAGGTTGAGTTTCCTTTAGCCACCTTTTAAATCCTTTTTGTTTCCATCTCATCCTCTCTCCCTACTGAGTGGACATGACCAAGGTTGCCAGACACGTTCAGAAAAAAAAGTCACTTTAGTTACCAGAAACAACCAAAACTAACTATAAATATTTCACTTTCCTTAAATTATTTTTTTTTAGAATTATCAGCAACGTTTTATTACGCTAATACAAACAAAAAAAAAGAGTATATTTTGTTAACATATTGGTGATTCATTGGAATTTTTGGTAAACATTACTTTACTTAAAACAAAGAAATATTATCACCTCAAACTTTTTGTGGAATGATCTGTGTGTAAGTGCAGTGGAAGATGGTTTATATAAATATGTAGCTGCAAAACCTCACTGAGTTTTTGAGGCCAGGAGGGCATTCATTAATTTCTCCAGATGTCGGCTTCTGCATCATTTGCTCATACTACAGCTGACTGCTTTTGCAGGGGGGTGGGGGTGAATGAGGTCCAGTGACTGATGTTGCACTGATGTTGATGGCAAAGGAACAAGCTCCACTGAAGAGATATATATTTCAGAAGCAAAAGCTTGATTTTATTTTTGTGTACCGATGGTTATTGAAAAGAATTTTCCCTCACAGTAAACTCTTGGTAGAATTTTGCTATGAAGTTGACACAAAAATTACCTGGCAAGTTATGAATGGGATTTTTCTGTTTTTTTTGTTGCATGCACAAAAAACTCCCAACATGTGTTACTGAATGGAATGGCCAATGCATTAATGACCGCTGCTCTGCAAGCTATTTAAGACTTTATCCCTTCAGGATTTTAGTAGCCTTAATACTTTTGATCAAACCTGGAGGGTGTCGAGTATACCGAGATTAAAGCTCCATGTCTTTTAAATTAAGATTTCCTATTTTTCCACAGGAACTTAAATGATTCCTACACTGGCTCATTCATTGCTTTGGAATGAGGTACACCAAATTTTGAATTCATTCAAAATAACCAATAATACTTTCTATAATTGAATTTGTCGTTTTAAATGAAACAAGCATATCTTTGCCTTATGCTGATCATTCTGTTACTTCGGTTGTTCGTAACTTTTTTTAGATAGATGACGATGGCAGATTGTTTTCCAAAACCATTTCCAGATCAACATTTGTAGCTTGAAAGGTTGCATTGACAGATTGTCTTTAATTATCCATAATGCAGGTGTGAATTCATTTCATAAATTACATATGTTGGTTTCTAGTTTTTGTCAAAGTACTGAAAAATCGGCCTTCAGTTCATTCCACTGTTAACATATTAAGCTAGAGATAGGTTTTTGAGTGGCTGAATGTTCTCATTATTCTGAATATATTTCTGATGTCGTCTCAAAGCTGAAGCAATTTGCTATTTCAAAGATTAAATACTCCAAATTTCCAGTGATCCTCTCGTGTGCATACTTGCAACAGTCCCTCAGAAATGTCACGTTAGCCCTTTTGTTTATTTTGCCTGTCAAAATTTATGGCTGAGGCTGCTTCCCAAAGTAATGGTCAGATTAAGAATTAAGATCTGTTCAGAAAACGTGGCAGACACACTTTAATCATTGGATTTTTAAACTTTTTTTTTTTCTTTGCCTTTTTTTTTGCTTATTTTTTGTGCTTTTTCCTCAAATTATTTTTGTCCTTTTGTCTGCTTGTGATAATTATTATTATTTTTTTTTTTTCAGTTAGTGCTGCCTTTGCATGAAGTATGTTCCATTTTCTGCAATTCCCCAGCCTTGATTCTTCTCCCCTGCTTGAAAAAAACAGAAGTAAATTCAACCACTCAAAATTAGTCACCCATTTTCCACCTAGACAGTGTTGGGGAGGGAGGGGGGATATTGTAAAAGAAGGGGTCATCTCAAGTTTGTCTTTCAGATTATTGGAGTGTCTAGTCTTTCTTTTCTCCCTTGTTCAGACATCAGAAACCTTTTTTTCTTTTTTTAAATTTTCACTTTTCTTTCTGAACAACCTAAAAATATTTCAGTGTGAAGCGGGATAGTCTGGTGGTGTTATGGGCAGGTTGTATAGAGAGGAGTATAGAGCATTTTTTTAAGGGTTAATCACCAATACGAAGGCTTTGAACCAAAGTTGGTTGAAGTTTTTGTACCCAGTGAGGATTACAGTCTATCCTGGGTAATAACACTTTTTATAGTACTTTTCCTTTGCATATATCAAATATCAATATCGGAATTTTGCTTAATTGGGTTTATTAGTTTGGCATTTTTCAGGTTTTCTTATACCATCAGCCATTTAGGCGCACAGATTTAAAATATGATAAATTCCTCCACAAATTGGATATTGGCTCTCTTAGTTAAGCCGAACTGTGTGTGTGTGTGTGTGTGTGTCCTGCCTTTAATGGAGTCACCGTTTATTATGGTGCTTTAGACTGGAATCCCTGTGGACATCTTAATGTCCACAACTCCTACAGCTTTGAGCTCTATCAAGTGCTGAGTTGATACAAATTGGCCATTTAATTTGGGGAATTTCTCTTGGCAGTCTAATTTTAGAATTTTCTCTTGGCAGATGTCAAAATCAACCACCACCACCCCCCAAAAAAGATTAACCTATGTTATTAGCTTCTTTTTTTTCTTCAGAATGTTTTTGTGTCATGCACTAATGAGAAATTAATTTTTTTTGTACTGATAGAGATCCAATCTGTTAACGAGGTGAGTACACTCCTCCGATATGAGGTAGTATATTTGAAGCTTTTTGTAATTTATGCCTTATTTTTTGTTTACTTGGGGTTTGTTTTGTGCGTTTCATCACTTATTTTTTCAACCATAAAAGTCTATTGATAATTGCGTAGAGCAGATCAGAACTAGGCACTGTGGAACTAGCTTATAACAACATATAATGAAATGTTTGAGAGCCGTTTTTGGCAATTTAATAACTCTCCGAACAAAATCATCCAAAGTATTAAAGTTGAAACCAAGATCAATATGGCAACTCCACAGTGCTTATGAACCTCTATCACATCCACTGATTTTGATAATGGTACATTGCACGTTGCCATGTTATTTAGTCGCCAGCCTTGTGGAAGGATGTAAAATGTAGCGAGACGAATCTCTCACCCTTACCTTGGTGCCATCCTTGAACAGCGCTTTGGTTATTTTAAAATGACTTCAGAGTTGCATAAATGTCATGTTTTTTGTTTTTCTTTACTCTCAGAATTTGCTAGCCATTAATATTATCTCTGTAGTGGATTTCCTCTCCCTTTAATATTTTCTGTAGTGGATTTCTTTTCCCTTTATTATGTATGGATTTCCTCTTCCCTTTAATATTTTCTCTGTATTGCATTTCTTATCCCTTTAATATTTTCTCTGTATTGGATTTCTTATCCCTTTAATATTATTATGTATGCATTTCTTATCCCTTTAATATTATTATATGTATGCATTTCTTATCCCTTTAATATTATTATGTATGCATTTCCTCTCCCATTATTTTCAGTATTTCAATTTTGTTTACCCTTCATTATTTTTATATCTGTTTGGGTCCACAGTGGAGTATGTCCCTCTTAGAGAGGCGACTTAGTCGAGTTTCTTTGGATGTCTGTGATCATAAATTTGAGCTTTCCTAAAAGCTGCAGCTTCCTGTCAAGGTTGGGTTTAGGTTTTAAGGAAAAATGTATAACAATATTTTATGGAATTATGCTCTTTTTTTTTTTTATTTGAGCCTACCTTGCATTTTCGTGGTATTTTTAATTAGGGATTTGCTAAACTGTTGGGTAAATATATAATTATAAAAATTGTTCACTGTTCTTCTATTTCTCTTAAAAATACATAGGTCATTTGGCTTTGGTTTTTAATTATTTTTTTTTTGTCCATTTGTCAATTGTTTTTTGTTGGGAAACCAAGAACATAGTTGTTGGTTTGATTTGATTATTTATTAGTAGGATCATGAAAATAGGGATGCACGTGTAATTTGACCCACCTCATATGCCGCCGGGGGGGTGCATGTGACCAAGCAGACTTTTACCATACCCCCCCCCCCCACCTTTTTTATTTTATTTGTCTTCCTCCTTATCGCTTCCGTTTTCCTTTCCTCTTCCCGGTGAGTTCGAGGACTGGTGACCATCTTGGTCTCATGTCGCTGTAAACGGGCACCACTGTTTTTGATGTGTGGGGACCCTTCCTGTTTGGGTCTTTGCTATGTTTCCGGGTATGAAGCGCCTGATGTGTGGGGGGGGGGGGGCGTTATCCCGAGTCATCCCCTTTTTGAATTATCATTAGTCTATTGGAAAAACTTAAAAAAGAGCAACTTGTAATGAATATGGAATGCTCGCTAACCCCGACGACCGCTTTCCAATTTCCCCCAACCCCTGTACCAATCATACCCCCTGCCCCCCCCCCCGACGACCGCTTTCCAATTTCCCCCAACCCCTGTACCAATCATACCCCCTGCCCCCCCCCCCCCCCAACCTCCTCTTAACCTCCACTGCTTATTAATATAACCTAGATCTCCCTCTGCTCCTGAGACCCTCGAATCATGGGGGGTCTATTTCAGATGCTAAAGGCAAAAACCCCAATAAAGGGGTTTCGTGTCCAGCCCCAGTTGGATGGGGTCCCTCTTATTCAAGTCTATTTGCTGGTTGCACGGCCTCTGTCCTTGCTCTTTGGTCACTGGGACCCAGCACCCACTACTGAAACTGCTGCAGTTGACCCCCTTGAAGATCTCTTAACGTCCACATGAAGTTGGTAGGGCGAGGATGCCTAGTTCCCAATTCCTAGACTCGTCATTCAACGTCCTTGTCCTCCCCCCCCCCCTCTCATATTTGGGTGACGTTGCCCCCCGCAACTGAAAATTCAATGATTCCCCCCAAGCTCCACCCTGTGCTTTAAATGCAACAAAGTATGTCGGCTCCGCCTACCGAAAGACGGTGACACTTTATTCGAACTGTGGCCTTGAATTTCACCCTCGCCCTTGAGCAAATCCATACTGCTGGAAGTACTCACGAGAGTACTCCGTATTCTCGTGTGCCTACCGGCCCCACCTTTAAGTTAAGAGTCGGGAGTTGGATTCATTCCGAACCATCGTAATTGATCGAGAGGCGCGCGAGAGCCAGTTCGCGCTCGCCTGGCCCCTCGGGTTCCTACGCCCATGACTTGTCCCAATCTGCTCCCGCCAAACCTGGAGGCTCAGCAGCACCACGGTCTCGTATCCCCCGCCTGCCACATTTCCATCTCCTCCCTAGGTGTCCGGGAGGATGAGGTAACACAAGACACCCCTTCGACCAGTGGAGGGGCTTCCCCTTTGATATCTTTGGAGCTGCTCTTGGGCAGCTCGACCTCTGAAAAGGTACCCTCCCATGTGTTTTTGGAGGGGCCCGTACAAGTTCATTCTGCCTGAGAGGCTGACTCCTCTCCTAGAACTACAAGTGCCGTGGGTTCACCCTCACCCCCTTCTCTGGAAGCACCCTTGAACATCATCTTCCTACCAGCGGCAGTCCCTCCTTTAATATCAATGGGACTGCCAAGAGAGCAGGCAGGTGGCCAACCCCTTCAGGGATACGAGGGATAGGGCCCGCCAGCTCATGCCCCCTATAGACCTGCATTTAAAATTTGCAGGGCGGTCGAAGTGCCTGCCATCCACTTTCTTCCCTGATGGAGGTCGGCTTGTCGGCAGGAGATGACACAACAAGTACCTCGAATGGGATCAGTCCATGGGATGGCGACATGAAGGCTCCCCCTAAGATGGACATGCTCCTGGACGTGACCCAGCCCCAGAT
Organism: Ceratothoa steindachneri; assembly: GCA_963969495.1. Classification (NCBI taxonomy): domain Eukaryota; kingdom Metazoa; phylum Arthropoda; class Malacostraca; order Isopoda; family Cymothoidae; genus Ceratothoa; species Ceratothoa steindachneri. Next base: position 252,337,191 of record OZ018317.1, on the reverse strand, counting down.
GGCAGGATCTGCCATATGGTTGATCCGGGATTTGGTGCAAACACTGAACCTAAGTCCGCGCCTCTGCTAGCTTCTCAGATGGCTCGGGGGCCCCGACGACTCACAAAGACAGGAGGAACCTCCTTCCCCGGCTGGTCCCCCTTTGACAGTGAAGACCATCTAGAGAAGGATCCTGCTGAGGCCCAACCATCTGGCCTACGGTCTCCCGACGATGGAGATAAGCAGGGTCATTCGCCACTCTCCTCTCTACTAAAAAATAGAAAAGACGAATAAGACAAATAGCACTAAGGGTTCCTCTAACTTCGCGGGGGCTCGGGGGAGGGAAGGGTCCGCTGTTGCCTCGGCAAGCGACCAGGCCAAGATCGGCACGTCCGCCCTCGGGTTAGAGGGCACAGACTAAGACCAAAGTTGCAAGTGCCGAGTGGAGCCTCTATTACGTCGGGGTCCCTCATTGAGAAACCACCTGGCGTTTTCGAACCTGCTGGCTTCAAACACTGATTATTTGTTTCACTAATGACAGCCCGTTGTCCAAGGACAACAGGATCCATCAGAGGAAAGTATTAGCTAGCTTGAATGGTAGAGAGCCGAAGGTGACCGGTTTCTCGGACGGGAGCCTGTTGGCGAATGTGTCTGATCCTTCCGAGGCGGCCATGATATTGATTGTGACGGCACACTACCGGGAATTTGGTCAAAGGAGGAGTTTACATGACTAAACTTTGGGACTACTCTTTACGAGACTTCATCCTAGAGCTGGCCGACCACGGCGAGGTAAAGGTCGAAGTTGTGTTGAGAAAACGAGGGGCCTTGAGACACACTTATACTCTTCGTTACGTTCGACCGTGGTAGGTATCCTGATTCAATACGTGCCTGTTGGTATCGCTACCGCGTGAAGGTATTTGTGCCACTGCCTCGGAGGTGCTACTATTGATAACGCTTCGGACACACGAATCGCTCGTGTAGACGTGCAAATTCGCTCTCTCCCCAAGTCTGCAAGTGGCTCCAAAGCTCTACTCTGTCTGATGCGTATCTCTGAGAAGGGAATCCAGGACTTCAGGCTAATGATCGTCTCATTTCGCGAGGCTAAGGACTTGGTCCAGGCGCTCACTAGGGCGTCTTGTGCCTCAATGTTAAAAAGGTGCACTCTCTGCTCCAAGCATACGAGCACCGTCGTTTCCGAGCCCATTCTAGTCGAACCCTATTTATCTAATCTGAGACGATGCTATATGTTTGGTCATGTAAGCACTGCTTGCTGCCGCCATGGTCATTCCTGCAACCATGCCCGCCGCTTTATCAACTGTGGAGAGTCCCATAGTGCTTCCTCAACCAAGTATTGCCCGTTTCTCTTTGAAAATGAGGTCTTAGCTGTCCGTGATTCTGCTAAGGTGGATATGCGGGAAGCCCTCGGAATAGTCAGGGTGAAATTCATCTCTCCCGGCGTCAGGTTCTCCGATGTCCTACGCATGGCAGCGGACTCGTTCCACTCGCCCACTTATCCCGTACACTCTACATCTTGTGTTCTCATCCCGGAATGTAGCATCAATACCCTCTTCTTCTACCCAGACCCAAGTCCAGTCCCCTAGTATACCCCTTCCTCTCCCCCCCATCCTTATTGACCCCGCGCCGGCAAAGCGTGACAATCCTCGGATGCCACTCCAGAGAGACTGGACGACATTCAAGCCTATATCGCATCTGCTGAGGCGCCCCTATCTGTTGTCGTCATGACTGAGGATTGTGGCCTTTCCCGACTCTTCCCCTCCCTCTAGGAAGGTAACTTCCAAAAAGGGGCGGCTAGCCTACCTCAATACAGACTCTACACCTTACGAGGTACACCCTATTCCTTCCCCCTACTCCAGTCCCTTTAAAACATGAAACCGAAAGTTTTCCCCGTCCTCAGGCGGACGTGGTATATCCTTCATCCATAGAGATATACCCCAACTCCGAGAAGGTAACGATATGTCCAAGTCAGCTTTACCCATACCATTACCTTCCGACCAAGACCATACCCCATCTCCCCTTCCTATTTGCCCTGTCCCCTTAAAACCCTCTTGAACTACTACTTCCGACCTCCCTTCATACGTAGATCGCACACCCTCCATTAGGAGTGATGATCCTCCCCGCACTGGGAGTAACGTTACCCCCAAATCTCTCTTGTATCTACCCTTTCGTCCCGGTCATGACCCACTACCCCGTAAAGAGTGCGGCGATTTGCCATCCTGGCCGCCGTGCTGACGGGATTCAGCACCCCGTCCGACCCCAGCTTAGCCTCTTCTCCTTCCTTCAAAACACTTGTTTTCTCTCTTTTCATACAACCTCTCCCACAACTTTCTCTGGTCAGCCTCTAATTTGACAGGGTAGATGCTAACCTTCTTCTCAGCCAACCGTCCCGGATGGGGGCTGAGGGGGGAGGGGACAACGTTCCCTAACCCCTGAGCTCCGGTTCGGGATGGTTGTTTTTTAACAAACTACTTCATCCCCACCCATACCTTCCTCACATCGCTTTACCTTCTCACTTCACCATCTATCCTTGATTTTACGCCGTGCCCAAGGTGGAGCTGCGAGGTCACCAGGCGGGAGGGGTGGCCTTAAATTGCGGCACCTGGCTCTGCCATGCCCGTACGCACCCTTGCAGAGGGGGCTACTGCGAGGGGTGATGAGCTATTGCATCCCGTAATAAAAAGAGGGTCACCATGCCCAATAATGAGTCAAACAAAAAATTTCCCTTAATTCCCCCTGTACCAACAACCTCGGGCAGCTCCACTGAAAAAATGGAGATCCCCCTTCCCCTCTGTGCTTGAGCAGGGGACCCTCCATATTTCTCTAACCGGAGATGAGGCTTACTCCTCTACTTCGCCTACGGGTGTAGGGGACTCCGTCTCACCCCCTGCTCTGGATGTGCTTTCGGGCACCCGTTTTTCCAGCGGCGGTCCCCCCTTTTCTTTCCAAGGGGACTGCTAAGAAAACCAGCAGGCAGCTCATAACCGACCGCTCCCCAGTGAAGCGGGTCGGTAGGGCGAACACCCTTAGGGGGGAAGAGAGAAGCCAGGCTCCTTCGGTCGCCTCTCTCAAAAGACCTGCTGGCCATTTTATTTAACCTTGCCGGGGTCAAGGCATGTGCCTCCCCACACATGACTAGTGACGCTGCCAACGGGACCTGCGATGTCCTGAGAGGGGATGGCCAACTGGAGGCCCCTCCTGAGATAGACATAGTCCTTCAGGCAACCCATCCTCAGACGGTAGGGCCTTCCATGTGAGGGAATCTGGGCTAGGCGCCAAGCAACGAACCCAAATCCGCCCCTGTGCAAGGTCCTCCTCAAAAGGCCCTGGTTTCCAAGGCTGTACAAGGAGGGGAGGGATCTCCTCCAACCGGTACCCCTGCGACTACTAGTACCTTCTCCATCTCGGGGAAGGACCTGGCTAAGGCCGATCCATCTAGCCTAGGGGCTTCTGCCGGCGGAGAGGCGGGTTCATTCCTCGCCCTCCTCTCATAAAAATAAAAAAGACTAAGAAGACTCGGGGCTCCTCTCCATCCGCGGGGACGGCGCGGACGGATGAGTCTGCTGCCACTTTGGTAAGCGACCAAGCCAAGAACAGCTATCCGGCCCCTCTGCTCCCCCCCCCATCGGGGGCGGAGCCTCCGACCCAACTATGACTGAGACGAAAAGAGCCCAGGGCGGAGCATCGATAACATCGGGGCTCCTCATTCAGAGGCTACCTGGCGTTTTCGATCCCCCTGGCTTCAAACGCTTCCTCGTTATTCCCTCCACTGATGGCACCATGTTGGCCAAGGGCAACATGATCCATCAGAGGAGAGCATTAGCTAGTGCAATTGGTAGAGAGCCGAAGGTGACCCGTTTCTCGGACGGAAGCCTTCTGGCGAATGCGGCGGATCCCTCCGAGGCGGCCAATATAAATGCTCTTCGGACACTTCATGGCACCCCGGTGAGTGTGACGCCGCACTCTACCATGAACTTTGTTAAAGGAGTAGTTTATGCGAGGGAACTTGTAGACTACTCCATAGAGGAAATCACCCTACAGCTGGCCGACCATGGGGCGGTCAAAGTCGAACGTGTGATGAGAAAACAGGGAGGGGCCTCGAGATCCACCCCTACACTCTGTCACGTTCGACTGTGACAAGCTCCCTGAGTCGGTGCGTGCCGGTTGGTATCGCTACCGCGAAAAGGTATTCTACCTCCGGAAAGCGTATGGCCACTCCCGCGAGGGTCTTCTGTTCGAAGAGGTTCCCCGCCTCTCCTCCGAGCTAGGCCTGGATAGCATATTCGTTCAATGGAATTGCCGTGGACTCCCGGCCAACTGGGAGGAGCTGCGGAGGCTCGTCTCATCCCGTTAGCTATCTTTTTGCAGGGGACCATGCTAGGCGCGTGCCCCCTGCCCGCCCTCCCGGGGTATAATGGTCTTGCGACCCTACCACCGCGGGATGGCCGGGCTGGGGGATGCGCGGTTTACACCCGGCATGATGTCTCCGTTCTTCCATTCTCTTTAGATACCTCCTTTCAGGCAGTGGCTGTGCAGCTGCACCTGGATAGGAGGTATACTATCATTTCTGCGTACATTCCACCGTTAGCCGACTTCGACGCGGGGGACTTCCGCCGCGGCGTGGCACGGTTGCCGAGGCCCTTTCTCTTGCTTGGATGGGCCAGATAGCCCCTTAATTAAAAAAAAAAAAAAAATCTCTTGCTTGGAGATCTGAACGGCAGGCATCCTCTCTGGGGAGATTACTCCATAAATCCCAGGGGACAAGTTCTTGCCGATCTGATCGAAGAGCTTGAGATGGGTGTCCTAAACGTGGATGAATTTACGCATCACTGTCCGAGAAGCGCTTCATTTTCTTGCCTTGACCTATCTTTGTGCTCTTCGAATGTACAACCTGATTTTGATTGACGGGTGGTCGATGACCTCCATGGTAGTGATCACTTTCCCATTCAAATATCATTTTCAGGGCAACTGCCGCCTGAGAGACCACCTCGGTGGTGCTTGGCGCGGGCGCGGTGGCCTGCATTTCAGGAAATGACTGAATTCTCTATCTCAGTCGAGGAGTTTATGTTGGTAGATGAGGCCGTTGAGTTCTTCTCCGGCAACCTCATCGCCGCGGGCCTGACTACTATTCCTAGAACGTTTGGCCGTTTTGCACTCCGACCACTCCCCTGTGATCAGCCGAGTGTGAGACGGCCCTCAAACAGAAGCGTTATGCCTACATGCGCTATAAGCGCCGCCCGAACGATTTCACTGTCGGTGAATTTCGTCGGGCTAAGGCTAGGTTCCGGTATATTTGGAAGCACGCTCGCCGCTCTTCTTGGCGGGCATACCTGTCTTCACTCAACGGGAAGACCCCTCTGGCAGAGGTGTGGAGGCGTCAAAAGGATTCTGGGCAAGTTCTCGCAGGACCCACCTCCCGCTGTCCAGGAGAATGGAACCGCAATCTCGGACCCCGCGTCCGTGGCGGAATCCTTCGCGACCGCTTTTTCTGCATTCTCTAGCCGTGATGCTGCTCCGCCAGCATTTAATGCACGCATTGATGTCGCCGAAGGCCGCAGGCTGGACTTTACCTCCAGAGGCGGAGAACCCTTCAACGACAAGTTTACTGTAAGCGAGTTGCGTTCCGCTCTCGCTTGTGCGCGGATACCGCCCATGGTCCGGACGATGTCTTGTACTCCATGCTTCCACACCTGGGTGAGCGAGGCATGGCCTTTCTGTTAGATTTGTTCAACAGGATCTGGGTGGAAGGTTTTCTCCCAGACTCCGGGCGAATCGCTCCAGTGCTCGCCTTTCGCAAACCGGGGAGAGATCACTCTACTCCTGCCAGTTTCCTCCCAATCTCTCTAACCTCTTGCGTGTTTAAGTTGATGGAGAAATTGGTAAATGTTAGATTAGCCTTTTTTTCTGGACAGCGAAGGACATCTGTCTTGTGCACAGTGCGGCTTCCGCAAGTTCCACTCCACGTCGGATGCTCTGCTCCGACTGGAAAATGCCGTCTGCGAGGCCTTCCTTTGTAGACAGCACTACGCCACGGTGTTTTTCGATCTGTACAAGGCTTTTCATATCGCATGGCGATACGGTATCATGGAGACTCCACACGATGGAGGTGATGGGAAGCCTCCCAATGTTTATATCTGAATTTTTGCGAGATCGTCGATTCCGCGTACGGGTGGGGGGAAGCCCTCTCCGGCCTAATAGAGCAGGAAGAGGGTGTCCCGCAGGAAAGTGTCCTCAGTGTCGCACTCTTTGCGCCCTGAGCATCAACGGCATCACCTCGGTGCTGCCAGAAGATGTTCTCGCTACGCTCTACGTGGACGACCTTTCGATCTCTTTTGGCAGGGCCCAGATGCCAACTCTGGAGCGTCACCTCCAACAGGCATTGAACCGCGTCATTCGCTATGCCGACATCCACGGCTCCACCCCGACCCAGATTTGTTTCTTAATGGGGTACGCCTGGAATTGGTTGAATCGCACCGTTTCCTTGGTCTTGTATTTGACCGACGCCTCACCTGGGAGGCTCATATTCGCAGCCTTAGGGTCTCTTGTACCCGCGCCATGGATATTCTCCGTTCCGCGACGTTCAGCGCTTGAGGCGCTGATAGGGCTACTGCCTTACCTTTTTATCGATCTTTTGTTCGTTCGAAGCTCGACTATGGATACGAGTTTATGCATCCACAGCCGAGCGTTTATTGCTGAAGGTGGACTCGATCCACCACACCTGCCTTTGCCTTGCGACCGGTGCCTTCCGCACTTCCCCCATTGAGAGCCTGTTGATCGATGCTGGGAGATGCCACTCGCTCTACCCCGCGTGCAGTGCATCACTCGCATGTACGCGCGAGCCCGGTGCCTCCCTCAGTCGCCAACAGCTCTCACTGCAGCCTCAGCTGATCTCGACGGTGCCTATGCAGGCGAGAGACGCCAGTCATACCCTAAGCCCTTTGGATTTAGGGCCAGGAAACTCCTTGGAGAGCTAGGTATAGCTCTCGGGCCGGTGGCGCCCCTGGTACTGCCCAGGACGCCACTTTGGAGGGTACCACATTTGGCTATTTGTGGCCACGCATATGCTCCCAAAGATTTTACGGCGCCGGGAGTATTGCGTTCACCTTTTTGGAGCACACTTCGTGTCACGCTGGAACCGTGCCAGTTTATACGGATGGCTCCAATTCCGAAGAGGGGGTCGGCTTCCACGCTGTATTCCCTCTGTTTGAAGTCAGCGGGGCTTTCCACGCGCTGTGTCTGTCTTCACGGCTGAGCTGGTGGCAATACACCACTCGGTACGGGAGATTACTCGACGTGCCCGGTTCAGAGACTGAATTGTGATCTATAACGACTCACAAAGCACCCTGAGTGCTCTCAGGGCATTGGAATCTCCGCATCCCCTGGTTCGCGATATCCGTGACACCACGGTTTTGGCGAGCCGGGCGGATGTCTAGATTATCTTCTGCTGGGTTACTGTACATGTAGGAATTTCGGAGAATGAGGGCGCCAAAGACTCCGCGAGGACTCTGCGACCGGACCAGCGTTTCGCTCTTCCTCACACCGTTTACATGGCAGGAATACTGGCAGCTCTTCGGACTGCTTGTCAAAGAAGATGGGCATCGGTCGAAGGAAACTTAAAGTTGCGTGCCATTGCGCCGCAACTGTTCCTATGGACCTATCCCTCAATGCCGCGACGGCTTCAGGTCGCTTTCTGTCGTCTCCGAATCGGCCACATCCGTGTGACGCATCGCTATTTGATGGAGCGCTTGCCAGCGCCCTATTGTGACGACTGCGTCGTCCCCCAGACTGTTCGGCACATTCTTGTCGAATGTCCCAGTCTGGGTTATCTTCGCGCACGATACCTGTCCCGGTACCGGGATGGGCGTGGTCGCTACCGCCTGTCCCTTGTACTCGGGACGAACTTCTGCACACCGACTTGTGAACTTTTAGACTTTTGGGGACAAGCCGGCCTTCTCCCTATTATTTAAAATAATAATATTTATTCAATTTTTTTGTTTTTGTTTTGTTTTTTAATTTGGCTTTTAATGTAGCCTGGATTTAGGCTGGCTTGAGTGCGGCGACTTACGCCCTAGAAGGCAGTCGCCAGATGACAAAAAAAAAATCATGACCCACTAACTTTGGTCTTGAAACAAACTTAGCTCCCGCCCCCCTCTAAATCAGGGTTGCTTTGCTCTTCATAGACTCCTTCTCTAGCGCCCATGTCGGGTTTTTCTCACAGCATGAATCTGTTCATGAGGGCTCGACCGTGGTCTCTCAGCAGTCTGAGTAATGGCTGTAATTCTTCAATGTAACTGTTAGGGGATCGTTCCCAAATGGGAGGAATTTCCTTCTTTAGTATCTAAAATATCACCTGTTATATGCTTGCAGGAAACCAAACTCGGGAAACGCCCTTTCCCGAGGTTGCCAATGGTGGTGTCTCGCCGCTGATGAGCACTAACCACTTTTGCACGCCTTCAGTTCTGCGGACTACTCTTCAAGCATTCGCGTCCATCTTACGCCTAAAATTTATACTTTGTTCAATTTATATTCCCCCAGATGAGCCTCTTTCAAGGGCTCAGTTTTTAGATCTTTTATCTCGGCTTCCTACCCCATTTCTAGTTCTAGGTGACTTTAATGCCAGACACTCCGTATGGGGTGATAGAGTTAACAACCGTCAAGGCCGTCTCCTTGAATCTCTTATCCACTAATTCTTTTAGCATTCTTAGCTGGTCATGTTACCTCCTACCATATTCAAACGATTCTTTCAGTTGTGTGGATCTATCTATTGGCTCCGCCGACCGTATCTGATTTCAAGTGGTCTGTTTTAGATGACCTGCTTGGCAGCGACGACTTCCCCATGGTTTTGAAACACAAGACCCTTTGCTCATCCCCTTAATATCCTTCCAGTTGGAATGTTGTAAGGGCCGACCGGTCAAAGTTCCATGAAGCTTCCTTCACCAGTAAACAATTTGGTGTTTCTGTAGATATTCTTGCAGCTATACATTACTTTTCCTGTTTAGTGTTGATGCTGCAGAGTCGGCAATTTCTCGTATGCGATCCCACTAGTGCGGCCGATATATTGGCATCCTTTTTTGCCGATGTTAGCAGCGTTGACCGCTACCCGGCCGGTTTAGACGTATCAAACTGGGGCTGGAGGGCGAAATGCCCTGCGTTCCTCTGCCGGTGGACAGGAGTCCCACAACTCTCTGTTCACTACCGCCGAAATGCGCTCTGCGCTGTCTCGTTGCGCCCCCACGTCTCCCGGCCTAGACAATATCCGATACGACTTTCGCGGGCATCTCCATCCCCGTACGGAATCACTCATACTAGATATCTTTATCTGGATTTGGATCGAGGGATTCTACCCTACTCCATGGAGAAGAGCGTTAGCCCTACCATTTCTGAAACCAGGTAGAGACAGCTTGTCTTCTTCCCATTATAGGCCAATAGACCTTACTAGCTGTCTTAGCAAGTTGTTGGAGAAAATGGTTTATTGCGATAAAATAGCCTGGTATCCTCTCTGTATGAAGGGGCGTCTGCAACCTTATTTGTATATTACCTCGCTCTTTATAGCTCCGCTTCACGCCTGGCACCCGCAACCCGCCGCTTCCAGTTGGCGGTTGATACCATCCACCGCCAGGCCCTTCATAAAGGGTTCCACATCTCCGCCTCAAAGACGCAAGCAATACACTTTCACCGGGAGTGGGGGAATCAAGTTAATCCCCCCATTGTTCCTGCAGGGTAACCTCTTGGGATTTGTCTCGGAGATCCGGTTCCTGGGGATGACCTTAGATCCCAAACTCACTTTGTGTCTCCATCTTCGAGACCTGCGACGGAAATGTCTCTGGAAGATGGACCTACTAAAGATGCTTTCCCACACATCTTGGGCAAGTGATAGGCTCACGTTGTGGAGGCTATATGCCTCTCGTACAGTTCAAGTTGGAGTATGATAGTGAGGTGTATTCCTCGGGCTCTTCTTGATCTCCGCCCCGTAAGGGACGCGGCGATTTGCCTTCTTGGCCGTCGGGGTGACGGGACTCGGCGCCCCGTCCGGCCCCAGCTTAGCCTCTTCTTTCTGACAGCCTGCGTTTTTACCCAACATCCTCACTCTCCCTACAACCTCTCACACAACTTCCTCGAATTTCACAGGGTAGAAGCCGACCAGCTTCATCTCAATCTATATCCGCGGGGATGGATGGGTCTGTCGCCACTTCGGTAAGCGGCCAAGCCAAGATGGGCACGTCCGGTTCCGTTGCTTCCCCGGTTGGGGAGTCCCTGACAAAGACCAAAAGTGCAAGTGTGCAGAGCGGAGCCTAGATTACGTCGGGACCCCTCATTCAGACTACCTGTCGTTTTCGAGCTCGCTGGCTTCAAATGCTTCCTTGTTATTCGCTCCACTGATGGCACCATGTTGGCTAAGGGCAACATGATCCATCAGAGGAGAGCTCTAGCTAGTGTGATTAGTAGAGAGCTGAAGGCGATCCGTTTCTCGGATGAGAACCTTTTGGCGAATGCGTCGAATCCCTCCGAGGCGGCCATGATCAGTTCCCTTCGGACACTTGACGGCACGCCTGTGAGTGTGGGGCCGCACTCTATCATGAACTTCGGAAAAGTAGTAGTTTATGCGAGGGAAATCGTGGACTACTCTATAGATGACATCACCTTAGAGCTGGCCGACCATGGGGCGGTCAAGGTCGAGCGTGTGATGAGAAAACAGGGAGTGTCCTCGAGACCCACCACTCCACTCTTCGTCACGTTCGACTGTGACAAGCTTCCGGAGTCAGCGCGTGACGGATAGAATCGCCACCGCATTAGAGCATTCGTGCCACTGCCGCGGAGGTGCTACTACCGGCACCGCTTCGGCCCTATTAATTGCTTGTCTAGACTGCAAAATCAGGCTTACCCGAATTTTGTAAGTTTCTCTGAAGGGGCTCCACCTCTCCCGGTGATGATTGCATCCACTACGACTTTCTCCGTCGTCTCCATCCCCACTCAGCTATTTTTGGTTGACCTCTATAACCTGCTTTGGGTCAAAGGAATCTATCTTGGGGGGGTAGGGGTTGTTCTACCCTTTCTCAAACCCGGTAAGGACGGTTTGGATCCCAGTCACTATCGCCCGATTGCTCTTAAGAGCTGCCTTAGTAAGTTATTCGAGAGGATGGTTTAAGTTATACTCACTTGGTTTTTGGAGCCCAACTCGCTCCTCTCCATTTCAGTGCGGTTTTCGCGGCCGCAGTACTCTTGACCACCTCATCCGTTTGGAAGACTCCATTTTACGGGCTTTTTCCTTCAGGGATCAGGCGTTAGCGGTGTTCTTCGACATTCTGAAGGACTACGATACCACTTGGAGAAAGGGTGTTTTACGTCAGTTATATGATTGGGGTATGAGGGGCTTTTTACCGGTTTTTATTCAAGAATTTTGATCGTCCCTTAATTTTAAGGTCCGTATTTGGGCTGCTTTCTCGGGCTTGCGGATTCAAGAGGAGGGTGTTCCCCATGGGTGTGTCTTAAGTGGGACATCTTTCGCCTTTGCCATTAATAGTCTGGTGTCCACTCTTCCGGAGGGCGGTTTGGCTTCTCTCCGGAGATGATTGGCGTTGTTTTGTTTATTTCCCCGCTTGCTTTGTGCTGCCTGTCGATTGAAGCTGGCAAATGATGCCGTGTCGGGTCATGTGATCTCCAAGGGTTTCCGCTTTTTGGTCACCAAAACGAGGGATATGCATTTTTATCGGGGTCGTGGTGTCCTTGGTCCCTCTCCCCTCTTCTTAGATGGCACGGCGATTAAGTATGTCACCATTTTTAAGTTCTTAGGTTTAACAATTGATAGCAACCTCACTTGGGTGCGTCCTGTTCGAAGGCTATGGATTTGCTTAGTTTTATCGCACACCACTTGAGGGGTGATAGGCGCACCTTGTGGTCGCTTTATTCGACACTGGTCCAATCCCGGCTGGACTACGGTTGCCAGATGTACTCTTCAGCCTTGAAGATATTTAACTGTTCGTTCGCTTGGGGCCCGTCTTTGTAGTGGAACTTTTCGCACCTCGCCTATCCCTAGCCTCTTTGTCGAGGGTGGCGTGCTTCCCTTGTGATATCACCGGCTACCGGTGTGCCTACGATTCTTTCATCCCCAGTCCATGAGTGCCTTTTGCACCGTCCTCTCGGGCATCTGGGCTCCGGGCTGGGGACCATCTTGCCTCCTTGGGTGTTTCCGGGGTATTGGCCCTCCGATTCCCGCCGGCTCCGTGTTGGAGTGTTCGACCTCTTGAGATCTATACTGCTTTTTGGCATTTTGAGAAAAGATCTACTGACCCCTGTCTATTAAAGTGCGTGTTTCTTGAACATGCGTGTTCTCATGCTCACCAGCGTTCCATCTATACTGACGGCTCGAAGTCGGACCTCTGTGCTGGGACGGCCGCGGTGTCCTCTACCGAGTCTTTTCGGTCCGGCCTACCTCTTTTAGCATCCGTTTTTACCGCAGAGTTGACGGCCGTCCTTTTGACTTTTCATTTGATTTTATTCCTCAATTCTTCAGATTTTATTGTTTTTAGCGATTCCCGGCCTGCTTTGGAGGCACTTCATTCTTTTACGTCCACCCATCCTTTGGTTTTACGGATTCTCTCCTGGCTGGTTAGAAATGCCGCCCGTTACCGGTTGGCGGTCTGTTGGGCTCCGGCTCATGTTGAAGTCCCGGGCAACGAGGCGGCCGATCGGCTGTCCCGCTTGGCCGCCCTCTAGGTGCTGGATGCAGCCCCTCTGCTCTTTAGGGATTCCTACCCCCTAATCAACGCGTATGTCTTTTGTTTGTGGCAGAGTGTGATTCGTTCCCCTCTTCTAAGCTGTTCCTTATTTAACGCTCTGTCCGTTCCTGCTCCTCTAGCTCTCAGCGACTCCGGTCTCGAGAGGTTGTGAATTGTGCACACGCGACTCACCCATGGCTATTTAGTTTCTGGTGGAGACCGAGTTTGACCTGGTTATCCCTTTTGCGGTGGCGAGCTGTCTGTGGCTCACATTTTAGTAGTTTGTCCCCGCTTTGCTTCTCTTGGAAATTTTGCTTCCCTACCCTTTCTGGCGTCGCCTTCCATGCTCGACTTCGCTTTGTTTTAACAGAGGACTCCCTTCGGTTGTCCTCCCTCCTTACATTTCTATCATGAAGTGGCGTTTTATCCCTTTTATAAATTCTTTCCATTTTTGTGTTTAGGTTTGTTTTATCTTTTATCTTGTGCCCTCCCTTGTGGTTGGCGCATGTCATTTGTTTATTGCCCCAGCCGCCTTTGTTTTTATAATGTAATTTAAGTGTGCGTCTCTGTTTGTTTTACTGTTTTCTTCTAATCCTTTGCTTTTCTCCATTTTTGTTGAGTGTGTCTCACGCCTCTTTCGGGCGACCCCGTTTTAACAGTGCTGCCATTAAGAATCCATTAGGATTGGGCGGCAGTCATCTTGTTTTTGCCCTTAAACCCTTTCTCTGATGCCGCATATGATAAGTCCAAATCGTGTATAACAAAGTGTGCCAATTGTGTACAGCCGCAACCCGCTTCTTCGAAGCAATGCGGTGTTTTATCTCCTTGGGATGGAACCTCTCCTAACCGTTCAGGCCCAGGATCGTATCTCATTTCGCGAGGCTAAGGACTTGGTCCTGGCACGCACGGCGCTGCCTGGTACATCCTATGCCTCAATATTAAGAAAGACACCCTCTGCTCCTGGCCTTTCCAGGCCTACGAGCATGGTCGTTTCCGCGCCCATTCGGAACCCTTCTGCGGGTTCTACCAGGGCTCCTCTCCCTTACCCCAGCGTGACCCTTTCCTGTAAGCCGAAACGGCCGCGCGCCTCCATCGAGTCGCTAAACTCACAGGAGGTAACATCCCTGAAGTTGGTCGTAAGGCCATCTTCCTGGGTTCCTAAAGCTGCCCCTCCCCCCGAAAGGAACTTCAGCTCTTTCGCTCATAACCAGTGGTGGCCTAGGTGGCTCGGGAGACGGTGGGTCCTGCAAAAGAGGGACCCCCGCCTCCGAAGCCGCCCCGCTCACCTAAGGTTTCGAGGCGGAGGGAGGAAAAGACTGGCTTGGCGAGCCCAACATTCCCCAATAAGTTCTCAAAGGCAACAACGCTCGGATTTCTGCCCCCGGGAAGCATACGGTAATTCCCGTGAGGGTCTTGTGTTCGAAGAGGGACCGCGCATCTGCTCCGAGCTAGACCTGGAGGACATATTCCTTCAATGGAATTGGCGCGGACTCCGGGCCAACTGGGAGGAGTTGCGAAGGCTCGTCTCGTCCGGTTCTCAGTTAGCTATCTGTTTGCAGGAGACCATGTTGTGCGTATGCCTCCTGCCCACCCTCACAGGGTATAAGGGTTTTGCGACCCACCCCACCACCACGGGGTGGGGACCAGGTAGGAGGATGCGCAAAAAAAAAATTGGCAAAGTTAAAGGATTGCATAATATGAATTTTACATAATACTAGGGACGCCCCGGTCAATAAGTTTTGCGAATCGGTAGGGCAAAACAGAGGAAGGGGGATGACTGTTTGTGGGGGTGTTAGGACAAGTTATGACAAGTCAGGAACTGCAGCTACACGCTCCTGCCTCGTCTATTTAAGAAGCAGTAGCTGATCGCAGATCGTCAGTCACAATTTTTTCAACGATGGAGAAGGTTGAGCACCGCGCAGTGATCAAATTTTTGACCAAGGAAGGCAAAAATGCAAAAGAGATCCATGAACGCATGGTTGCAGTGTACACCGACACCGCCCCTTCTTATGCAACCTTTGCTTGCTGGAATAGGGAGTTCCGCCATGGTCGTGAGTTCCTTGAAGATGACCCCCGTCAGACGTGACCAACGAGGACAATGTGGCCCGTGTGGAGAGGATGATCCTCGAAAATCAACGGGTGAAGGTCGAAGAAATCGAGCGGGAACTTGGAATATCACATGGAAGTGTTATCAACATCATTCACGACAATTTGGCCATGACCAAGGTCTCTGCCCGTTGGGTCCCTAGAAACCTCACGCCCCATAATCGACTTTAACGTCGTCAAAGTCCACAAGGCCAGAGTTGCACAAGCTGCCCGGCGCAAGTGCGGATTCGAGGAGCTCAACCATCCCCCCTACAGTCCAGATCTGGCCCCTAGCGACTACTTTTTATTCCACCAGCTCTCGGCTGCACTGCGTGGACGCCGGTTTGGGGACGAGGAAGATGTCCAGCTCGCGTCCAGGAGTGGATTGAACAGCAGTCGGGGGATTTCTGCTTGTCGGGAATTCGAAGCCTCAGGGACAAGTGGCGCAAGTGCATTGAAGTCGAGGGTAGTTATATTGAAAAATAATAAAACATTTGTCCTCATATCTCGTTTCCTTGTATCCGAATTGCAAAACTTATTGACCGACCCTCGTAATTGATGTATAAATATATTTAAGTTTCCCAGGAGGTTTTTATTATAGGAATGCCCAGAGGCATTGCTATACCGACATGATATCTCCGTTTTTCTGTTTTAAATACCTCCTTTCAGACAGTTGTTGTGCAGCTGTACCTGAATAGGAGGTACACTTATTTCCGCGTACATTCCAACGTCAGCCGACTTCGACGTGGGGGCCTTCCACCGCTAAGGGGCCCTTTCTCTTGCTCTGAGATCTGAATGGTAGATACCCCCTCTAGTCTAGGGAGACTACTTGATTAAACCCCGGGGTCAAGGTAGTGATCACTTTCCTATTTAAAAAGCATTTTCTGGGCCGCTGCCGCCCGAGAGCCCACCCCGGTGGTGCTTGGCGCGGGCGCGGTGGTCCGCATTTCAGGAAATGACTGATTTAGCCATCTCGGTCGAGGGGTTTAGGTGGGTTGATGAGGCCGTTGAGTTCGGCAACCTCATCGCCGTGGGCCTAAATACTTTTCTTAGAACGTCTAGCCGTTTTTGCACGCACACCACTCCCGTCGTGGACAGCAGAGTGTGACACGAGATAGCCCTCAAACACAAGCGTTATGTTTACATGCGCTATAAGCGCCGCCCGAACGATTTTACTGTGGCTGAATTTTGTGGGGCTAGGGCTAGGTTCGATATTTCGAAGCACGCCCGCCGCTCTTCTTGGCGTGCATACGTATCTTCACTTAACAGGAAGACCCCCCTAGCAGAGGTGTTGAAGCGAGTTAAAAGGATTCGGGCCAAAGTCTCGCAGGACCTCACATCCGTTATCCAAGAGAATGGGACCGCAATCTCGGACCTCGCGTCCGTGGATGAATCCTTCGCGACCGCATTCTTTAGCCGGGATGCTGCTCCGCCAGCATTCAATGCGCGTCCTGATGTCGTGAAAGGCCGACGGCTGGACTCTACCTCCAGATGCGCAGAACCTTCAACCACAGCTTTACTGTGACTTACTTCCGCTCCCCACGCCTCCCAAGCTGCATTTTTGTGGAGGGAGCCATCTCTGGCCAAATGGAGCAGGAACAGGCTGTCCCGCAGGGAAGTGTCGTCAGTGTCACACTCTTTTCCCTGAGCATCAACGACATCACCCCGGTGCTGCGGTAAGATGTTCTTGCTACGCTCTTCGTGGACGACCTTTCGATCTCTTTTGGCGCGGCCCAGATGCCAACTCTGGAGCGTCGACTCCAACAGGCATTGAACCTCGTCTTTCGCTAAGCCGAAGTGCAAAGGTTTCGGGTTTCCTTGGCCAAGACTAAGGTGGTGCACTTCTGCCGTCATCCACGGCAACCTCCCTACCCAGACTTGTTCATAAATGGGGTGCGCCTGGATGTGATGGACTCGCACGGTTTCCTTGTTCTTGTATTTAACCGGCGCCTGACCTGGAAGACTCGTATTCGCAACCTTAGGCTCTCTTTTACCCGAGCCATGGATATTCATCGCTCCGGAACGTTCAGCGCCTGTGGCGCCTTACTTTTTTATCGATCCTTTCAAGCTTGACTAAGGATGCGAGTTTTATGAATCTGCAGCCGAGCCTTTATGTTGATGGTGGACTCGATCTACCTCACCGGCCTTCGCCTAGCGACAGGTGCCTTTTGCACTTCCCCCATTGAGACCCTACTTGTCGATGCTAGGGAGATGCCACTCGCTCTGTGCCGTGCACAGTACATTTCTCGCCTGTACGCGCGAGCCCGGCCCCTCCCTCATTCGCCAAAAGCTCAAACTACATTCGCAGCTGATCTCGACGGTGCCTATGCCGCCGAGAGACGCCAGTCATACGCTAAGCCGTTCGGGTTTAATGCCAGAAAACTCATTCGTGAGCTAGGTATATCTCTCGGGCTGGTGGCGCCCCTGGTTCTGCCCAGGACGCCACCCTGGAAGGTACCACCTTTAACTATTTGTCGCCACGCCTCTGCTCCCAAATCTTCTACAGCCCAGGGAGTAATGCGCTCGGTATTTTTGGAGCACACTGCATGTCACGCTGGAACCGTGCCAGTGTATAAGGATGGCTCCAAGTCACAAGAGTAGGTCGGTTTCCAAGCCGTATCCCCTCTGTTTGAAGTCAGTGGAGCTCTGCCAGGCGCTGCGTCTGTCTTCACGACCGAGTTGGTTGTAATACACCGCTCGGTACGCGAGATAACCCGACGTCCCCGGTTCGGAAACCGTTTGTGATTTATAGCGACTTGCAAAGCGCCCTGAGTGCTCTCGAATAATTGGAATCTCCGTATCCCCTCGTTCGCGATAGCCGTCACGTCTGCCTGCTTATTAGACATGTAGTAATTTCGGGTAATGAGGGCGCCAAAGAGTCCGCCAAGACCTGGCAACCAGACGAGCGTTTCGCTCTTCCTCACATCGATTACATGGCAGGAATACGGGCAAAGAAGATGGGAGACGGTCGAGGAGGACCTAAAGTTGCGTGCCATTGCGCCTCGACTGTTCCCATGGAATCTCTTCCCCCTTCCCCCAATGCCGCGACAGCTTCAGGTTGCTTTCTGTCGTCTCCGAATTGAACACACTCGCTGGACGCACCGCCATTTGATGGAGCGCCCTACTGTGAAGACTGCGTTGTCCCCCAGACTGTTTGGCACATTCTTGTCAAATATCCCAGTCTGGGTGATCTTCACGCACGTTACCTGTCCCAGTACCGGGATGGGCGGGGTCGCTACCGCCTGTCCCTTGTACTAGGGATGGGTTCGTTCACACCGACCTGTGGACTTTTAGATTTTTTGGAGCAGGCCGGCTTTCTCCCCGTTATTTTATATTCAACAAGGAGTAACAACAAGGAAAGAAGGTACCCTAGGAGACCTTACGGTCCATTCAAAGAGGGTACCTTTGGACTAGCAATCTAGCGGGCACAAGGCTGCTCAATTGTTTTGAGTCCCTAAACGGCCACTTTTCAAGACCTTGTCTAGTCTTGACTTGAACTGGTCAACAGATTCACTGTTGACAACTTCCACTGGAAGTGCGTTCCACTTACCGCAGATACTGTAGGTGAAAAAATTTCCACACAGATTGCGGTTGTAACGCTTCAGTTCAAGTTTGAAGCCGTGATTGCGCGTTCTGTTCTCACTCAGTGTGAAAATATCCCGGTAGTCAACATTGTCGAACCCTCGAAGTATTTTGAAATCTTCGATGAGCGACCACGCAGTCTACGGGTTTCCAGCCAGAACAGATTTAATTCCCTTAGTCTATCCTCATAACTTTTAGGTCGGATAGAGGGAATCAGCTTGGTTGCCCTGGCTAGTACGCGTTCCAATCTCGCGATGTCCTTTCGCAATGAAGGACTCCAAAATTGTACGGCATACTCCAGGTGCGGTCGGACAAGTGAGTTGTACAGGCACAGTACAATCTCCTGGTTCCGATAACCAAACTGGCGCTTAATATAGCCTAGCATTCTTTGGGCCTTTTTCTCCGCCTCAATGCACTGTTTCGAGAACTTGAGGTTACTAGTGATTGTTACACCCAAGTCCTTCTCAGTGTCGGTGGATTCAATAGCAGTGCCCTTAAGGATATACTGAGATTGGTTTTTTTTGTGGCCGATATGCATCACTTTGCATTTCCCCACGTTAAAAGGCATTTGCCACGTGTCCGACCACTCCCCAATCTTCCCAAGATCTTCCTGCAGGCGGGCAGTATTTCCATCCTTTGCAACGTTCATACCAAGCTTGGTATCGTCGGCAAATTTCGAAATCTTGGCAACCATGTCACCGTCCATGTCGTTGAGGTAGATGATGAATAGTAGTGGTCCCAGGACAGAACCTTGAAGCACCCCGCTAGTAACGGGCACCCACTCAGAAGACTGTCCATTCACCACCACCCGTTGCCGTCTGCCACTTAGCCAGTTCTCGATCCAGCCGGCTACCTTTCCGTCTATGCCAAGCGCTCGCACTTTCCGGAGAAGGCGGCGGTGTGGTACCTTATCAAAGGCTTTCTGAAAGTCTAGGTAGACCACATCCACCGCCTTGTCCCGATCGTGCTCACTGAAAACGAAGTGGAAGAATTCTACAAGGTTCGTCAGGCATGACCGTTGCCTTCGGAAGCCGTGCTGGGAACTCCTCAGTAGCAGGTTTGACTCTAAATACGACGTCACTTTGTCCTTTATGATGCTTTCCATGAGTTTACCGACTATCGAAGTCAGACTGATAGGTCAGTAGTTCAACGGTTGGCTTCGGTCTCCTTTCTTGAAGATTGGAGTCAACTCCGCCTCACGCCAGTCTCTAGGAACGCATTTGGTCCGGATTGAAATGTTGAAGATTGCGCTCAGGTGTCGTGACACTTGATCGCGCACTTCTTCCAACACTTTAGGTAGAAACCCATCCGGGCCAGGTGACTTATTCGTCATTAGGTCACTGATCTTCTTTTTGATTTTAACTTCGGTGAAGTCCATATCCTCCAGCTTTTTCCCCGAGTAGGAATCCGTCGGCTGGGGGATGGGACCACATTCTTCAGTAAACACTGAAGAGAAGTAGTCGTTGAGGAGGTTAGCATTTTCTGCATCTGAATGCTTTAATGTCCCCTCGCGGTCTTCTTCGGCGGGGGAGGGCGGGCCTTCCCCCGTCGATGGAGCTCGCTCTATATTTTTCAATTTTGTTTTTCTTTTGCTTTTGTTTGTATTTTTGTTTTTTTAATTTAGCTTTTAATATAGCCTAGATTTAAGCTAGCTTGAGTACGGTGACTTATGTCCTTATAGCAATGCCTCTGGGCATTCTAATAACTGTTATAGGAATGCCCAGAGGCATTCCTATACCCTAGAAGGTAGTCGCCAGATGAGAGAATAATAAAAAAAACGGCCTTCGCCTGCGACCGGTGCTTTCCGCACGTTCCCCATTGAGACCCTACTTGTCGATGGTAGGGAGATGCCACTCGCTCTGCGCCGTTTACAGTGCATTATTCGCCTGTAGGCGCGAGCCCTGCGCCTCACTGTCTCCAACAGCTCTCACTGCATCCGCAACTGATCTCGATGGTGCCTATGCCGCCAAAAGAGACCAGTCATACCCTAAACTCTTTATATTTAGGGCTAGGAAACTCCTTTGAGAGCTCGGTATAGCTATCAGGCCGGTGTCTTCCCTGGTTCTGCCCAGGACGACACCTCTGCTAGCAAAGCTTTTACACCGCCGAGAGTATTAGGTTGGGCCTTTTGGGGGCACACATCATGCCACGTTGGAACCGTGCCAATGTATACGGATGGCTCCAATTCCCAAGATGGGGTCGGTTTCCACGCAGTATCCTCTCTGTTTGAAGTCAGCGGGGCTCTGCCAGGCGCTGCGTCTGTCTTCACGGCCGAGTTGGTTGCAATACACCGCTCGGTACCGGAGACAACGCGACGTTCCCGGTTGGGAGACCGGATTGTGAGTTAAAGCGACTCACAAAGCGCCCTGAGTGCTCTCGGGGCATTGGAATCTCCCTACATCTGGTTCGCGATATCCGTGACGCCACGGTTGCCGCGACCGGGTGGATGTCGAGATATCTTTTTCTGGGTTCCTGGACATGTAGGTATTGCGGGGAATGAGGGTGCCAAAGAGACAGCGAGGACTGGCCGAACAGGCCAGTGGTTCGCTCTTTCTCACACCGACTACATGGCAGGAATACGGGCAGCTCTCCGGGTTTCTTGACTAAGAAGATGGGAGATGGTCAAGGCTAAGTTGCGTGCCATTGCGCCGTGACTGTTCCCATGGACCTACCCCTAATGCCGCGACGGTTTCGGGTTGCTTTCTGTCGTCTCAGAATTCGACACACTCGCGGGACGCACCGACATTTGATTGAGCGCTCGCCTGCGCCTTATTGTGACGACTGCGTTGTCCCCCAGACTGTTCGGCATATTCTCGTTGAATGTTCCACTCTGGGTGATCTTCGCAGACGCTACCTGTCCTACCGAGATGAGTGGGGTCGCTACCGGTTGTCCCTTCTACTCGAGATGGATTCGTGCACACATACTTGTGGATCCCTTAAGGGGATACCACATTTCTTCTTGAATTACTTTTCCCGTTGTTTCGTTCTAAATTTGCATTTTTGGCGGTTTTTTATATCATTTTATTACAAATTTTATGCACTTTTTATGGTATAATTATGTATTTAATAATATGGCTAGAACATAGTGAAAATTAAGATAATGCAAAATTGTAGTCATATGTGGAAATTTTTTCTTAGATATTTAAAGTTCTTTTGTGAAAAAAAAAACCTACACCATTGAATTTCATATAATTTTATTGCAAATTTTATGCTCTTTTTTATAGTATATATTTTGTTTACCAACATAAGTAGAACATAGTGAAAATTATAATGCAAAATTTTATATATTCGTGGAAATTCTCCATATATTTTTAAAGTTGATTTGTGAACAAAACGCAAAACTATACCATACGATTTTAAATATTTGCTAAAAAGAAACGGCGCCTAAGAACTTCTTTATATTTTTAGCATCATTCGAATATAGATTGAACTAAATTCTAGGGCATTCAGAACACCCCTACTATTCACCTACACCCTACACCCCCTCCAACTGAGAACAAAACCTATAGTTGACCTTGTCCGGAAAATATGTTTCAGCTCACCATTAACATAAATTTTAATAGAACTAAAGAAAACCTATTTCAAATGATAACTAAATCATATGTACATATTTTGGTCATGAACTGAGTTCAATTACTTAATATTTAGTAATTCTCTAGCCATTTATATGATATAAGGTGTCAAGGGTGGGGGGGGGGGGTGCAAGACCCCCCTGTATCTCAAAAACGGCGCCGTAGGTTATTATGATTTTGACAGGAATATAAGTGCTTCTAATGATCTTTAATTTCATATATCATAATCTAACTTAGTAAAAAGTTAGAAAATTGAATGTGGCATCCCCTTAAATGCTCAGAGGGGCCTGGTCTCGTCCATTTTACTTGACTCTTAGTGTCTGTCCGATGCCCCGGTACCAGGGAGAGGCGGGCCTCACCCCGCCGCCAGAGCGTTCCTCCTCTATCTTCTTCCTCATGTAGCGTTGTTATCTTTGATTTGTTTATTGTTCTTTTTTTAGCTTAATGTTTGTAGTATTCTGTTTTTGTTTATTTTTTAATGTAGCTTTTTTTAAAAAAAAAATTATCGAGACTTACGCCCTGAGTGTCAATCTCCAGATCCGTATTTTTAAAGAAAAAATACCCTCTTTGTTCCCTGTTCTCCTATTTCTGCCCTGTTCCTCTCCTGTTTGCCTCCTTATGTTCTTTCGTCTTGGGTGCGGTCAATTGCCACCAATTTATGGGTATTTATCCCATACCCGGTTGTCCCTGTTTGATTTGATTAGCCCAGGTGACCCGCAGCCAGCGATTGCCCAGCTCTGCTCGCGTCGTCAATGTGACGCGAGACATTTATTTGCAGGTCGGAAATTATCCATATGTAACTGCATCCAGGCTGCAGAGGAAGAGAGGACATTCCATATGAAGAAGACTGTTGCTGCTGTTGCCATTTTTTCGATTTTATCACTTTTTATCGAGTCAAAACTTTGCAATGTTAAAGTTATTTGATCGTATGGAAGAGTTGTGGGGAATTTTTGTCCACCCCCATTGTTTCCAATTTGTCGAGTGGTGCTATGTTGAATTGGTTGTGATCTATTAGGTAGAGATGGTTAATAGCTAGCGAAGCTTTAGAAACTTTCTAGTATACCCTTGAAAGGTATAATATTTTTGATCTCTAGGTTGTTTGGTAGGGGTAGTCCTACTGTAAGTGAGCACTCATGGGTGAGTACTAATTCCTGCTGTTGTAAGAGAATTTTGTTGACTTTGCTCTTTGATACTATTATTCAAGTTTGGTAGTGAGAAAATTGGATCGGTATTTGCTCTAGACACTAATTTATCTTTTATTCTAAGAGCAAAACGTCTGTATTTTGTATTTATAATCACTACTTTTGCAACTTTTTTGCATTTGACACAAACTATTCACTATAGTTTTAATATATACACATTTGCCTTGTGATGCTGCTGTTCGTTTTCACCCTGAGGGGATTTTCAAGTGTGCGGGTGAATGTTGATGAGGTGAAATTTTGGCTTTGGTCAATGTGGCAGAAGTTCTTGGTATGGCTTCTGTCGGTTTTCCGGGTGAGGGGATTTTCACGTGTGTTCGAGTGTGTCGGTGAATGTGAGTAAGATGAAATTTCGGTTTTAGTCACTATTGCATAAATCCTCTACTAATCGTAGTGGCATATTTTTGGTCCAAGTCAATGTATTAGTCATTAAAAAGCATAAAATGTTGATTGTTGGACAGAATGTCTTATGAAGGCAAAACATTTCCAAGAATTTGTGTATTCCTTGTTTGCTAAGTGTGTGTGTGTGTATATATATATATATATATATATATATATATATATATATATATATATATATATATATATATATATATGCATAATGAACACTACAAAAATAAAGAACCCGCCGCAATTTGACCAAAGTAGTAATTCTGCCAAAAATATTTTGCACCAGAATTTTCCTTTTGAAGGTTTAGAGATGCTCGTCTCGTGTGCGCAATGAAGAAACACATTGAATGTGTTTCCCCCGAGAGAGATTCTCTCTCTCTCTCTCTCTTATTGTGACGTATTTCTAAAATATATTCCCGAAACAAAATTCATCTGGTACATTATTAGGAACGAATTTTGTGGGTATGTGCCTTGTTACTATGACCCTATCACAAAAATCTCAATATTTTAATAAAATTTTACCCAACAGCTATCATAAGAATTTTTATCCTAGTTTGAATGGATTTGTCATAAAGCGAAAAACAACAATGAATAAAGGTTGAAATTATTCCCCAAATGGAATTGTGAATATTTTGGTTCTAACTAAAATTAATCGACAACCAATCGTATATGACTACAACCAAACCTTGTCCCTGGGGTAAGAAACAAAGAAGGAAACAATCTACCAAGACCACCACAACAATAAGACGGCATTAAACACATAGCATGTATCATCATAGTGCAATTCTAGTAACAAAAGTGACAATGACAAAAATTTCTAAACGGTAAATATACAAAGCAAGTGGCAAAGAGTAGTTTGGAAACAGTCGGGGAAATTAAGCAACTATCACAGACGCTAACTTCATCTAAGAGGTAGGAGGAGCAGATATCCCATGCTCCCAGGGAACTATAAGCAACAACGGAAAACCAAGAAACAGGAAAAATCAATGTTAGCTTAAGCTGATATCCAGTACATCTTTTGACCTGGGTAAGCGAGCCATAGCATTATTGTTTTGACCTGGGTAAGTGAGCTATAAGATTATTGTTTTGACCTGGGTAAGAGAGCAATATCATTATTGTTTTGACCTGGGTAACAGGTTCTGAGCGAAGTATATCTTCAAGATTCCTGGCCAATGTCCACCTTGCTTCCGCATGCTGGTTTTTCCCCAATTTCTCCTGGAGGACACACCGGACGTGACTGATTGTAGAGTTGCAGTAGTGCCGGGCCCTT
Source organism: Ceratothoa steindachneri (assembly GCA_963969495.1). Taxonomy (NCBI): domain Eukaryota; kingdom Metazoa; phylum Arthropoda; class Malacostraca; order Isopoda; family Cymothoidae; genus Ceratothoa; species Ceratothoa steindachneri. Next base: position 252,312,383 of record OZ018317.1, on the reverse strand, counting down.
GTAGGCATCCATGGTGAGGAGTCCCGAGGAAGAATGCGAAGTTTTTTTTCTTTTTGCAATGGCTAGCCATAAACCAAAAACCTCTCGTAAGGGTTCTCGTGCCAAACGTTCCTTAGCTTCCCTTTCAGCCTTCCCTCGCTTGTTGAACCCCTACTCCAACGAAGTAGACCCATATTTAGATTATCCTCGCTTTCTTGTCATGAGTTCATCATCCGACATCCCACTTGCAAAAGTCGATGTGTTTGACGTCAATGAATCTTTTGAGTCCCGCTGTGGTGGACCCCGCCGGATGTGGTCAAGAGGAAGTGGTGATGTCCTAGTCGAGGTGTCATCCCACTCTCAACACAACCTTGTGTGAAATCTATCTTGGATAGCTTAAATTCCAGTAACTGTCTCGCCCCACCCGCGTCTGAATTTTGTCAAAAGTGTTGTCCGTTCAAACGAACTAAGGGACTACGACCCCCCATCCCTCCCCCCGCCTTCAGAGTAAGCTTAGTATCCAACGTGTCACACACGTACACAGGGTAACCAAAACATTAGGCTCCACTAGTCTCAACCGCCACACTGATTTTAACATTCGAACGAAAAGGACTATAATAATAATAATGTCTTTTGTAATGCGCTCTTCAAGGCATGAGGCCTTCCCAGAGCGCACGTTGTGCCGAGATGATAATGGAAATTCAAGAAGGGGAGAAGGCAATTCTGAAAAGATGCGTTTTCAGGAGACGCTTAAATGTGGTAAGAGAGGGAGAAGACCTGATTTCAGCAGGAAGAGCATTCCACAACTTAGGAGCGCAGATTGAGAAGGAGCAGTTTCCCATTGAGTAGAGGGATGAACGAGGAATATTCAAAAGAGGTACATGTGTTGACCGAAGAGCCCGAGGGACATGGCGTGGCGAGAGGGCAGAAGAGAGGTAAGACGGTGCCTTGTTTAGGGCCTTAAATGTGAAGAGAAGTATCTTGAAGTGAGTACGGAATCTGACAGAGAGCCAGTGCAGTTCATGCAGGAAGGGTTTTGAGGGAGAGAAGCGATGGCGACGGAGGAGAAGCCGGGCGGCATAGTTCTGTACAAGTTGAAGGGGGCGGAGAGACGAGGATGGCAGATTCACAAGCAGAGAGTTACAGTAGTCAAGGCGTGAGGTGATGAAGGCATGAACAGCAGTCTCAAGACTTTGGCGATCAAAGGGAGAGCGAATGCGAGAGAAGCTACGAAGGAAACATAGAGAGGATTTGTTGACATTGCGGATATGAGGCTTAAAGGAGAGATGCTCATCAAAAACAACACCCAGATTCCTAACGCAGTCAGAGAAAATGATAGTATTACCGCCCAGAGTAAGCGAGGGAAAGAGAGATCTAGATTTTTTGACAAGAGCAGGGGGTGCCGACGAGGAGGACCTCGGTTTTGGAGTGATTAATCCTGAGGAAGTTGGTAGAGAGCCAGTCAGAAATGGAGGACTAGGCAGCCAGGAGGTCAGTGATAGAGTAGGCAAGAAACGTGGGGGATGAGGAAACGAAAATTTGAGTGTCATCATCATATATGTGGAAGGATAGACCGAGATTACGGAGAAGGGAACTAAGAGGGAGAAGGTAGATACGAAATAGTAGAGGACCAAGGACAGAGCCTTGTGGCACTCCAAAGCGAATGGGATAGTCTCGGATGAAACGTCGTCAATCACAACGGATTGGGTACGAGACGAGAGGTAAGAGCGGAACCAGTCAATCACGGTGCCTGATATGCCGAGGAAAAAGGGGAGACGATCAAGTAGGACAGTATGGTTAATAGTATCGAAGGCAGATGAGAGGTCGAGTAGAACGAGGATGGAGGCACAACCCCTGTCCGCGGCTCTTCGTAAGCAATCGGACACATTGAGAAGGGCGGTTTCTGTGGAGTGACCTGACTTGAAACCAGATTGATAGGTTTCATCAATGTTACAGGACACCATGCCACTGTTGATGCGTGAAGCAACCACTCTCTCCAGAACCTTAGAGAGGAAAGGAAGTTGCGAAATCGGGCGATAATTGGAAGGGTCAGTGGGGTTCAGTTGAGGCTTTTTAAGAATCGACCAGATGTGGGCACGTTAGAAGGAAGAGGGAACAAGACCAGTTGCAAGTGAAGTGTTGAACAGGTGAAGAAACATTGGGAGGATAGCAGGCAGAATTTTACATAACAGTTTATGCGGAAAAATGTTCTTTGGGGAGCCCGATTTCTTAGAACGCGAGGGCAGGGCTGTAAGCTCCAACGCGGTCACAGCGGGGAAAACGATAAGCGGCTGAGGCGGGAAGTCAGGGAGAATGGCAGGAGCCGGGAAAATGGCAGGAGCAGTATATTATAGCTGTGTACTGTCGTGTCCCGGTAAGTCCCTATATCGAACTACCCAGACACTGCTCAATTGTAATCAATTTGGACATGTTGGCCGTGCCTGTCGGCACCCCCGCTCCTGCGGAAATTGTAGCTCTGGCTACCATGACCCCGAATGCACCAAAACACTTCGATGTGCCAACTGCGGAGGTACCCACAGTGCTGCGTCAAAACTCTGCTCTATATTTTTATATGAAAAGGAGGTGCTCGCTTTGCGCGATTCCCTACGTCTAGATATAATAGAGGCCCGTCAGCATGCTTGAGCACAAACCTCACTACTCGGCTGGCTCTTCTCTGACGTTTTACGTGACGCTGGACGAAAACGATTATCACGCTCGAGTTCTGACCAGCCTGAAGCACTTCATCCTACATCTACTCGCAGCGTCGGAAACATTCAAAATATGCAGTCGAAGCATCGCTCTCACACCGAGATAACCAATGTAGCCCCCCCTCCTCTCTCCAGAAGCTCTAGCTTGGAGAGACGTCCAGGGTGAGACACTTCAAAGAATCGGAAGCTATTTGAAAGAATCCTCATCATCGACCGGTGAAGGTTCATCCACCCGGCCCCGAGACCCAAAACCCAGTGGTTAGAGGAAGGATTCCTCACCTGGGTCATCGGCCAACAAAAAGCGGGCAACCTCTGGAGCTGACTCGACCGAACCCAGAAAATCTTCAATGGACTCTTCCCCTATGGCTGAACATTCTATGCCCTTAAGTCCGTCCCACCCTTTACAGGACTTAGGCCCCATCCTGATCCAAACAATGGCAGATATACACCCAGCTCCACACACCTCACTCTTCTCCCCATGATCCGATGGAAGCAGTTGATACTCCAACATCACCAATCGCGGCGGTTGGACCAACTCCTCAGACACCGAAAATACCCTCGACCCATGAATCCGGATCTACTGGCCGAAAATCCCATCTCGATCTTCCTTTTCCGCCAGGTTGTGAGCCCGAAATACAATCAAGGGCCTCGGTCGGTTCTCCCAAACCCTCAAAAATAGCCCGTTACTGCTTCCTCTAGGATCTCTCTCCCTGCAAAAGCAGGTTCCTCAAAATCTGCTATCCGTCCCCCAAGCTTTTTCGGACGCACCTCAAACACAATATCGGCCACAAAAGATAAAAAAAATATATACAGTGGTATCTAACCGTCCCACAACATATCTTCCATTTTACAATGGAATTGTCAAGGCGTTCTTCCAAAGTGGGAAGAACTCAAAATCTTTTTGACGACAATCCACCCCGCTGTTATTTGTCTTCAGGAGAATAAACTAGGTATACGGCCCTTTCCGTCGGTATCCGGTTTTCTCACTTTCAACTCTATTGCTCCTGCTGGAAGCTCCTCTCATATAGGGGTGTCAATCATGGTATCTTCATCCCACCATGTTTTTCTCATCCACCTACATACTACTCTCCAAGCTATTGCCGTGAGGGTTTTTCTTAACAAGCTTTTTGCCATTTGCTCTATTTACCTACCCCCTTGTTTATCATTGTCAAGACCCCCACCTTTTAGAACTTATAGGCCAGTTGCCCGCCCCATTCTTATTACTAGGAGATTTTAACGCCCGTCACCCACACTGGGGTGACATCACTCGAAATGCCAAAGGCAGTGTTTTAGAGTCTCTTTTATTATCTGACCTTCTTTGTGTTTTAAATACTGGCGATTTTACCTCTTATCATGTCCAGACGGACTCTTTTAGCTGTGTTGACCTGTCTGTTTGTTCTCCTGATTGCTTCACGGAATTTCGATGGTCAATTCTTGACGATCTCCATGGGAGTGACCACTTCCCTACTGTCTTGTCGGCCCTTCAAGTTGGCCCTCATACAACCATGCACCCTTAGTGGGACTTAGGTCATGCAGATTGGGAAGGTTTCCAAGAGGCGTCCTTCACAAGTGCATCCTTGGGGATCTTCAATGGCGTGGACGTGGAAGTAGAATACTTTACATCGACTATCTACAATGCAGCAACACAGACTATCCCGTGGAAGGGACCCGCCATGGGTCGCTCAACCGTGCCCTGGTGGACCTTGGCGTGTGCAACAGCTATCAAAAAGTACAAGTTAGCCCATGCCCAATTCCGAAAGAACCCAACTTTGTGTAACAAGGTCGACTGAAACCGAGCTCTTGCGCTTCGCCAAAGAAGCCTTCGTCAGGCTCGCCGAAATTCATGGCGCCGTTACGTTTCATCAATTTCCTCTATGACACCTACCACTAAGATCTGGAAGAGGATTAATAAGATCAGGGGCCGTTATGCTGATGATCATACCTCCACACTCAATTAACACGGTTCCCTGGAGAATGACGGCCTGGCGGTCAGCAATGCTTTTGCTGACCATTTACGCACGTCAACAGTGTCAGCCGTTACGATAAGGCTTTTCTATCCTACAAATCAAAGGAAGAATCTCATTCTCTCAACTTCACAACAAAATCTAACCTTCCATATAACGCTCTATTCAGCATCCATGAGCTGCATAGCGCTTTGTCCCTTTGCAGATCTACTTCCCCTGGCCTTGACGAGATCCATTTAGATATGATTCTGCACCTACATCCACACTCTACTCTCTTCTTACTTGATTTGTACAACCTTATATGGGTGAAGAGTTTTTATCCCTCATCATGGTGCATTGAAATCATCCTTCCCTTTGTCAAACCGGGCAGGGACGGGTTGGACGCAGATCACTACCGCCATATAGCTCTCACCAGCTGTTTGAGTAAGTTGCTGGAAAAAATGGTGTTGGAGCGCCTAAACTGGTTCCTAGAAACCAATCATCTTCTCTTTCTATTTCAATGTGGCTTCCGCAAAGGTCATAGTACCCTTGACCTACTAGTACGTTTCGAGGGATCGTTTCGGAAAGCTTTATCATTAAAGCACCGAGTCCTGGCCATATTTTTCGATATTGAGAAAGCCTACGACACAACATGGAGATACAGCATCTTGAAGTAGCTAAACGTCTGGGGGATGAGAGGCCTTTTACCGGTTTGGCTGCGAGTACGGGGACACAGATTTTCTGTGGCAGTGCCAGTAGCGTTGGACGAGGCACTGGCACGAGAGAAGGTTGATGGAGCGAAGGTGATCCACTTGTTGGTTCTTTCCGAGATGGCGTCAAGCGGGATGTGGGAGTCTTGAGTCCCGTGGTCCGCTGACGGAGTGACCAGTGGGGGAGAGATTTTCTACTGACTGACCACTTCTGCCGACGAGGGTTCCTTCAACAAAGGAGGCGGCGGCGGCAGCAAAACGCAAGGTGGAGTTGGATTAGCAGGGGTGGATAAAAGGGTGGGGTTGAGGTTGTTTTGGGGGATTACTATGTCATAAAGGGGTACAGTAGGAGGAGAATGAGGTGATGGTGGTTCTAGATGAACATTTTCGTATAAGCGGTTGGATGGCGTGTTGCCAGAGCACTATGCGAGTGCGAGAGAATTGATGGCGTGTTGCCAGAGCACCATATGAGTACGAGCGAATTGATGGTGTTTCATAGCCGTGTGTGAGTGAAGTAATGGCATGTTGCAAGCGGTTTGATGGCGTGTTGCCGGAACACTATATGAGTACTGAATGAATTTATGGCGATATGAAGTGAAGATTGAGTGTGGGTCAAAATGCAAAAGTCAGGACCTACCTGAATAAGTGAAGTGAGGTGCAGGTGGTAGATGTTGACGCGTTTATTGTTAATCCCTTGAGAGGTTAGTTTAAAGGATGTGAGTTTTTTGTCACAGGATATTTGAATTATTGGTTACATAAAATAATTGAATTGTAAAAAGTTATGAATAAATTAATTAAATTGACAAGTTAAGTAAAATAAATGAATGAATGAATTAATTATTAAGTTGTACATAAATTTGCATGAATGATTTAATTTACAAAAGTTAACAAAAAAGAATTGAATTGTATGAATTTTATACATAATAAATGATGATATATATATTTAAGTCTCCCAGGAGGATTTTATTATAGGAATGCCCAGAGAGCATTGCTATACCGTCACTTATTCAAAGTTCTTTAGCATCTCGATCCTTCAAGGTACGTGTTGGAGACGCATACTCTGACCTGCAACCTCAAGAGGAGGGATTTCCTCAGGTCAGTATTTTAAGTGTCTTATGTTTTATAATTGCCATCAATGATATTATTTCGTCTCTCCCAGAGGGTGCATCTGCAACTCTGTTTGTCGATGATTTAGCACTATACTGTTCCTCACCTCGCCTTCCATCAGCAGCGCGTCGGCTACAACTGGCGGTCGATGCTGTATCCAAAAGAGCACAGCTTAAGGGATTCCGCTTTTCCACGACCAAAACCAAAGCATTGTATTTCCACCGGGGCAGAGGCATTCTTTTTCCGCCATCTATCTCCCTACAAGGCGAAGATATAGAATTTGTCTCCGAGTTTCGGTTTCTTGGCGTAACTCTCAATCCAAAGTTATCCTGGTTACCACACCTACGCCGACTTCAAACAGGCTGTCTGCGGGTTCTAGACATTTTGAAACTCCTCTCACACACTTCGTGGGGCAGCGACCGACAAACATTGTTGACATTATACACAGCCCTCGCCCAATCCAAATTGGATTATGGCTGTCAAATTTACTCATTGGCTTCCCCTGCAGCCCTTAAAATGCTGAACCACATATGAAACCTCGGAGTTCGCTTTCCATTGGAGCCTTCCGTGCTTCTCCTGTCAACAGCCTTTACTGCGAGAGTGGGGTACTCTCTTTGCCCTACCATAGACTTCAAATCTGCATGCGATACTTCTACCAAGTACAACAAGCCCCTGTATCAGAGGACAACAGATGCCTGTCTGCTGCCGAATCAACGGCAACCTATGATAAGTCGCCATATTTACCCCACCCCTTGAACCTAGGTGATCCAAGGGTCCTTAACCTTCCATCTTTACTGACCCCTAGTTGGCGTGCTCCTCTCCACACAGTATATACCAACATGTGGAGCCTGGGGAAGTCTTCCATGTACCCTCGCATCATTAAGAGACTATTCTTAGAGCATTCGACCTCACACAAACAATGCTGCCAATTATACATGGATGGCTCTAAGTCTGACGGTAGCGTGGGCGCTGCAGCCATCTACACAGGAGAAGAATTCCTAACTCTATCATTGCCGCCAGCAGCATCCACAGAAATTTGCAACTGGCTGATCCAAAATGCGTCCCGATATAGAATTACTCGTATTTTTTTGCTGGGTCCCTGAGCATGTGGGGGTCCTGGGCAACGAGAGGGCTGAACGGCTGGCCCGCTCAGCACATTCTGTGTCTCCTGAGAACACGGCTCTGCCTTTTAAGGACTACTTTCCTTCAATAAGAAAATATATTTTTAACTATGACAGAATAAATGGGATGACTGTTCATCATCCAAACTATACAAAATTAAAAATTATGTTCACTCTTGGCCCTCGAGCCGTCATAGATTGCGGTCGTTGGAGGTAGTCCTCTGCTGAGTTCGCATTAACCACACAAAGGCTTACTTACGGCAATCTTGTTTCTGGTGATGTTCAAATCAGCCCTCCCTGTCGTTTGTGTGGTGGGGAACAATCGGTTGCCCACCTTTTATTGGATTGCAGCAATTTTGGTGTGGAGAAGCCAGTGATGTATCGTGGTAAAGGTGTAGACCGAGTGAATGGGTGTGAGTTGCATCTGCAATGTTTGAGTGGTGTGCATTATAATTGGCTGATTGAGAAGAAGAATTATGTAAGAAGAGAGATTGATTACGTTTGCGAAGGAATTGTTCCTATTAGTGAAGATGAAGGTTTAGATGCTGCAGAAGTGTTTGTTGAACAGACCGAATTGTTGAATGTAATGTGTGAGCATGGACTTGAAGAGAGAGGGCAAGTTACCTTGACTATGAATGGGAAGAGCTATTGTGGAATGATTGACACAGGTGCACAAATTTCCTTGGTGAATGCAAAAGTTGTGCGTGATGTTGATAATATGAGTTGGAATGTTTCTAGAAAAGGTGTGACAGTTTCGATAAGTGGACTCGGAAGTGAACGTATTATGGCATGGGAGGAAGTGAGTTTGTCTGTAAGCATGGGAAAGTTGAATGATATATTGCATGAATTTGTTGTGCTAAGCGAGAATGAGTTACCTTATTGTTTTCTGTTTGGGATTGATTTTCTGCGTAAGAAGAGGATTTCAGTGACTGTATGTAATGAATGTTTAGTGAAAGATGGTGTAACAGTTGGGAAGTTGCAGAGTGAGCTTGTAGGCTCAACTGGATTTGTAGGAGTGACAGGTATATATTTGAGTAAAGAGCTGTTGACTGCTGAAGATATAGAGAGCATGCAAGAGTCATCTCCGATGGTGCGTGAATTGAAAGATAGCGTGATGACCAGTGTTCCTGTGAATGATTTTTTTTTTTTTTTTTTTATAGAGCCCATCTGGCAACTACCCACTTGGGCATAAGTCGCCGAAAAATTCGACAGCCTAGAATTAGGCTACTTTAAAGTTAAAATATGAAAACTTAACAATCAATATAAATTTGAAAAACTTAACAATCGAAGCAATCTCCGGCAGCGGGGGGAGGTCCCCCTCACCCCGGTGCAGGAGAGTGCAATCTAAAACAAAACAATAACAAAAAAAGGAACCTTAAATAAAGGGGAGAAGGCCGGCCTCCCCCAAAAGTCAATAAGTCCACCAGTCATGGTGCACGCACTCGTCCCGAGTACAAGGGACAGGCGGTAGCGACCCCGCCCATCCCGGTACCGAGACAGGTATCGTGCGCGAAGATCACCCAGACTGGGACATTCGACAACAATATGCCGAACAGTCTGGGGGACGACGCAGTCGTTGCAATAGGGCACATGCGAGCGCTCCACCAAGTAACGATGCGTCACACGAGTGTGTCCGATTCGAAGACGACAGAAAGCAACCTGAAGCCGCCGCGGCATTGGGGGATAGGTCCATGGGAACAGTCGCGGCGCAATGGCACGCAACTTTAAGTTCCCCTCGACCGTCTCCCATCTTCTTTGCCAAGCAGTCCGAAGAGCTGCCCGTATTCCTGCCATGTAGTCGGTGTGAGGAAGAGCGAAACGCTGGTCCGGTCGCAGAGTCCTCGCGGACTCTTTGGCGCCCTCATCGGCGCGCTCATTCCCCGCAATTCCTACATGTCCAGGAACCCAGCAGAAGATAATCTCGACATCTGCCCGGCTCGCCAAAACCGTGGCGTCACGGATTTCGCGAACCAGGGGATGCGGAGATTCCAATGCCCCGAGAGCACTCAGGGCGCTTTGTGAGTCGCTATAAATCACAATCCGGTCTCCGAACCGGGCACGTCGCGTAATCTCCCGTACCGAGTGGTGTATTGCCACCAGCTCGGCCGTGAAGACAGACGCAGCGCCTGGTAGAGCCCCGCTGACTTCAAACAGAGGGGATACGGCGTGGAAGCCGACCCCCTCTTGGGACTTGGAGCCATCCGTATACACTGGCACGGTAACAGCGTGACACGATGTGTGCTCCAAAAAGATCGAACGCAATACTCCCGGCGCAGTACAAGCTTTGGGAGCAGAGGCGTGGCGACAAATAGCCAAATGTGGTACCCTCCAGGGTGGCGTCCTGGGCAGAACCAGGGGCGCCACCGGCCCGAGAGCTATATCTACCTCTCGAAGGAGTTTCCTGGCCCTAAACCCAAAGGGCTTAGGGTATGACTGGCGTCTCTCGGCGGCATAGGCACCATCGAGATCAGCTGCGGATGCAGTGAGAGCTGTTGGCGACTGGGGGAGGCGCCGGGCTCGCGCGTACAGGCGAGTGATGCACTGCACGCGGCGCAGAGCGAGTGGCATCTCCCCAGCATCGACCAACAGGCTCTCAATGGGGGAAGTGCGGAAGGCACCGGTCGCAAGGCGAAGGCCGGTGTGGTGGATCGAATCCACCTTCCGCAATAAACGCTCGGCTGCGGATGCATAAAACTCGCATCCGTAGTCGAGCTTCGAGCGAACAAAGGATCGATAAAAAAGTAAGGCGGTAGCCCTATCAGCGCCCCAAGCGCTGAACGTCACGGAACGGAGAATGTCCATGGCGCGGGTACAAGAGACCCTAAGGCTGCGAATGTGAGCCTCCCAGGTGAGGCATCGGTCGAATACAAGACCAAGGAAACGGTGCGACTCAACCACATCCAGGCGCACCCCATTAAGAAACAAATCTGGGTCGGGGTGAAGCCGTGGATGGCGGCAGAAGTGCACCACCTTAGTCTTGGCCAAAGAAAACCGAAACCTGTGCGCTTTGGCATAGCAAGAGACGCGGTTCAATGCCTGTTGGAGTCGGCGCTCCAGAGTTGGCATCTGGGCCGCGCCAAAAGAGATCGAAAGGTCGTCCACGTAGAGCGTAGCGAGAACATCTTCCGGCAGCACCGAGGTGATGCCGTTGATGCTCAGGGCAAAGAGTGTGACACTGAGGACACTTCCCTGTGGGACACCCTCTTCCTGCTCCTTTGGGCCAGGGAGGGCTCCCACCACCCGTACGCGGAATCGACGATCTCGCAAAAATTCAGATATAAACATTGGGAGGCGTCCCCTCGCCCCCATCGTGTGGAGAGTCTCCATGATACCGTATCGCCATGCGGTATCATAGGCTTTCTCCAGATCAAAAAACACCGTGGCGTAGTGCTGTCTACGAAGGAAAGCCTCGCAGACGGCATTTTCCAGTCGGAGCAGAGCATCCGACGTGGAGTAGAACTTACGGAAGCCGCACTGTGCAGAAGACAGATGGCCTCCGCTGTCCAGGAAATAGGCTAATCTAACATTTACCAATTTCTCCATCAACTTGCACACGCAAGAGGTTAGAGAGATTGGGCGGAAACCGGTCGGAGTAGAGTGATCTCTCCCCGGCTTGCGAAAGGCGAGCACAGTAGCGATTCGCCAGGAGTCTGGGAGGAGACCTTCCACCCAGATCCTGTTGAACAAATCTAATAGAAAGGCCATGCCTCGCTCACCCAGGTGTCGAAGCATGGCGTACGGGACATCGTCCGGACCATGGGCGGTGTCCGCGCACGAAGCGAGAGCGGAACGCAACTCACTCACAGTAAACTTGTCGTTGAAGGGTTCTCCGCATCTGGAGGTAAAGTCCAGCCGGCGGCCTTCCGCGACATCACGACGTGCATTGAATGCTGGCGGAGCAGCATCACGGCTAGAGAATGCGGAAAAAGCGGTCGCTAAGGATTCCGCCACGGACGCGGGGTCCGAGATTGCGGTCCCATTCTCCTGGAGAACGGGAGGGGGGTCCTGCGAGAACTTGCCCCGAATCCTTTTGACTCGCTTCCACACCTCAGCTAAAGGGGTCTTCCCGTTAAGTGAAGACACGTATGCCCGCCAAGAAGAGCGGCGGGCGTGCTTCGAAATATACCGGAACCTAGCCCTAGCCCGACGAAATTCAGCGACGGTGAAATCGTTCGGGCGGCGCTTATAGCGCATGTAGGCATAACGCTTCTGTTTGAGGGCCGTCTCACACTCGGCCGACCACCATGGGAGTGGTCGGCGTGCAAAACGGCCAGACGTCCTAGGAATAGTAGTCAGGCCCACGGCGATGAGGTTGCCGGAGAAGAACTCGACGGCCTCATCTACCGACCTAAACTCCTTGACTGAGATAGAGAATTCAGTCATTTCCTGAAATGCAGGCCACCGCGCCCGCGCCAAGCACCACCGAGGTGGTCTCTCAGGCGGCAGTTGCCCTGAAAATGATATTTGAATGGGAAAGTGATCACTACCATGGAGGTCATCGACCACCCCCCAATCAAAATCAGGCTGTGCATCCGAAGAGCACAAAGATAGGTCAAGGCAAGAAAATGAAGCGGTTCTCGGACAGTGATGCGTAAACTCATCCACGTTTAGGACACCCATCTCAAGCTCTTCGATCAGATCGGCAAGGACTTGTCCCCTGGGATTTATGGTGTAATCTCCCCAGAGAGGATGCCTGCCGTTCAGATCTCCAAGCAAGAGATAGGGCCTCGGCAACCGTGCCACGACGCGGCGAAAGTCCCCCGCGTCGAAGTCAGCTGACGGTGGAATGTACGCAGAAATGATAGTATACCTCCTATCCAGGTGCAGCTGCACAGCCACTGCCTGAAAGGAGGTATCTAAAGAGAAAGGAAGAACGGAGACATCATGCCGGGCGTAAACCGCGCATCCCCCAGCCCGGCCGTCCCGCGGTGGTTGGGTCGCAAGACCCTTATACCCCGGGAGGGCAGGCAGGGGGCACGCGCCTAGCATGGTCTCCTGCAAAAAAATAGCTAACGGGGAACGGGATGAGGCGAGCCTCCGCAGCTCCTCCCAGTTGGCCCGGAGTCCACGGCAATTCCATTGAAGGAATATGCCCTCCAGGCCTAGCTCGGAGGAGACGCGGGGGCCCTCCTCGAATTGAAGACCCTCACGGGAATGGCCGTACGCTTCCCGGGGGCAGAACCCCGGGCGCTGTTGGCCGGACAAAGCGCTGAAGGCGCTGTCGCCTTCGAGGACTTATTGGGGGAGGTTGGGCTCGCCATGCGAGTCTTTTCCTCCCTCCGCCTCGAAACTTTAGGCGGGCGTTGCAGCTTCGGAGGCGGGGGGCCCTCTTTTCGAGGAACCACCGTCTCCGAGCCACTCGCTCCACCTCGGGGCGTGGGCAAAGGGGCCGAAGCTCCTTTGTTGCTGTCCTCCTTTCGGGGAACAGCTTTAGGAACCCCGGAAGATGGCCTAGCGACCATCTTCAGGGGTGTTGCCTCCTGTGAGTCTAACGACTCGGTGGAGGCGCGTGGCCGTTTCGCTTTACGCGAAACGTTCACGCTGGGGGAAGAGGGGGGAGCCCTGGTTTTAGCCGGGGCAGGGTATGAACCCTTTTTGCCGCCAGCTTTACCAGGGGAGCGCCCAGGTTGGGTAGAGCCCACAGAAGGGCTCCGAATGGGCGCGGAAACAACCGTGCTCGTTGGCCTGGATGGGCCAGGAGCAGAGGGTGCCTTTCTAACTATTGAGGCATATGACGTCCCAGGCAGAGCCGGGCGCGCCAGGACCAAGTCCTTTGCCTCGCGGAATGAGAGTCGATCCTGGGCCTGAACGGCCAGGATTTCTTTCTCAAGGAGATATGCACCACATTGCTTCGAAGAAGCAGGGTGCGGCTCTCCGCAATTGACACACTTGGCCACACACGATTTGGACTTATCGTGTGCGACCTTGGAGCAATTTACACAGACTTCGGGTGACCCCGATTTTGCACGTCTACATGATCGATTCGTATGGCCGAAGCGGTGGCAGTAATAGCACCGCCGCGGCAGTGGCACGAATGCCTTCACGCGGTAGCGGTACCAACCGGCACGCACCGACTCAGGGAGCTTGTCACAGTCGAACGTGGGGAAGATAACTGGCAGCAATCCTGAGCAAGAATTTTTTTGGGGGTGAGTGTTAACTTTTTCATTAGTAAATTTCTGAGAGTATGGCTTTTTGTATAGATGGTGAGAGCATGCCGTTTGAAAGTAGTGTGTATGTGGTGTGTGATGCATGTGGACTTGAAAGGAGAGTGAATGTAACTGAATGCCGTGTGTGTTTTCTGGAAGGGGAGGTTAGGAGGTTGAGTGGGGAATGTAAGAGGTTGAATGATTTGGTGTTTGAGGTGAGAAGAGATGCAAGTGTGCGATTGAAGGGTGAGATTAGTGCTAAGAGGGTGGAAGATAGGGCTAGGACTGGGAACAGTGTGGAAGTTGTGAGTGATGATGAATGCTGGGTGAAAATGGATAGGATAGATAAGTTAGGACAGATTAGGTGTTTGAAAAGGAAGGACATAGAACCTGTTAGGTTGACTAACAGATTCAATGTCCTGAGAGAGGAAGAGTGTGAAAGTGATTTGCCTGGTGTGATTGTGGATGAAAGCAGGATGGGTGGTAGCGTGACTGAGAACAGGAGGGAGGGTAATGTTAGGCCAAGACAGAATAGGAGAATGACTGAGGTGCTAGTGATGGGTGACTCTCAGATTAGGTATTTAGATAGGAAGTTGAGTGATAGCAAGTGGAAGGGAATGAGAGTTTGTCTGCCGGGTGCTGGTGTAAGTGATGTTTGTGAGAGGTATGATAGGCTGGTTTCTGGGTGTGAGAGGGATGCAGTTGTGATTACGCATGTGGGAGTGAATGATGTAAAGAAGGTGGGTACATGTGAGTTACGTGAGCAGTATAAAAGGTTAGTTGAAAGGATGAGTAAAAGCAGGGTAAAAGGTGTTGTTTCTGGTGTGCTTCCGAGATTGGATGTGGGGGTAGAATGGTTGTCGCGTGCAATTGGTTTGAATGAATTTGTGAAAGGACTGTGTGAGGAGTTAGGATTGGTGTTTGTAGATGTCTGGGGAGGGTTTTACGGGAATAGGAGGTTGTATGCGATGGATGGGCTCCATCTTAGTCGGGCAGGTGTTGAGGTTCTATGGGGGGAGCTGGATAGTGTGATTAAGTCCTTACGGGTGGGAAACTAGAAGCTGTTAGAGGTAAGGGAATAACAGTAATAGAGGGCAGGTGTAGGAAATGGAAGGGATGCAGAGATAGAGGAATAGTTAAGGGAGAGGGCATACTGATGCGTTATAGGGGGACTAATGCACAAGTGAATGAGCAGATAACTAGGAATAGAAAAGCACGATGCAATGAAGATGGGAATAATAAAAAAACCTTAAAAATATACTACACAAATAGTCGGAGTATAAGGAATAAGATAGATCTCTTAAGAGCGTTAGCAAGTGAAGAGAATTTTGATATAATTGCGATAACAGAGTCATGGCTTGATTTGGCAGGTAATCACTTTAAACCTGAGGTTGAGATTGAGGGCTTTAACATGTTCCATACAGATAGGAATAGGAAGAGAGGAGGAGGGGTTATTATTTATATTAAAGATAATCTCCAGTGTTGTGTAAACAGTACAATTAAATTAGATGATAACACAGAGTCATTATGGCTAAATGTAAAGGAAGGTAAAAACAAGCTTGTCTTAGGATTATTATACAGACCACCAAATCTTAGTAAGGAAGCTTCAAATCTTTTGTGGCAGGAGATTGAACGGGCATGTAGAAGTAAGCATGTGTGTATAATGGGCGATTTTAATTACAGAAATATAGACTGGGAAGCTCTTGTGGGTGATCAGGAGGCTGAGGAATTTTTGAATGTTGTCCAAGATAATTTTCTGAGGCAGATTATTAACGAACCCACTAGAGGTAATAATATACTGGATTTAGTTCTGACAAATAGGGAAGAAGTTATTAAGGATACTGAGATTGGAGGAAATTTGGGTAATAGTGACCATTGTGAAATTAGATTCAAGATGAAATGGAATGGTATTGATAGTAGCATGAACAATGTTAAAATTCCTGACTTTAGAAGAGCAAATTATAATGGGCTCAGGACTTACCTGGAGGCAGTTGTACAGAAACCAGGCAATGAAATCAATTCAGGAATAGATTCAATGATATCAGTTAGTGGAGACAATAATCACCAGGAGGAAGAGATTACAATTGAAGAGGAGTATGAAAGAATAATTGAGCAATTAATTACAGGTCAGATGATTAACATTCCATATAAGGAGATTAGGACTAAAAATAATGACCCAAAATGGATGACAGATAAAATTAAGCATTATATTGGCATTAAAAAGGGCATTTATAGGAAAATAAAAAATGGAGAGGATCACTTAAGGCAGAGATATAATGAACTAGCAAGAGATGTTAAAAAGTTAGTTAGAGTAGCAAGGAGAAATTATGAAATTAAAGTGGCAAATAGGGCAAAGGAAGATCCTAAAAGTTTTTATCAATTATACAAAACTAAGGTTAGAGATAAAATAGGCCCACTTATAGATTCCAATGGAGAATTAGTGAGTGATAGGGACTCAATGGCTGGAATGCTAAATGACTTTTTTCTCTCAGTATTTACACAGGAGGATACTCTAAATATACCTGAGGTGTCAATGATCTTTCGGGGTAATGATGAAGAGAAATTAAAGGATATCTTGATCACAAAGGAGATAGTGACAAAGGAAATTGATAAAATCAAAAGTAGTAAAGCACCCGGTCCTGATGAGCTCTTTCCTAGAATTTTGAAAGAATGTAAGGATGTGTTAAGTGAGCCCCTAGCATGCATCTTTAGAAAATCATTGGAGAGTGGCATTGTGCCAGTGGCATGGAAGAAAGCCAATGTGATACCTATATTTAAGAAAGGGGATAAAACAAATATGTCTAATTACAGACCAGTAAGTTTGACATCAGTGGTAGGGAAAATGATGGAATCTATTATAGCAAGGAATATTAGAGATCACTTGGATAAGCATAAGTTGATAAAAGAATCACAGCATGGCTTTAGTAAGGGTAAATCCTGTCTCACTAATTTGCTGTCTTTTTATAGTAAGGTGTATGAAGCAGCAGATAATGATGAAAACTATGATATTTTATACTTGGACTTTAGTAAGGCTTTTGATCGAGTGCCACACTTACGACTTCTGAGCAAAGTTAAAGCACACGGGATCGATGGCAGTATATTTAGGTGGATTCAGTCATGGCTTGGTGACAGACAGCAAAGAGTTAGTATAGATGGAGTTAAATCTGAGTGGGGGTGTGTTAGCAGTGGAGTTCCTCAAGGATCTGTTTTGGGTCCCTTGCTATTCTTAATTTATATTAATGATCTTGACATAGGTATAAGTAGTGACCTGAGTAAATTTGCTGATGATACTAAGCTAGGTAGGGCCATTAGGGCTGATTCTGATGCTGTTGTAATGCAGGAGGAATTAACCATTCTGTCCAATTGGGCCGAGAAATGGCAAATGAAGTTTAACATAGACAAATGTAGTGTACTTAGTATAGGTAGAAATAATCCATTGAATAGTTATAAATTAAATGGCAGAATTTTAGGGAGGACTGATTGTGAGAGAGACTTGGGTATTTTGGTAAGTTCAGACCTTCGTCCTAGAAAGCAATGTCTAAATGCTAAGAATAAAGCTAATAGGATATTGGGATTCATTAGGAGGAGTGTAAGCAATAAGAGTGCTGAAGTCATTCTAAAACTGTATCTGGCGCTAGTTAGGCCTCATCTAGACTATGCAGTACAATTTTGGTCACCATATTATAGGAAGGATATTGATTTGCTTGAGTCTGTGCAGAGAAGGATGACAAAGATGATTGGTGGGCTAAGGAACTTACCTTATGGTGAAAGGCTCAGAAAACTAAATCTACATACATTGGAAAGGAGAAGAGTCAGAGGGGAATTGATTGAAGTCTTCAAATGGGTAAAAGGATATAATAAAGGGGATCTGGGTAAGGTTCTTATACTTAGTGAACATGACAGGACACGTAGCAATGGGTTTAAGCTTGATAAGTATAGGTTTAGGAAGGTGATTGGGAGGAATTGGTTTACAAATCGTGTGGTAGATGAATGGAATAGGCTCACTAGGCATGTGATAGAAGCCTCCTCTCTGGGTAGTTTTAAGAATAGATTAGATAAATATATGGATGAAGCTGCTAGATGGGACTGACTTTTTTTTATGTACATATGTATATATTTTTCTAAGGAGTGGGAAGATTATATTTTGCGGTTGCATGAATGGACATAATCCTCTGGATGCATTTTATGTATATTGTAGATTAGATCTGACGAACTCCTGTAAAGGGTGACAATGTTGATGACTTTTCTCTGGTAAGAAATCTTTTGTGTGTTGAATGGAACAGGAGCTGCCAAGTGTAGGCCATGAATGGTCTTTTGCAGTCTCCTTCTTTTCTTATGTTCTTATGTTATGTAAGAGTGTAGGGGTGGGTCTCGAGGCCCCTCCCTGTTTTCTCATCACACGTTCGACCTTGACCGCCCCATGGTCGGCCAGCTCTAGGGTGATGTCCTCAATGGAGTAGTCAACGAGTTCCCTCGCATAAACTACTCCTTTCACAAAGTTCATGGTAGAGTGCGGCGTCACACTCACCGGGGTGCCATGAAGTGTCCGAAGAGCACTTATCTTGGCCGCCTCGGCGGGATTCGCCGCATTCGCCAGAAGGCTCCCGTCCGAGAAACGGGTTACCTTCGGCTCTCTACCAATTGCACTAGCTAATCCTCTCCTCTGATGGATCATGTTGCCCTTGGACAACATGGTGCCATCAGTGGAGCGAATAACGAGGAAGCGTTTGAAGCCAGCGGGCTCGAAAACGCCAGGTAACCTCTGAATCAGGGGCCCCGATGTCATCGAGGCTCCGCCCTGTGCATTCTTGGTCTTAGTCGTAGTCATGGGCTCCGCACACGAGGGGGTAGAGGGGCCGGATGTGCCGATCTTGGCTTGGTCGCCTACCAAAGTGTCAGCAGACCCATCCGTCCCCGCAGCCCCCGCGGATGGAGAGGAGCCCCGAGTCTTCTTCGTCTTTTGAGTCTTTTTCTTTTTAGGAGAGGAGGGCGGGGAATGAACCCGCTTTTCACCTCCGCCGGCAGAAGTCCCCAGGCCAGATGGACCAGCCTCAGCCAGGTCCCTCTCCGAAATGGAGAAGGTCCTGGTTGTCGTAGGGGCACCTGTCGGAGGAGATCCCTCCCCTCCTTCTACTGCCTCGGAGCCCTCAGCCATTTGAGGAGGACCTTGCATAGGGGCGGATTCGGGTTCGGTGCTTGGCGCCGAGCCCGAATTCCCCCCCATGGAAGGCCCTACCTTCTGGGGCTGGGTCTCCTCAAGGACCATGTCTATCACAGGAGGGGCCTCCAGTTGGCCATCCCCTCCCAGGACATCGCAGGTCCCCTTGGCAGTATTGTCACTAGTCAGGTGGTGTGGGGAGGCACAGGCCTTGACCCCAGCAAGGTTCAAAATTCTTGCCAGCAGGTCTTTTGAGGGAAGCGACCGAAGGGGCCTGGCTTCCCTCTCCCCCCTAAGGGGGTTTGCCCTACCGAGCCGCTTGCACGAGGGGCGGTCGGCAATGGGCTGCCTGCTGGCTTTCTTGGCAGTCCCCTTAGAAAGCAAAGGAGGGACTGCCGCTGGAGATAGGGAGGTGCCCGAAAGCACCTCCAGAGAAGGGGGTGAGGGGGAGTCCCCTACACCCGTAGGCGTAGGAGAGGAGTAAGCCTCCTCTCCGGTTAAAGAATTATGGAGGGTCCCTTGCGCAAGCACAAGGGGGGGGACCTCCATTTTCTCGGTGGAGCTGCCCGAGGGCGGCTCCGTAGATGTTTTTGGGGAAGTTGGGGGTTGGGGTTTTTGTTTTTTTTCATACATGGGCATGGTGACCCTCTTTTGATTACGGGACGCAATAGCTCATCACCTCTCGCAGTTGCCCGCACTGCGAGAGGTGCTTACAAGCCCGGCAGAGCCAGGCGCCGCCATTCGGGACCACCCCTCCCGCCTGGTGGCCTGGCAGTCCTTCGGCATGGCGGCTCCACCTTGGACACGGCGTAAAAAATATAGGTTGTGAAGAGGAGAGGAAAAGGGATGTGAGGAAGATGTGGGTGGGGATGAAGCAGGTTGTTAAAAAAAACCCATCCCGAACCGGAGCTGAGGGGTTAGGGAACAATGTCCCCTCCCCCCCTCAGCCCCGATCCGGGGTGGTTGGCTTGAGAAGAAGGTCAGCATTCTACCCTGTGAAATTAGAGGCTGACCAGAGAAAGTTGTGGGAGAGGTTGTATGAAAAGCGACGAGGTAGGGGAGAAATCGGGCTATCTGAAGGAAGGAAGAGAGGCTAAGCTGGGGCCGGACGGAGCGCTGGATCCCGTCAGCACGGCGGCCAGGATGGCAAATCGCCGCGCCCCTTACGGGGGTGTCCTGTGAATGAATGGAGTTGCACATTAAGAGAGTTTAGAAGGTTTGCTGGAAAGTTTGTAGTGTGCAAGGGTTTAGTGTATTTTGTGCAATGTATAGATGATAAGGATGTATATATTCCGGTGTTTTCCGTGTGTGGCACGATTGGAATGGTGAAGATTGTGCATGATAGGTTTGGACATATGGGTAAGAATAAATTGTGGGAATGTATGAAAGGATGTATATTTACTCATTTTTTGAGGAAGATTTGCGTGGATGTAGCGACTACGGGTGAAGTCGGCCAGAAGAGAAACTATCAGAGAGCGTATGTTGCCCCACCTATATTAAAGTTGAGTGTGAATGAACCCTTTGAAGTGGTAGCGATCGATTGTGTGTCTTTTCCGAGGACTGCAAGAGGGTATGTAGGGATGATTTTAATGGTGGATCATAAGAGCAAATTTGCGTATGCTGCACCTGTGACAAATAAATCTTCATTGACTGTTGCTAGAGAAGTGAGTGAGAGAATGTTGCCCAAGTGCATGTGTAAGCCTGTGCGAATGTTGAGTGACAATGGACCTGAGTTTGTGGGACGTGCTTTTGAGGAGATGTTGAGTAAATGGGGAATAGATCATGTGCGAACGACGCCGTATATGCCTAGTGCAAATGGTTTGGCTGAAAGAACGATAAGAACTTTGAGTGAGATGTTACGATTGATGGTGAAAGATGGGAAAGAATGGGATGAATGTTTGGGAAGAGTGCTTTGGGCGTATAACATGACAGTGCATAAGGCGATTGGAATGTCACCATGTAAGTATTTGATGAACTTTGAATGAATGATTAGGCCACATATGGGACTTATTGAGAAGGATCGTGAGTTGTGGAGAAAAGGGAATGAAAGGTTTGAGAGTTTTTCTGTCGGTGATAAAGTACTAAAGAAGGTTGAGACAAAAGGTAGACTGAATGTGGATAAGTTGAAAGAGAAGTTTGAAGGTCCGTTTGTAGTAAGAATGAATGAATGAATAGTGCATTAAGGATTAAGAGCTGCGTAGCCCAGATGGACTATCTCGCAGCCAAATTCACTTATGGGCAGTGAATTTAAAATTATTATTTTTAAAATATTGCCATATTAAAATACATAAAAAAGCAGAAATGTCCTTGGGACCAAAACTAGTTTAATAGGCAATATTGAGTCAGTTGAGTTAAAATCTTTTAACAAAAAATAGACTATTAAAAAATTCAACAAAATGTAAAAAAGAGTAAAAAATAATAAATAACAAGTAAATAAACTATGAATATATCAACAATATAACTTTAAAAGTTATTAAGCAATTATATTTCTGTTAGAAATTTATTCATTTTTTTAAAAATGTAAAAACATAAACTATGAATAGATCAACAATAAATATATAAAACTATTTTAAATTTTGTTTAAAAGATTGCTTTCTTTTAGGAAGGTTAGTATCCTAGTCACGTCAAAGAAGCAATGGGTCTCAGAAAAGATGCCCCGCAGAGCCTGCTGGGGGGCCATCTCTCTGGTAATGAAGGGAAAAGTCGTCCTTCTGAGATTCCTTAGCAATGGGCATTCTACAAATACATGGAGGGCAGATATTTGTACCCCACACAGAATGCACATAGGTGGGGGCAGCCCACTCATTAAATGCTCATGGGTGAGCCGGCAATGGCCTATCCTCAGACGGACAAGCGCAACCTCCATTTTACGATGTCTAGTTGTACGTGGCCATGGGTGAACGGAGGGTTTTATGGAGTGGAGCTTGGTGGGAGGGAGCTCACTCCACCTCTTCTGCCATAGGCCGACCACGTATTCATTGGTCAGAGGATAGGCATCGCAGAGTGGGACTGGGGCCACTGGAGCTGTCCCCAGTGATGCTGCTTCTTTGGCTGCAGCATCTGCCCTCTCATTGCCTGGGATGCCCACGTGACTAGGCACCCAGCAAAAGGATATCTCGTGGATGGGCGATAGTCGTAGGAGCCACCGCTGGATCTTGGAAACCAACGGATGGCTCGAACCAACATCACCCAACATTTGAAGCGAACTAAGGGAGTCTGTAAAGATAGTATGAGAACCAGATGGCCTGCCAGCTATGATAGTCAGTGCCGCCATCATAGCAACGAGTTCCGCTGTTAATGCGGAAGCTGCGTTTGGCAGGCGGACCAATGCTGTCTCAGATGGAAAGACAGCAGCTGCTCCAACTCTGTCCGGTGACTTGTACCCATCGGTGAACACAAAAGTGCTATGCCGATGTTGAGAGGAGTGGTCGCCATACATGGCTCTCAATACTACAGGCAGGTGGTGATCCTTGGGCCTATCAGCTAGTTCCCTACATACCATTACAGGTGGTATGAGCCACGGGGGGGTCTTTGGCATGGTAAAGGGAATCACTGAAAACTCCCTTAGTTGCGCAGTGTGCTCGGCCATACGCAGAGCAAAGGGGCGAGCCAGAGATGGAGATCGATCGTATGAGGCCACTGTCCGTGTATTGAACATGCACTCATACACTGGCGTCTGCGGTAGTTGCTCAAGTCTAAGGAGGTAGTTTAAATTAGACTTGAGCCTGTGATAGGGAAGGGGGAGAACCCCGTTCTCTGCGTAAAGGCTCCACACTGGGGAGGACTTAAAGGCTCCAGAAGCCAGGCGCACACCCTGGTTACGCACAGTATTTAGTTTTTCGAGAATGGATGGCGAAGCAGAGGAGTACACCTGTGATCCATAGTCTAGCTTTGATTGGACCAGTGCTAGATACAGGAGCCACAGGGTACGTCGATCACTTCCCCAAGAAGTGTGAGACAACAGTTTCATTATGTCCATTCTCTTTAAACAAGACCTTTTCAAGGCGTCCACATGGTGCCGGAAGGAAAGCCTTGAATCAAATATGACCCCCAGATATTTGAAATGGGGCTCAAAATCTATAGGCACACCATATAGCGACAAAAGGGGGGAGGCCCATGTCACTAACTTATGCCCATAAAAGTGAACAGCCTTGGTCTTTACTGCGGAAAAGCAGAAACCCTTGGAGGAAGCATTTTCAGCTACAGTGCTTATAGCTCGCTGTAGCTTACGGACGATAAATGGGAGTCTGGGCGAAGAACAAATGAGGGCCAGATCATCCACATATAACGTCGACGAAATCTTGGGAGGGAGATTTCTAACAATGCTATTAATGGCCACAGAGAAGCAGGTGACACTGAGGACACTTCCCTGTGGCACACCCTCAACTTGGTCCACGGGCTCCGATAAGGTGCCTCCAACCCTTACGCGTAGTGTGCGTCGCATCAGAAATTGCTCGACAAACCTGGGGAGGTAACCCCGCAGGCCCCAATCATGGATTGTTTAAGGATACCACGCCTCCAGGTGGTATCGTATGCTTTCTCAATATCAAAGAAGACAGCGATGGCGTGCTGCTTCTTTGAAAAAGCATCTCTTACGAGTGACTCCATTCGAACAAGCAGGTCTGTCGTACTCTGCTTTTTCCTGAACCCAGATTGAGAAGGAGATATGAGATTTTGAGTCTCCAAAAACCAGACGAGTCTGAAATTGACCATTCTCTCAAACACTTTACATGGACAACTGGTAAGAGCAATGGGGCGGTAATGGGTGGGCTCCGTCCCGTCCTTTCCTGGTTTGCGGAATGGAAGGACTATGGCCTCTCTCCACATGGAAGGGAAGCGGCCCTTGATCCAAATCCAGTTGTAAATGTCCAGTAAATGAGAGAGAAGGGATGGATGCATATTCCTAATCATATCATAGGAAATGCCATCCGATCCGGGGGCAGTGGATCTACAGTGCTTCAGTGCATTATGGAGCTCATGGATAGAGAAGAGTCGGTTGTAAGACTCGTTATCCATGTTAGGCTCCACAAAGTTGAGCGGTTGCTGCTCCTGTTGGAGCCTAAAGCACTGGAATTGCATCTCATAATTATCTGGGCTTGAGATGCTAGCAAATGATCTGGCCAAGACATTGGAAATATGGGACAAGTCCCCCAACAATTCTCCAGCTTGGACAATGTTGGGAGCTGTAAAGCCATTGGATTTGCCCAATAGCTTTTTGACCCTTTTCCACACTTTGTCAGTAGGCGTTTGCCAACTTATGGACGCGATGTAACCTTCCAACGAGGTCTTTCGAGCCTGTCGAAGGATGCGTCGCCGTGCTGCCCTTGCTCTGTTACGAGCAATTTTATTTACCATCGTAGGGGAGCGATGGTAACGTCGGCAAGCCATTTTACATTCAGTCACGGCTCTCGAGCATTCAGCCGACCACCAGGGAACTTATGGTCCGCGAGCGGTTGAGCTGGAGAGCGGGAGGGAGGAGTTAGCCGCTTTATTGACGTGGACTAGGAGGTCATCGATAGCCACGTCAATATCTTCATGAGGGAAGGACCCGTCATGGCTAGAGAGGTGCCTGAATTTAGACCAGTTTGCTTTTTTTGCATTCCATTTTTTACTAGGTGGTGGAGGGGGGCCACCTGTACATGGCGCTATAATAATGGGGAAGTGATCGCTGCCTCGCAAGTCAGGATCCACTGCCCAGTCAAAATCAGCTCTACAGCTTGGTGAACAGAGGGACAAGTCCACGCATGTAGAGCTGCTCGTCTGGATGTGAAATGATGTATGGCTGCCATCGTTTAGAAGGCAGACATCATTTTCGCCCAGAAATTTCTCAATCATGTTTACCCTAGGGTTCTTATCATGGTCCCCCCAAAGGGGATGTCGAGCATTAAAATCCCCAATCAATAGAAAGGGGGGGAGGGAGCTGTTTAATTACCTCTACTAGTTTTCTAGCTAGAGAGGCTGTGTCTTTTTCCTCACTAGGAGGGAGGTAAAGCGAGCAGACCGTATAGTGGCGATGGGAGAACAGGCGGACAGCGACCGCCTGCAGGTCTGTCGCAAGGTCGATCTGGTTGTGGGGAACCCTGCTGTTGATGAGCACAGCAGAACTATGGATTGGTTCTATAGGGTTCTTATAGTATCCCACAAAACCAGGAATATTGGGTACACTACGAGTACCCAAGCAAGTTTCCTGTAAAGCTATACAATTAGGATTGTAGTCTTTAAACAGGAGCTTGAGTTCTTCCCACTTGGCGAAGAGACCTTGGATGTTCCAATGAATTATTGGATACATCCTCACCTCTTTAAGACAATCATCCTACCCTTAGGGGTAGTTTTGGTCATACCAATTATCGGTTTTGGGTATGACTCTGGAGGCATCGGGAGCGTTAATTTAGCTCTCGACTTTTCTTTTAAACGTGGCGATTTTGTTAGCTGGCTATACGAAATGACTGTCTTGACTGGAGAAGCAGATGTGGGAGCATCTCCATCAGTCATTTCGTGAGCCGATGACATCGACTTGGCTGGTGATGGTGGCAGCGATTGTTCGGCTGGCGAAGGATTCTTGGAATCTGATGGTTGGTTCGGCTCCTCCTTGGATAGGGGGGCAGCCTCTACTACAGCTGTTTCCTGTGATGGGGTACAGGTTGATTCCTTCTCACTTAGGGCTCGAAGGAGTTCCGAAGCAGTATCAGCAAGGGGTGGGTTGCTGACTACTCGCTTTGGGGCTGTAGTTCTCTGTTCTTTTGGGGCAGGATGGATGTCCAGAGCTGGAATAGACACCACCTGCGGCCCAATCCGATTCACATCCACGTCTTGTGGAGCGGTGGCAAGGTGTTTTGCCACTCTTGGTGAATCGGGAGAGGATGGAAGGTTCCTCTTCTTTGTGCCATCAGAAGCTAGGCTAGATTTTGGTGAAGAGTTTTCTCTACCGATTGATCGTGGTTTCGGTCGAGGGGGGCTCTTAACCTTTTCAGGTGCGCGTGGAGATGCGGGTTTAGGGTGTGGAGAACCCTTTACCTGTTGAGGCACATCTCTGCGCGGAGACCTGGGTTTCGGTTGTGGAGGACTTCTGGTTTGTTCAGGAGAGCCAGTAGATGGTCTCTGGCTTCTCCCCTTCTTTGGCGTGACGGTGCGCAGAGCATCCGCGAAGCTCACGCCAGGCTGAACGTAAGTCTCCCTAACTCTTCGTCTAGCCTCTTTATAGCTCACCCTGTTTTTATTTCGAACAGCAATGACCTCTCTCTCGTATAGGAAGAAGGTGCATTGCTGTGATGTGGCAGAGTGGTCTCCACCACAATTGGGGCAGCACGGCTGTTTGGAACAGGGTGTTCCGTGAAATTCTGCTGAGCAGTTTACACAAATCCTTTCGCTTTTACAATACTTGCTTACATGTCCAAAGCGTTGGCAATGGAAGCACCGCCGGGGGTTTTCGACGTAAGGCTTGACTGGGATGTTAAGGTAGCCAGCCTTGACGTACTTGGGCGGTTCCAATCTGTTGAAAGTTAGGATTATGGTGGCGGTAGGGACCCTAGCGCCATTCACAAACCTAGAAATGCGATGTGCACTTGTTACTTTCTGATTGGCAAGTTTTGTCACCAGCCTGTCGATATCATACTCAATGAGTTCACCCGATCGAATAACACCTTTGGAGGTATTAAATGTCGGGTGAGACGCGGATGATACATTCACTGAGGCTAACTTTTCGAGAGATTGAATTCTCTTTTGCTGCTCATTAGACTTGGCCTCGACAATCAATGCGCCATCATTGCGCGGCCACATTTGAGCTGGTTCGCCACACTTGTTTACGAAGTCGTCAAAGACATCAAAGATGTCAGCTTTGCTAAGAGGACAACGTTCGTTGCTGGATTTGAGTACTATAAAGCGGTCATAATCCAGTTCTTCGTCTACTTCTGATCCAAAAGGATCCAAGCGACGAAGATCTTTGCTGTTTTCACGGTGACCAGAGGCCGGCGGTCTCTGGGATGAGTTTTTAGAAAATTTACCCATATGATTTTTATTTTTATAAGTGGGGTCTCTGGAGCCGAGGGCATGTACCAAATCGCCATCGTGAGTCCGGAGAGCGCCCATACAGTCCAGACAGGGTAGCGTAGCCCGCCCCCCGACTCCCACTGTCGTTTCAAAAACAGCGGAGCCGCATAACAGAGTTTTACTGGACTGCGGTGCAAAGACCTCCCGAAAGCAAAACAACGACCCAGGCAACCAAACCTACCTCCGTGGCACGTTCCTGCGGACGATGCCCCCCAGTGGGTACATCCGTAGACTCGTACAGAGTACACATACTGACTAGGACCAAGTGGGCCGAAAGTGCGCTGGAGTTCAGACACACAGTCGCCCCACAAGGTTATTTGGGGATGCCGGAGTGATGCCAGTGTTTGGTCATCAAACCGCCTCATGAGGTTCCCCTCACCCACCTTTTATGTTGGTGTGAGGTCACCTAGCCCTTGTGATGCCATTCACTAACTGCAGGGCCACAGCAAAGACAACCATATGGGCCAGAAGTGTGCTGGTGTCCATACACACAACTGCCCCAAAAGGTTGGTGGGTACCCTTAGTCAGATACCCAAACCAGGATATCCCGCCTGGTGTTCGGACGTTGGGCACACGCTCAGTTAAAAAACAGGGGCACCACGTGAAGGTGGTGTGCCAACATTTAGGGAACATAGGCTATGAGTTGCGCGATATTCCCCATCGCCCCCTTGTAGTAAGAAAGGTTTGGTCGAATGGGGTAAGTTATGTGATAGTTCGTGAAAGAGAGGATGGAAGTTTGGATGAACGAAGAGCGTATCAATTTCAGTTGCGAAAGTAGCGTGAACCTCCTGAATATTTGGTGCAACATCCGGTGAATGAATATATGTCTGAAAGAATAGAAGACTGTGAAATGGTGGATGATATAGCTAGTGCTTTAGAGGGGAAGCAGTTAGTGTTAGTTGAACATGGAAGGGGGAAGCGTGAGAGTAAACGGTTGGGAAAGGATGAATGGATGGAACAGTTCAGTGAGAGTGATGTGAGAGTGTTTTCTGGTTTTGTGCAAGATCGAGATGGAGTATATGATAGAACGTACAGTATTTGTAAGTTTCCGTTGAATGAGTCTGAGTCTATGATAGAGAGTATAAATGGGATAAGTGCGCAATTGGAACAATAGTTGATAAATGCTATGAACGAATGTGAAGGTTTAATGGATGTAGTAGAGAGGTTAGTTGAGGATTTGAGTGAGATTGGTCAGGGAATGTCGGATGTGTGTATGGATGAAGTACATAGAGAAGGGGCCATGGACAGACATGAGGAGACATTACGACAGATGACAGAGACAGTTGATGGACCTGTGACTAGGAGGAGAGGCAGAGTGAAAGAGTATGACTGGGTGATGTCGAAAGCATTGTGAATGAAAGAAGATGGGGATTGAGACATGGTGAGGTAGGGCGAATTTAGCTGGGAGGGATGTAGTAGTTTGGTTGTCCGCCTCCCCTCCCCTATGTCTAATCTCTTTCTTCTTTTGCAGAATGTGTGTGTGGATCGTGTGATCACAGTCTTTGCTTTGTGTGGGAGGGACTCGATGGGTCGCTATCGTGCTCCCCCATTCATCTCCTGTTTTCTTTTTAGGCGGATTCTTTCGCAAAGCCACCGGCCGTCATTTGAGGCTACTCCTAACTCCTAGTGGCCAGGCATCCCATCAGCATGGCGGTTCCACCTTGGGCTCGGCGTAAAATCGAGAGATTAGAAGGAAAATGAAAGGGGATGTGGGGAAGGTGTGGTGGTGGAGGGGAGATAAGACAGGTTGTGTAAACCCAACACTCCAAACCAGAACTCAGGGATGAGGGGTCATTATCCCCTCACCCCCAATCCGGGATAGATTGGTCAGAGGAAACTGGTCGGCGTCTACCCTGCGAAATTAGAGGCTGACCAGAGAGTGTTGTGGGCAAGGTTGTAGGGTAGAAATGCAGGCCGTCTGAAAGAAGGATAAGAGGCTAAGCTGGGGCCGTTAGTACGGCGGCCAGGAATGCAAATCGCCGCGCCCCTTACTAGGTAGCGATTTACAAAGCGCTCTGATTACTCTAGGGGCATGGGAATCTCCGCATCTCCTGGTTCGCGATATCCGAGAGGCCACGGTTTTGGCGAGCCGGGTGGATGCGAGATTATATTATGCTGGGTTCCTGGACATATAGGAATTGTGGGGAATGAGCGCGCCCTTGAGGGGGCCAAATAGTCCGCGAGGACTGGACGGCGAGACCAGCGTTTCGCTCTTGCTCACACCGATTACATAGCAGGAATACGGGCTGCTTAACAAGGGAAGATGGTCGAGGGGAACTTAAAATTACGTGGCATGGCGCCGGGACGGCTTCAGGTCACTTTCTGTCGTCTCCAAATTGAGCACACTCGCGGGACGCACCGCCATTTGAAGGAGCGTTCGCCTGCGCCTTATTACGAAGTTTGCCGTGTCCCTCAGTGTTCGGCACATTCGTGTTGAATGTCCCAGTCTGGGTGATCTTCGTGCACGTTACCTGTCTCGGTATCAGGACGAGCGGGGTCGCTACCGCTTGTCCCTTTTACTCGGGACGGATTCGTGCACACAGACTTGTCGACTATACGACTTTATGGTTGAGGCTGTCCTCCTCCCCTTTATTTATTTTACTGGGAGGGGGCGCTTCTTTCGGCGATTTACTCTCCTGGACGCCGTGCTGACGGGACTCAGCGTCCCGTCTGGCCCCAGCTTGGCATTCTTTTTTCCTTCCGCTAACCCCTACTTCGTCTTCTGTACCAATTCTCTTTCACCCTGCATCGTCCTTCCATCTACGTTTGTTTGGCGACCTCGATGTATCAGAACTGTCCGTCAGGGGCGCGACCCCATTGCTGGGTCTTGCCTGTGTCGGTTGGTTGGTGCCTGAGCCGGCGGAGTGGCGCTCTTGGGATCTTTGCTTGTCCAACCGGTAAATTTCTGACGCTGGACGGCCATTTTTAAAACGATGGTTGGATCAGGAGTCGAAGGGCTTACCCTCCTGGTTGGACCGGCGCTCCGAGTAGCTGTTTCGACGATAGACAGTGACTGCACTGCGCGAGTTCGCATCCCATTTCATACTCTACTTTATATGGGTAATAATAAAAAAATTCTCTCGTGACTTCTGGTTCTCGTACTACGCTGTCAATAAGTCCTCTTTTCCGCGCTTGTTAGATCCTTTCGCAGAAGTAGTAGATCCTGATTTGGATTATCCTCGTTTTCTGGTGCTGAATTCCACTTCCGGTTCCTGGCTTTCTAAATTGGACGTGTTTGATTTGAATGAAGAGTTTGAGTCCCGCTGTGGTGCGCCCCGCCGTATGTGGGCCCGTGGTAGTGGCGATATACTGGTTGAGGTATATTCGCGAGAGCAGTGTGGTGCCGTGACGGATTTATCCACCCTCTCGGAGGTCCCGGTTTCGGTTGTGCTCCACCCTCGCCTTAATTTTGTTAAGGGAATGATTCGCTCCAACGAATTATTGCAATATGATGTCTCGAGACTAAAGGAGAAACTTTCGCCCCATAGGGTTACGGACGTTTATAGGGGTTCTAAGTTTGTTAGGCCCGCTAAGGTTCCTACGAGTACGCTCATCGTCACCTTTGAGCTTCAGGATCTGCCTCAGTTTGTTCGTGCTTGTTATCTTCGTGTCCCTGTGTCCCGTTATATCGAGCTCCCCAGACGTTGTTTTAATTTCCACCAGTTTGACCATATATGAGCAGCAATTGTAGGCAGAATCGTCACTTTGTGGCCTGTGCGTTGGCGTATCATGGCTCCTCTTGTGGAAATCATGAATGTTGCGTCAATTGTGGAGGTTCCCATAGCGCGGCTTAGCGTTCTTGTCCCGTATTCCTTTTTGAGAAGGAGGTCCTGGCTCTTTGGGACTCCCGTGAAGCCCGTCGTAGGGTGCGGGGGCAGCTCGCTCCCTCCGGTCGTGTCTTCTCTGACGTTCTCGGGATGAGGGGTCATCCGCCCTCCTTCCGGTCGTCCCACTTCTTCTTTGTCATCTCGCGGTCCCTCTGTTGCTCTTTCTCCTCTGCCTTTGGTCCCTTCTCGCGGTTCCTCTGTTGCGCCCTCTCCTTTGCCATTGGTCGCTTCTCATCTTCCTCCCCCTGTCGCGGACTGTGAGACTGACCGAGCTGAGACGCTGGAGGATATCCGGCAGTTCGTCTGTCCCCGCTGCTCCTTCCGTTCCTTTGCTTCAGCGCAAACGGAAGGGGTCCTCCTCACCCAGTTCGGAGTCCAAGCGCGCTGCCTCTGATGAGGCTTGTTTAGCCCTTGAGTCGGTTGTTGGGGCGTCCTCCGTTTTGATGTCTTCTCCTCCTCGGTCTTCGCTGGCCTTCCGCGTTGGCATCACCGACGTCATTGTCCGGGGGGAATTCACGTTTCCGGCTTCCTTGCCCTTTACCTCTGTGTAGTCTTCTATGTCTCTTACCCCAGTTTCGTCCCCCATTGCCTCCTACCACTGTTCCTTCATCTCCTTCTGACCCTGTTCCCTTCTCACCCTCTGTCCATGTTCCATCTTCTTCGCATCTTATTTCTCGTCTGTCTCTGCTTGATCTCCCTTTCCTTCCGGGCCATGAGCCCTCCACGTTAGGGGTTCGGATTGGTTCTCAGCTGTCGCCTCCCGCCGTTGTCGCTGCCAAGTCCGTCCCCAGCTAATCGCAATTTGCCCCTTGCACTTTCTGGGCCTTCTAGTAGTCGGGAACCTTCGACGGATTCCGTCACCTAGAATCCCGACGTTGGTGGCGAGACGACGGTAATGTCTGTCATCCTACAGTGGAATTGTCAAAGGGGTTCTCCTCAAGTGGGAGGAACTCCAGCTCTTTCTTTCTAGCGTTCGTCCCTTGGTGATCTGTTTGCAAGAAAATAAGCTTGGGACTCGCCCCTTCCCAGTATTTCCGCATGTTTAATTCCATCCCCCCGACTGGAGGCGTGTCCCATGGTGGTGTTTCTCTTTTAATTTCTTCTTCGCTATTCTCTGCGCCACTTCCCGTCCGTACTACCATGCCATCCCCTCTGTACATCGGAGGCTTGCTTGTGTCCGATGGTCGGTTGGTCAGCGAAGCTCTGGCTAACCATTTTGCTTCGGTGAGAAGCGCTGGTAACTATCCTCGACGGTTTCTCGATCATAAGGTCGCCAAAGAGTCTTGCCTTTTAAATTTTACCACGTGCGCCACCTACTCTTATAAAGCTCTCTTTTCTGTATATGAGCTGCCGGATGCTTTGTCTCACTGTGGCTCCACCTCCTCCGATGATGATTGCATCCACTACGACTTTCTCCGTCGTCTCCATCCCCCCTGTTATTTTTGGTTGACCTTTACTACCTGTTTTGGGTCAAAGGAATCTATCCGTCCTCCTGGCGTGTGGGGGTTCTTCTACCCTTTCTCAAGTCCAGTAGGGACGATTTAGACCCCAGTCACTATCACCCGATTGCTCTTACGAGCTGCCTCAGTAAGTTATTTGAAAGTCCAACTCGCTCCTCTCTCTATTTCAGTGCGGTTTTCACAGCGGCCGTAGTACCCTTGACCACCTCATTGGGTTAGAAGACTCCGTTTTGCGGT
Organism: Ceratothoa steindachneri; assembly: GCA_963969495.1. NCBI lineage: Eukaryota > Metazoa > Arthropoda > Malacostraca > Isopoda > Cymothoidae > Ceratothoa > Ceratothoa steindachneri. The sequence continues at coordinate 252,279,941 of OZ018317.1, read as the reverse complement.
TTTTCTCCTCCAGGCATCAGGTGTTAGCGGTGTTCTTCGACATTCAGAAAGCCTACAATACCACATGGAGATATGGTGTTTTCCTTCAATTATATGATTGGGGTATGAGGGGCTTTTTACCCGTTTTTATTCAAGAATTTTTATCGTCCCGTAATTTTAAGGTCCATATTGGGAATGCTTTCTCAGGATTGCGGATTCAAGAGGAGGGTGTTCCCCAAGGATGTGTTTTGAATGTAACATTTCGCCGTTGCCATTAATAGTCTGGTGTCCACTCTTCTGGAGGGGATTTGGCTTCCCTCTTCGTCGATGACGTGTCGTTGTTTTGTTCATCTCCCCGTTTGCCTTCTGCTGCCAGTCGATTACAGCTGACAATTGATGCCGTTGTAGCAGTTGACATCTTTGCAAGCTCCTACAAAGTTCGTAAAGAGGCAGTTGGCAATTTTCCCTCTGAGAAAATTATGTATGTCGCCCCAAAATCCATTTTTGTACGACCATTAACACCAATACGCTACTTCAAAATCAAAGTACGACTCTTCTCAACCACCAACCAATCAAAACCTTTGTACAACTCAATTAGAAATTAACCAATCAGAATAGACTTTCCGTTTCCCCCAGTCCACAGCACATTGTAACGATCACTTTCATCTCAGCAGCACTGCATCAAGGTCAGTAAAAATTAGCTCCCTAATTAATCATTAGTGTAAACAAAGGTCTACAAATATTCAAAGTGTAATTCCTTCCTTTGAATTCCAGTTCCCCTGATTGTATAACTTCAAAACGTCGTAGCTGTCCTATGCTATATTTTATATAATTACCCCCATATACATATATAGCATAGGTGTTGGCTTAGCTTAGTTTGTGACTATATTTTATATCTTATTCACTATAATATCCACCTTATATAGCTTATTCCTCTTAACATTATAATCATCGGCCATTTCCCTATATTCATTAAAATACACATTATATTCATTAGCCGTATTATCAAACTCAATAATTAGCCATATTCCATTATTTATTGTTCAATAAATCTTGTTAAATTTATGCGTGTCATTTTGAAACATTCCCGGCTGAATTAGTTATCCTCCCTCACATTTTCTCTTTCAACTCATTTTTATCTTTAAATTCATATAGCAAGGTTTAATTGTTGTTATCTATGCAAGTTTGTCATTAAACCAATCATCACATAAGCTATAATTGGTGCTCTAGACCTTTGCTTTTTTAATTAAGTATAATATAGTTCAACGTCTAGTTGTTAAAAAATATATTACTCTTTCCACGTGAGATTACGTCCGGCAACCACAGACTCAGCCGCTTCTCTCTCTCTCTCTCTCTCTCTCGAAATTCTTCTTCCTCAACAGAACCATAATAATCTGGAATAATCTACCAGATGCTATGGTTAACGCAGCTAGTATAGTTTCATTTAAAGACAAATTTGATAAATGGATGATGACAAACCCTAACCCAGACTTGTTTTACAGTAGATAAAAAAAGGGTGATGAAAAAATAGTAACTAATAAAGTTGAATCTACTTTAGCAATTTTTTCCTGCCTCGTCTTTACTTTGCCGTTTCATAGAGCTTTTTTGATCCTTAATCCTTCTGGTAACCTAGTGAAGATCAGTAGATCTGTTGCTATCTCAAGGAGAAATAGAAAAAAAAAGATCACTGATCTAAAGACGATTTTTTTCCTAGCCCGGACAGGTTTCTACCTAAAGTGTTGAAAGAAGTGCGCGATAAAGTGTCACTAAATTTGAGCACAATCTTCAACATCTCAATCCGGACGGGATTCGTTCCTAGAGCCTGGCGTGAAGCGGAGGTAACTCCTATCTTCAAAAAGGGAGACCCTAGGCAGCCGTCGAACTACTGACCTACTCGTATTAGTTTAACCTCAATAGTCGGTAAACTCATGGAAAGCATCATGGTGGACAAAATGACGTCATATTTAGAGTCCAACTTGCGATTGAAGAGTTCCCAGCATGGGTTCCGAAGGCACCGGTCATGCCTAACGAATCTTGTGGAATTCTTCCACTTCGTTTTCAGTGAGCACGACCGGAATAAGGCGGTGGATCTTATCTACTTAGACTTTCAAAAAGCCTTCGATAAGGTACCACACCGACCCCCCCGGAAAGTGCGTGCGCTGGCCGTAGACGGAAATGTAGCAAGTTGGATAGAGAACTAGCTAAACGGCAGACGGCAACGGGTGTTGCTGAATGGGTGCCTCAAGGTTCTGTTCTGGGACCACTACTATTCATCATCTACGTCAACGACATGGACGGTGACATGGTTGCCAAGATTTCTAAATTTGCCGATGATACCATGCTTGGTATGAAAGTCGCAAAAGAAGGAAATACTGCCAGCCTTCAAGATGATCTTCGGAAAATTGGGAAGTGATCGGGCACGTGGCAAATGCCATCTAACGTGAACAAATGCAAAGTGATGCATATCGGCCACAGAAACCCCCAATCTCAGTATATCCTTAAGGGTACTGCTATTGAATCCACCGACACTGAGAAGGACTTGGGTATAACAATCACTAGTGACCTCAAGTTCTCGAAACAGTGCATTGTGGAGAAAAAGGCCCAAATGATGCTAGGCTACATAAAACGCCAGTTTGGATATCGGAACAAGGAGATAGTAGTGTTTGTACAACTTACTTATCCGACCACACCTGCAGTATGCCCTACAATTTTGGAGTCCTTCCTTCGTTTCGAAAGGATATTGCGAGATTGGAACGTGTAAAAGCCAAGGCAACCAAACTGATTCCCTCTACCAGACACAAAAGTTACAATGATAGATTAAGGGAATTAAATCTGTTCTCGTTGGAAACCCGGAGACTGCGTAGTCAGCTTATCGAAGTGTTTAAAATACTTCCGAGGCTTCGATAATGTAGACTACATGGATATTTTCCAACTTAGTGAGGGCAGAACGAGAAATCCCGGCTATAAACTTGATCTGAAGCGTTACAACCGTGATCTGTGTGGTAAATTTTTCACATACAGCCTCTGTGGTAGCTGGAACGCACTTCCAATGGAAGTTGTCAACAGCAATTCTGTTGATCAGTTCAAGTCAAGACTGGACAAGGTCTTGAAAAGTGGCCGTTTGGGCACTTAAGTTGTTGTGCAGAACTGTCCCTGCTCAACTGTTAGCTCAAAGGTACCTTCTTTGAATGGACCATAAGGTCTCCTAGGGTACTTCTTGACCTTGTAGCGAGCGCTCTCTCTCACTTACTTCGGCTCGGCTTTCGCTGTAAGTTTGTTTTCATCTTACTTAAACCTCCTCAATTTTTTCTTCACCGGAAGTTTCAAAGGCACACATCCCTTAGCCATGAATAGTCCAGCCACGACGTTTACCTCAACTGCCTCGACTACGATAGCGAGCCAGGCCTCCTCAACTTTCACGACCACATGTGCGTCACCCGTGGCAATTATTTATCCTGCAGCTATAAACCAGGATGTCACCGCCCGAGGAACCAACCACACTTCAATCAATCTTCCCACTTTCGATGCGACCGAACCGATCAAATAGTTCGAAATATGCGAAGTTTTGATTGCACATCAAGCCATAACCGATTAAAAGAGCATAATAAGCATCACGCAAAAAGTCCCAATAAGTATCTTTGCTTTGTTTCGGGAAATTTTGTTACAAAGTGGGAGAAATCGTGCAGGGGGGAGTTGAGGCAAGCTTTCAAGCTTGAAAATGGGAGATCCCAGGTTGAAGACTTAAGGGAACTACTAAATACTCAACAAATGGGTGATAGGCGTCCCACGCGTTTCCTTGAGCATCTCAAAGAATTAATCAGGGCGAAGGGAGTTTTGTCAGAGCCTTTTGACTCGCTTCTAACGGAGACTTTCATGCGTGTGATACTTGACCACATTAGGCCCCTCATCATGATTGGTGAGCACAAGAGCGTGGATGAAATCGCCAAAGCAGCAGAAATAATATATCTCAATCCTTACGTAAACTGGGGGACTGTCACACAATGTCCGATTCTTCCCTCTAATCCACCTATTTCGCAGGTTCGGTTACCAACGACGCCTTCTGGCAATAGGCCGGACCCGTGTAACGGCTCCTTTTCACATTCATCGCCGGACTTGGCTGCCGCTTTGGAGAGGATAGAGGGAGAACTGCAAAAACTAAAACTCCAATGTGGGACCGAGAGACTGAACGGTCACAAGGGTGGACGGAGCGACAGGCGCCGTTCGTCCTCTCGAAGACGAAACCAACGAGGGCATTCCAGCACAAGAGGTGAGGCGCATCCTTCCCCTGCTATTTCTTTCGCCTATCCCTCTACTCCTAAATTCTCTCTCAAACTAGGAATCTATGCTGGTACCATGAGAAATATGGTAGCGAAGCTATACACTGTATACAGCCTTGCCAATACTACCTATCATCCTATTCTCACTCTTAATCAAATGCTAGCTCTTCACAGATTCGTCCTTCTAATCATAATGTTACTTTCATCCAACCAACAAATATGGTGCACAATCCGTAAAATGTATACAGCCTTGCACATATTTACAATCAGTATCTCCTCCATATAACGTTATTCCACCGATTTTACCTCAACAATCTATTCACTCTCCTCAGACTAATGATCCAACTCACTTTTCTCATTCTAATTCTTCGACTAATTTAAACTGAGAAGGCAAGTGATCAATGGGTCTAAAATCACCTCTGCCATTCCTTCATCTCAGGTCGATCCACCATTTTGCATTTATGACCCACTCTCTGTTTTGTCATATTTAGTCGACACTGCTGCTCAATGTAGTGTTATTCCACCGCCACTGGACGATAAAGCTTGTTCCTCCTCTGATCTTGTCCTTAAAGCCGCTAATTCCTGATATAAGGACTATTGGAAGGCGCATCCTTCAGTTGGCTTTCGGCCTCCGTAGTTTTTCGATGGACCTTTATTGTTGCAGAGGTCGACGTTCCTATTCTGGGCCTCGATTTTCTCTCTGCCCACGACCTTTTAGTCGACTCTCGTAACCGCAAGCTTATCGATCGCACTACAATGCTCACAGTTTCGGGTTCATTTTTCCCGTCACATAGTTCTCTGCTCTCTATCCAGTTTCCTTCAGCTAATCCACAGTTTCAGCGCCTGCTACAGGAATTTCATGCAATTAGCATACCATTCTCTAAAGACAGGCCTATTAAACACAATCTGGTTCACCGGATATAGACGACTGGAGGGCCTGTATTTTTCCGCCCCCATCGATTAACCCCAGATAAACTCGCCTTAATGAAGCAGGAGTTCACCTTTATGGTGGAAGCCGGCATAGATAGCCCCTCTACTTCTCCGCTTCATATTGTATCCAAATCTACCCCCGGTGAGTACAGGCGGCTCAATTCCTGTACTATCCCAGATAGATATCCTCTGCCCTATCTGTCCGATTTCAATTCTACTATTTTTGGTTGTTCGATCTGGTACGTGCTTTCATCCAGATGACGTCCCAAAGACGGCTATCACCACGCCATTTGGTTCCTTCGTCATGAACAGGATCGCTTATGGTCTTCGTAACAGTGGTCAGACCTTCCAATGTTTTATGGATCAGGTTCTGAGAAGTCTGCCTTTCGTCTTCTGCTACACAGACGACCTCCTGATAGCATCTTCGTCTTTAGACGAGCATCTGTCTCACCTTCGTCAGGTTTTCGCTCGACATGAAGAGTACGGTTTCGTACTCAACACTTCCAAGTGTCTTTTTGGTGTCCGCCAACTCCCCTGCTTGGGTCACCATGTCTCGAGTACAGGAATTAGCCCACTCGAAGATAAAGTTACTGTGATGCGCAACTTTTTTTGGCCCACATCACGCAAGCAACTTAGGCGTTTCTGTGCATGGTTAATTTCTACCACAGATTCATACCTAATTGCGCCAAGGTCATGCAACCTATAAACTCTCACCTCAGCAGGACCACAAAGAACTCTCCTCTTAAATGGTCTGCTGAAGCGTGCGATTCGTTCTCTCGCCCGAGCTGCGGAATTGGCTCATCCTTTTCCAGGAGCTCTCATCAGCGTTGCCTCCGACGCATCCTCAACCCACGTAGGTGCAACATTGCAGCAGAAAGTTGGTGACCAATGGCAACCTGTTGTTTTTTTTCTCTCGCTCTCTTTCAGACTGACTCTCAAAAGAGGTATAGTACGTTCTCTCTCGAGTTCCTCGGAATATACCTCGCAATCCGTCACTTCCGACAATACTTGGAAGGACGTGACTTTACCATTTTTACGAACCATAAGCCTTTGGTCAGTGCTTGTTCTTCTCGTACTACTTCGTCAGTACACAAGGCAGTTGACACTCATCTTTACTTCATCCTGCAGTTGACGAACGATAATCGCTATATGCCTGGTTCTTCAGACGTCGATCCAGACGAGCTCTCTCGCATTTCAGCGATTTCGGACACGCAACTCTCCTGCATTGCGCCCATCGATCATGTGCCAATAGCGCTTGCCCAAGAACAAGATGAAGACACGCAAACGCTTCGTCACTCTTCTCAACTCGTCGTTCGTGAGATCGACTTGTCGGACAGTCCTTCCAGGCGCATCCTGGTTGACTACTCATTACCTGACTGTCCTCGTCCTCTCGCTTACCGTTGGCACATTTTAGACCAAATTCACGGTCTCTCTCATCCTGGTGTCAATGCCACACGCAAGCTCGTTGCCCAACGCTTCGTTTGGCCAGGTATCAATGCGGAAGTGGCAAAATGGACGCGCTCATGCCTGCCATGCCAGCGCACCAAAGTCCATCGCCACACAAAAGCTCTTCTGGTCTCTTTACCTCTTCCTTCGTCGCGTTTTGACGAAGTTCACGTCGATCTAGTAGGTCATCTTCCTTACTCTGATGGTTGCAATTATCTTCTCACCATGATCAATCGTTTTACTCGTTGGCCAGAGGCAATTCCTATATCGGACATCAGAGCTTCCACAGTCACTCGAGCCTTCGTCTCAATATGGGTTGCTCGTTTTGGTGTCGCAAGGCGAAGGCCGGTGTGGTGGATCGAATCCACCTTCCGCAATACACGCTCGGCTGCGGATGCATAAAAATCGCATCCGTAGTCGAGCTTCGAACGAACAAAGGATCGATAAAAAAGTAGGACAGTAACCCTATCAGCGCCCCAAGAGCTGAACGTTACGGAACGGAGAATGTCCATGGCGCGGGTACAAGAGACCCTAAGGCTGCGAATATGAGCCTCCCAGGTGAGGCGTCGGTCGAATACAAGACCAAGGAAACGGTGCGACTCAACCACATCCAGGCGCACACCATTAAGAAACAAATCTGGGTTGGGGTGGAGCCGATGATGGCGGCAGAAGTGCACCCGAACGTGACGAAGAGTATAGGGGTGGGTCTCGAGGCCCCTCCCTGTTTCCTCATCACGCGTTCGACCTTGACCGCCCCATAGTCAGCCATCTCTAAGGTGATGTCCTCTATGGAGTAGTCAACGAGTCCCCTCGCATAAACTACTCCTTTCACAAAGTTCATGGTCACCGGGGTGCCATCAAGTGTCCGAAGAGCACTTATCTTGGCCTCCTCGGAGGGATCCGCAGCATTCGCCAAAGGCTCCCGTCCGAGAAACGGGTCACCTTCGGCTCTCTACCAATTACATTAGCTTATGCTTTCCTCTGATGAATCATGTTGCCCTTGGCCAACATGCTGCCATCAGTGGAGCGAAAAACGAGGAAGCCTTCGAAGCCAGCAGGCTCGAAAACGCCAGGTAACCTCTGAATGAGGGGACTCGATGTTATCGAGGCTCCGCCCTACGACCTTTTGGTCTTAGTCTGGGGTTCCACACCCGGGGGATCAGAGGGGCCGGATGTGCCGATCTTGGCTTGGTCACTTACCGAAGTGGCAGCAGACCCATCCATCCCAGCAGCCCGCGCGGATGGAGAGATGCCTCCGAGTGTTCTTAGTCTTTTTCCTATTATTTTTCTTTTTAGTAAGGGAGGACGGGGAATGAACTAACTTCTCCCCTCCGCCGGCAGGAGCCTCCAGGCCAGATGGACCAGCCTCAGCCAGGGCCTTCTCCGAGATAGAGGTACTGGCAGTCGCAGTGGCACCGGTCGGAGGCGATCCCTACCCTCCTTGTACTCCCTTGGAAACCCAGGCCATTTGAGGAGGACCTTGCATAGGGGTGGATTCGGGTTCGGTGCTTGACGCCGAGCCTAGATTCACTCTCATGGAAGGCACTACCGTCTGAGGCTGGGTTGCCTCAAGGACCATGTCTATCTCAGGGGGGACCTCCAGTTAGCCATACCCTCCCCCCCCCCAGGACATCGCAGCTCTAATTGGCAGCGTCATTAGTCACGTCTGGGGAGGCACAGGACTTGACCCCGGCAAGGTTCAATATTTTTGCCAGCAGGTCTTTTGAGGGAAGCGACCGAAGGGGCCTGGCTTCCCTCTCCCCTCTAAGGGGGTTTGCCCTACCAAGCCGCTTTAATGGGGAGTGTTCTGCTATGGGCTGCCTGCTGGCTTTCTTGGCAGTCCCCTTCGAAAGATTTTTTTTTTAAGGGGCTATCTGGCGACTGCCAACTTAGGCATAAGTCGCCGTAAACAAAGAGCCTAATTCTAGGCTACTTTAAAAAAATTGAAAATAAAATAAAAAGAAATAACAATTAGGAAGCAATAACAATAACAAAAAAACAACTAAACCTAGTTAAATGAAAGGGAGAAGGCCGGCCTCCCTCAAAAAGTCAACAAGTCCACCAGTCAATGTGCACGCACTCGTCCCGAGTACAAAGGACAGGCGGTAGCGCCCCCGCCCATCCCGGTACCGGGACAGGTAACGTGCGCGAAGATCGCCCAGACTGGGACATTCGACAAGAATGTGCCGAACAGTCTGGGGGACGACGCAGTCGTCGCAATAGGGCGCAGGCGAACGTTCCATCAAATAGCGATGCGTCACACGAGTGTGTCCGATTCGGAGACGACAGAAAGCAACCTGAAGCCGTCGCGGCATTGGGGGATAGGTCCATGGGAACAGTCGCGGCGCAATGGCACGCAACTTTAAGTTCCCTTCGACCGTCTCCCATCTTCTATGCCAAGCAGTCCGAAGAGCTGCCCGTATTCCTGCCATGTAGTCGGTGTGAGGAAGAGCGAAACGCTGGTCCGGTCGCAGAGTCCTCGCGGACTCTTTGGCACCCTCATTCCCCGAAATTCCTACATGTCCAGGAACCCAGCAGAAGATAAACTCGACATCCGCCAGGCTCGCCAAAACCGTGGCGTCACGGATATCGCGAACCAGGGGATGCGGAAATTCCAATGCCCCGAGAGCACTCAGGGCGCTTTGTGAGTCACTATAGATCACAATCCGGTCTCCGAACCGAGCACGTTACGTAATCTCCCGTAGCGAGTGGTGTATTGCTACCAGCTCGGCCGTGAAGAGAGACGCAGCGCCTGGCAGAGCCCCGCTGACTTCAAACAGAGTGGGTACGGCGTGGAAGCCGACCCCCTCTTGGGACTTGGAGCCATCCGTATACACTGGCACGGTTCCAGCGTGACACAATGTGTGCTCCAAAAAGGTCGATCGCAATACTCTCGGCGCCGTACAAGCTTTGGGAGCAGAGGCGTGGCGACAAATAGCCAAATGTGGTACCCTCCAGGGTGGCATCCTGGGCAGAACCAGGGGCGCCACCGGCCCGAGAGCTATATCTAGCTCTCAAAGGAGTTTCCTGGCCCTAAACCCAAAGGGCTTATGGTATGATTGGCATCTCTCGGTGGCATAGGCACCATCGAGATCAGCTGCGGATGCAGTGAGAGCTGTTGGCGACTGAGGGAGGCCCCGGGCTCGCGCGTACAGGCAAATAATGCACTGTGCATGGCGTAGAGCGAGTGGCATCTCCCCAGCATCGACAAACAGGCTCTCAATGGGGGAAGTGCGGAAGGCCCGGTCGCAAGGCGAAGGCCGGTGTGGTGGATCGAATCCACCTTCCGCAATAAACGCTCGGCTGCAGATGCATAAAACTCGCAGCCGTACTCAAGCTTCGAACGAACAAAGGATCGATAAAAAAGTACGGCAGTAGCCCTATCAGCGCTGAACGTCACGGAACGGAGAATATCCATGGCGCGGGTACAAGAGACCCTAAGGCTGCGAATATGAGCCTCCCAGGAGAGGCGTCGGTCGAATACAAGACCAAGGAAACGGTGCGATTGTACCACATCCAGAAACAAATCTGGGTCAGGGTGGAGCCGTGGATGGCGGCAGAAGTGCACCACCTTAGTCTTGGCCAAAGAAAACCGAAACCTGTGCGCTTCGGCATAGCGAGAGACGCAGTTCAATGTCTGTTGGAGTCGACATCTGGAGGGCGCCAAAAGAGATCGAAAGGTCGTCTACGTAGAGCGTAGCAATAACATCTTCTGGCAGCACCGAGGTGATGCCGCTGATGCTCAGGGCAAAGAGTGTGACACTGAGGAATATCCCCTGCGGGACACCCTCTTCCTGCTCCTTTAGGCCGGAGAAGGCTCCCCCCCCACCCGTACGCGGAATTGACGATCTAGCAAAAATTCAGATATAAACATTGGGAGGCGTCCCTGGCCCCCATCGTGTGGAGAGTCTCCATGATACCGTATCGCCATGCGGTATCATAGGCCTTCTCCAGATCGAAAAACACCGTGGCGTAGTGCTGTCTACGAAGGAAAGCCTCGCAGACGGCATTTTCCAGTCGGAGCAGAGCATCCGACGTGGAGAGGAACTTGCGGAAGCCGCACTGTGCAGAAGACAGATGGCCTCCGCTGTCCAGGAAAAAGGCTAGTCTAACATTTACCAATTTCTCCATCAACTTGCACACGCAAGAGGTTAAGAGAGATTGGGCGGAAACCGGTCGGTGTAGAGTGATCTCTCCCCGGCTTGCGAAAGGCGAGCACAGTAGCCATTCGCCAGGAGTCTGGGAGAAGACCTTCCACCCAGATCCTGTTGAACAAATCTAACAGAAAGGCCATGCCTCGCTCACCCAGGTGTCGAAGCATGGCGTACGGGACATCGTCCAGACCATGGGCAGTGTCCGCGCACGAAGCAAGAGCGGAGCGCAACTCACTCACAGTAAACCTGTCGTTGAAGGGTTCCCCGCCTCTGGAGGTAAAGTACAGCCGGCGGCCTTCCGCGACATCACGACGTGCATTGAATGATAGCGGAGCAGCATCACGGCGAGAATGCGGAAAAAGCGGTCGCTAAGGATTCCGCCCCGGACGCGGGGTCCGAGATTGCGGTCCCATTCTCCTGGAGAACGGGAGGAGAGGTCCTGCGAGAACTTGCCCCGAATCCTTTTGACTCGCTTCCACACCTCTGCTAAAGGGGTCTTTCCCGTTAAGTGAAGACACGTATGCCCGCCAAGAAGAGCGGCGGGCGTGCTTCCAAATATACCGGAACCTAGCCCTAGCTCGACGAAATTCAGCGACAGTGAAATCGTTTGGGCGGCGCTTATAGCGCATGTAGTCATAACGCTTCTGTTTGAGGCCTGTCTCACACTCGGCCGACCACCATGGGAATGGTCGGCGTGCAAAACGGCCAGACGTCCTAGGAATAATAGTAATTTCCTGAAATGCAGGCCACCGCGCCCGCGCCAATAACTACCGAGGTGGGCTTTCAGGCGGCAGTTGCCCTGAAAATGATATTTGAATGGGAATGTGATCACTACCATGGAGGTCATCGACCACCCCCCAATCAAAATCAGGCTGTGCATCCGAAGAGCAAAAGATAGGTCAAGTCAACAAAATGAAGCGGTTCTCGGACAGTGATGCGTAAACTCATCCACGTTTAGGACCCCTATCTCAAGCTCTGCGTTCAGATCGGCAAGGACTTGTCTCCTGGGATTTATTGAGTAATCTCCCCAGAGAGGATGCCTGCCGTTCAGATCTCTAAGTAAGAGAAAGGGCCTCGGCGACCGTGCCACGACGCAGCGAAAGTACCCCGCGTCGAAGTCAGCTGACGGTGGAATGTACGCAGAAATGATAGTATACCTCCTATTCAGGTGCAGCTGCACAGCCACTGCATGAAAGGAGGTATCTAAAGAGAAAGGAAGAACTGAGACATCATGCCGGGTGTAAACCGCGCATTCCCCAGCCCGGCCATCCCGTGGTGGTGGGGTCTTGCGACCCCACCACCACGGGAGGGAGGGCAGGGGGCACGCGCCTAGAATGGTCTGCAAAAAGAAAACTAACGGGGAACGGGACGAGACGAGCCTCCGCAGCTCCTCCCAGTTGGCCCGGAGTCCACGGCAATTCCATTGAAGGAATGTGCCCTCCAGACCTAGCTCGGAGGAGACGCGGGGGCCCTCCTCGAAAAGAAGACCCTCACGGGAATGGCCGTACGCTTCCCGGAGGCAGAACCCCGGGCGTTATTGGCCGGACGAAGCGCTGAAGGCGATGTCGCCTTCGAGGACTTATTGGGGGAGGTTGGGCTCGCCATGCGAGTCTTTTCCTCCCTCCGCCTCGAAACCTTAGGAGGGCGTTGCGGCTTCGGAGACAGGGGGGCCCTCTTTTCGAGGAACCACTGTCTCCGAGCCACCTCTAGGCGTGGGCGAAGGAGCCGAAGCTCCTTTGTTGCTGTCCTCCTTTCGGGGGACAGCTTTAGGAACTCTGGAAGATGGCCTGGCGACCAGTTTCAGGTGTGTTGCCCCCTGTTAGTCTAACGCGTCGGTGGAGGCGCGTTTCTCTTTCGCCTTAAGGGAAACGGTCACGCTGGGGGAAGAGGGGGAAGCCCTGGTTTTAGCCGGGGCTGGGTAGGAACCCTTTTTGCCGCCAGCTTTACCAGGGGAGCGCCCGGGTTGAGTAGAGCCCGCAGAAGTGCTCCGAATGGGCGCGGAAACAACCGTGCTCGTTGGCATGGATGGGCCAGGAGCAGAGGGTTCCTTTCTAACTATTGAGGTATATGACGTGTCAGGCAGAGCCGGGCGCGCCAGAATCAAGTCCTTAGCCTCGCGGAATGAGATTCGATCCTGGGCCTGAACGGCCAGGATTTCTTTCTCCAGGAGATATGCACCACATTGCTTCGAAGAAGCGGGGTGCGGCAATTGACACACTTGGACACACACGATTTAGACTTATCGTGTGCGGCCTTGGAGCAATTTACACAGACTTCGGGTGACCCCGACTTTGCACGTCTACAAGATCGATTCGTATGGCCGAAGCGGTGACAGTAATAGAACCGCCGCGACAGTGGCACGAATGCCTTCACGCGGTAGCGGTACCAACCGACACACACCGACTCAGGAAGCTTTTCACAGTCGAACATGACGAAGAGTGTAGGGGTGGGTCTCGAGGCCCCTCCCTGTTTTCTCATCACCTGTTCGACCTTGAACGCCCCATGGTCGGCCAGCTCTAAGGTGATGTCCTCAATGGAGTAGTCAACGAGTTCCCTCGCATAAACTACTCCTTTCACAAAGTTCATGGTAGAGTGCGGCGTCACACTCACCGGGGTGCCATGAAGTGTCCGAAGAGCACTTATCTTGGCCACCACAGCGGGATTCGCCGCATTCGCCAGAAGGCTCCCGTCCGAGAAACGGGTCACCTTTGGCTCTCTACCAATTGCACTAGCTAATCCTCTCCTCTGATGGATCTTGTTGCCCTTGGCCAACATGGTGCCATCAGTGGATCGAATAACGAGGAAGTGTTTGAAGCCAGCGGGCTCGAAAACGCCAGGTAACCTTTGAATCAGGGGCCCTGATGTCATAGAGACTCGGCCCTGTGCACTTTTGGTCTTAGTCAGGGGCTCCGCAACCGGATGTGCCAATCTCGGCTTGGTCGCTTGCCAAAGTGGCAGCAGACCCATCCGTCCCCGTGGCCCCTGCGGATAAAGAGGAACCCTGAGTCTTTTTTTTTTTTTTGGAGAGGAAGGCGGGGAATGAACATGCTTCTCACCTCGGCCAAAAGGAGCCCCCAGATGGACCAGCCTCAGCCTGGTGGTCGCAGGGGCACCAGTCAGAGTAGATCCCTCTCCTCCTTACACTGCCTCGGAGGCCCCAGCCGTTTGCAGGGGACCTTGCACAGAGGCGGATTCGGGTTCAGTGCTTGGTGCCGAGCCCGGATTCCCCCCATGGAAGGCCCTACTGTCTGATGCTGGGTTTTCTCAAAGACCATGTCTATCACAGGAGGGGCCTCACGTTGGCCATCCCCTCCCAGGACATCGCAGGTCCCCTCTGCAGTATCACCAGTCTTGTTGGGGACGCACAGGCCTTGACCCCGGCAAGGTTTAAAATTCTTGCCAGCAGGTCTTTTGAGGGAAGCGACCGAAGGGGCCTGGCTTCCCTCTCCCCCCTAAGGGGGTTTGCCCTACCGAGCCACTTTGATGTGGAGCAGGCGGCTAAGGGCTGCCTGCTAGCTTTCTTGGCAGTCCCCTTGGAAAGAACAGAGGGGACTGCCGCTGGAAAGAGGGAGGTGTCCGAAAGCTCCTCCAGAGAAGGGGGTGAGGGGGAGTCCCCTACACCCGTAGGCGAAGTAGAGGAGTGAGCCTCCTCTCCGGTTAGAGAAATATGGAGGGTCCCCTGCACAAGCACAGCAGGGGGGGACCTCCATTTTTTTCCGTGGAGCTGCCCGAGGGCGGCTCCATTGATGTTACAGGGGAAGTTGGGGGTCGTTTTTTTTTTATATTCATCATTGGTCATGGTGACCCTATTTGTATCACGGGACGCAATCGCGCATCACCTCTCGCAGTAGCCTGCACTGCAAGATGTGCTTACAGGCCCGGCAGAGCCAGGCGCCGCCATTTGGGACTACCCCTCCCGCCTGGTGGCCTGGCAGTCCATCGGCATGGCGGCTCCACCTTGGACACGGCGTAAAAAAGATAGATTGTGAAGAGGAGAGGAAAGGGGATGTGAGGAAGGTATGGGTGGGGATGAAGCAGGTTGTTAAAAACCAACCACCTCAGACCGGAGCTCAGGAGTTAGGGAACATTGTCCCCTCCCCCCTCAGCCCTGATCCGGGACGGTTGGCTGAGAAGAAGGTCAGCATCTACCCTGTAAAATTAGAGGCTTACCAGAGAAAGTTGGGGAGAGGTTGTATGAAAAGCCACGAGGTAGGGAAGATA
Organism: Ceratothoa steindachneri; assembly: GCA_963969495.1. Classification (NCBI taxonomy): domain Eukaryota; kingdom Metazoa; phylum Arthropoda; class Malacostraca; order Isopoda; family Cymothoidae; genus Ceratothoa; species Ceratothoa steindachneri. Next base: position 252,264,934 of record OZ018317.1, on the reverse strand, counting down.
TACAGGCTATCTGAAGGAATGAAGAGAGGCTAAACTGGGGCCGGACGGAGCGCTGGATCCCGTCAGCACGGTGGCCGGGATAGCAAATCGCCGTGCCCCTTGGAAAGAAAAGGGGGGTACTGCGGGTGCAAAGAGGGAGGTGCCCAAAAGCACCTCCAGAGAAGGGGGTGATGGGGAGTCCCCTACACCCATAGGTAAATGAGAGGAGTAAGCCTCCTCTCCGGTTGAAAAGTTTATGGAGGGTCCCCTGGGAAACCACAGGGGGGAGACCTTCATTTTCTCTGTGGAGCTGCCCAAGGGAGGCTCCATTGTTTTTACATGGGAAATGGGAAGAGATTTTGATTTTGTTGTTTTCATTCATGGGCATGGTGACCCTATTTTTTCCACGGGAAGCGATCGCTCATCACCCCTTGCAGTAGCCTGCCCAGCAAGGGGTGCATACAGGATCTAGCAGAGCCAGGTGCCGCCATTTCAGACCACCCCTCGCGCCTGGTGGCCTGGCAGTCCCTCAGCATGGTGGCTCCACCTTGAACAAGGCATAAAATTGATAATGTGAAGAGAGAGGGAAAGGGGATGTGAGGTTAAAAACCCACCATCCCAAACTGGAGCTCAGGGGTTACGGAACATCAACTCTCCCCCTTCAGCCTCGATCCGGGACGGTTGGCTGAGAAGGAGGTCAGCATCTACCCTGTGAAATTAGAGGCTGACCAGAGAAAGTTGTGGGAGAGGTTGTATGAAAAGTGAGGAAACTGGGGGGGAAACACAAGTGTTTTGAAGGAAGGAGAAGAGGCTAAGCTGGGGTCGTCGAACACATAAAGGATCAATAAAAAAACTAAGCCAGTAGCCATCACTGAGCGTCACAGAGCAAAGAATATCTATGGAACGAGTACAAGACCCTAAGTCTGTGAATATGAGCCTCCCAGCTGAGTGGTTGGTCATATACAAGACCGAGGAAACAGTGCGAGTCTACCACTTCCAGCTGCACCCCATTGATAAACAAGTCTCGGTCAGGGTGGAGCAGTGGATGACGGCAGAAGTGCACCACCTTAGTCTTGGCCAAGGAAAATTGAAGACATTGCGCGAACATCTTCCGGCAGGACTGAGGTGATGCTGTTGATAATCAGGGAAAAGAGTGTGACACTTACCTGCAGGACACCCTCTTCCTGTTTCATTGGGCAGGAAAGGCTCATCCCCATTGTATGGAGTCTCCATGATATGGTATGGCCGTGCGGTGTAATAGGCCTTCTCCAGATTGAAATTTAACACCATGGCGCGGTGCTGTCTAGGAAGAAAATCCTCGCAGATGGCATTTTCCAGTCAGAGCAGAGCATATGCTGCGGAGTGGAACTTGCACAAGCCGCACTGTGCTGAAGACAGGTGGCATCCGATATCCAGAAAAAAGGCTAATCTAACACTTACCAATTTCTTCATCAACTTGCACATGCAGGTTGAGATATTGGGTTTAAACTGGCGGGGTAGAGTGATCTCTCCCCGGTGTGCGAAAAGCGAACACAGTAGCGATTTGCCAGAAGTCCGGGAGGATACCGTCTACCCAGATCCTGTTGAGCAAATCTAACAGAAAGGCCATGCGTTGCTCACCCAGTTGTCAAGCATGTCGTACGGGACATCATTAAGACCAGGGAAGTTGTCCGCGCACAAACTAACTCACGTAAACCTAGTGTTGAAGGGTTCTCCGCCTCTATAGGTATGTCCAGTAGGTGGCCTTCCGCGACGCACATTAAAAGCTGGCAGATCATCATCCGGTCTATTGAATGTGATCGCAAAAGACTCAATTACGGAGACAGGGTCTGAGATTGCGGTGCCATTCTCCTGGAGAACAGAGGGGTGGGGGGGTCCTGCGAGAACTTGCCCCGAATCATTTTGACTCGCTTCTACACCTCTGCTAGAGGGGTCTTCCCGTTAAGTGAAGACACATATGCCCGACAAGAAAAGCCGCAGGCGTGTTTGGAAACATATCAGAACCAACCCAAGGGCAACGAAATTCACTGACAGTGAAATCATCCGGCCAGCGCTTATAGCGGGGGGCGGGCTCTCAGGCAGCAGCATCCTAGAAACATATTTGAATGCGATAGTGATCAATACCACATTTAGAACACCTATCTCAAGCTCATCAAGGACCTAAACTCGGAGATTGATTGAGTATTCTCCCCAAAATGGGTGTCTACCATTCAGATTCCCGAGAAAGAGAAAGGGCTTCAGCAACCGTGCCATGAGGCAGTGGATTCCCCGCGGCAAAGTCGGCTGATGTGAAATGTATGCAGAAATAACAGTATACCTCCTATCAACGTGTAGCTGGCCAGCTACTGCCTCAAAGGAGGTATCTAGAGCAAAGAGAAGAAAGGAGACATCCTGCCTGGCCCCCATCATGGTCTCTTGAAAAAAGATAGCCAAGAAAAAATGAGACGAGATGAGCCTCTGTAGTTCCACCCAGTTGGCCCCAAGTCCGCGGCAGCATCATTGATGAAATATGCCTCTTCGAAGAGAAGACCCCTTATGCGAATGGCCGTATGCTTCCTGAAGGCAGAACACCGGGTGCTGCTGGCTCGACAATGCGTTGTCGCCTTTGATGACTTACTGGGGGAGGTTGGGCTCGCTATGCAAATCTTTTCCTTCCCCCGCTTCAAAACCTTAGGCAGGCAGGGTCTCTCCTTTAGAGGATCCACCACCTTTGAGTCCCCCAGCCTAGCATTCTGTGTGGGCGTATGAGCCAAAACTCCTTTAGTGCTGTCCTCCTTTCGGGAGGTCTTTCAAAACCCCTGAAGATGGCCTCACGACCAAGTTCAGGGGTGTTGCCTCCTGTGAGTCTAATGACTCAGTGGAGGCGGGTGGTCAATTGACCTTGGGGAAAACGGTCATGCTGGGGGAAGGATGGGGAGCCCTAGTTTTAGTTGATGCTAGGTGTGAACCCTTTATGTCGCCAGCTCTACCAGGGGAGCAATGGGGTGGGTAGAACCCAAAGGGTTCTGAATAGCCATGGAAACTACTGTGCTCATAGGCTTGGATAAGAGGGTCTTTTTTAACATTGAAGCATAAGACGTCCTATGCAGCACCGTGTGCACCAAAACCAAGTCCTTAGCCTAGCAAAATGAGACGATCCTGAGCCTCAACAGCTGGGATTTCCTTCTCAGGGATACGCACTACAGTGGTTTTAAGATGCAGGGTGTGGCTCTCCGCAATTGACACATCTGGCCACACACGATTTGGACTTATCCTGTGTGACCTTGGAAAAACTTACACAGACTTCGGGTAATCCCCACTTTGCATGTCTACAGGAGCAATTCATATGGCCAAAGCCGGGACAGTAATGCACCTCCACAGCAGTGACACGAATGCCTTCATGCGGTAGCTGTACCAAGCCTCACACACCGACTCAGGGAGCTTGTCACAGTCAAATGTCACAAAGAATGTAGGGGTGAGTCTCGAGGACCTGTTTTCTCATCACATATTCGACTTTGACCGCGACATGGTCGGCCAGTTCTAAGGTGATATCATCTATGGAGTAGTCTACGAGTTCCCCTGCATAAACCACTCCTTTCACAAAGTTCATGGTAGAGTGTGGCATCACACTCAACAGAGTGCCATCAAGTGTCCAAAGGGAACTAATCATGTTCGCCTTGGAGGGATTAGACGCATTCGCCAGAAGGCTCCTGTCCGAGAAATGGGTCACCTTCGGCTCTCTACCAATCAAGTGGCTAGTGCTCTCGTCTGATGGATCTTAGTGCTCTTGGCCAACATGCTGCCATAAGTGGAGCGAATAATGAGAAAGTGTTTGAAGCCAGCAGGGTAAAAAATGCCAGGTAATTTCTGAATGAGGGGGCCCAACATAATCGAAGTTACCCTCTGTGACCTGCAATTTTGGTCTTTGTCTCGGATTCCCTACCTGGGGAAGCACTGGGGGCGGATGTGCCAATCTTGGCTTGGTCGCTTAACAAAACGGCAGTGGACTCACCCCTCCCCTTGACTTGCATGCATGGAAAGGAGCCCAGAGTTTTCTTTGTCCTTTTCCTGTGCTTTCTTCTTAGAAGAGGAGGGCGGGGAATGAACCCGCTTCTCCTTTGCCAGTAGGAGCCCTAGGGCAGAAGGACTGGCCTCGGCAAGATCCTTCTCTGCTGTCACACAGGCAAAATCCTAGGGGGCCTGAGCCATCAGAGGAGAAGCTTACACAGGGGCGGACGCGGATTTTGTGCTTGGCACTGAGCCTGGGTTTGACTACAATGAAGATCCTACTGTCTGGGGCTGGGTTACCTCAGGGACCATGTCCATTTCAGGGAGACCTCCAGGTCCCCCCTCTCCCCCAAGACATCACAAATCTCATTCAAGGAACCTTTTGTCTCATCATGGGCTGGCGAACAAGCATCCGTCGGGGAAGAGAGGGGCAAGTACACTGACCCTCTGCAAACTAGTCATGTAGCAGCAGGACCTTACGGGATACGGGCTGATGGGCTCTGCCATCCCTTGCTCCCCTAAGGGGGTTGGCCCTATTGAGTTGCTTCCACCAGAAGTAAGGGGGGACTGCTGCTGATAAGAGGGAGTTGACCAAGGGTGCCTCCTGAAAAGGGGGTGATGGGAGCCCCCTGCACTCAGATGCATAGAACAGGAGTAAGCCTCCTCTCCAGTCAAAAAGTTTTGGAGGGTGCACTGTGAAAGCACTATGGGAGACCTACTTTTCTGCTGTGGAGCTGTCTGAAGGTGGCTCCGATGATGTTAGAGGGGAGGGTAAAGGGGGGAGTTTTTAGATCAAAAGTTGCATCATCGGGCATGGTGCCCCTATTTTTTTCATGGGACGCAAATGTTAATCACCTCATGCAGTAGCCCACTCTATGAGGGGTGAACATGGGACTGGCAAAGCCAGCTGCCACCATTTAAGGAAACTCCTCCCGCCTAGTGGCCTGGCAGCCCATCAGCATGGTGGCTCCATTTTAGTCTTGGTGTAAAATTGATAGACTGTGAATGTGGGGGTGAGGCAGGTTGTTAAAAACTGGCCACCCCAAACTGGAGTTCAGGGGTGAGGGGACATTGTTCCCTCCTCAGCCCTGATCCAGGATGGTTGGGTGAGAGGAAGTTGGTCCGCATCTACCCCGTGAAATTAGAGGTTGACCAGGCAAGTTGTGGGAGAGGTTGTAGGGAAAGTGAGGAGGTAGGGGAAGAAGACAGTGTCAGAAAGAACAGGCTAAGCTGGGGTCGGATAGTGCGCTGAGTCCTGTTAGAATGGCGGCCAGGAAAGCAAATTGCTGTGCCTCTTAGGGTGGTTTCATCAAGATCGGGTGTTGATATTGGTTCTTCTATGGTATCACCTTGTTGCGAAGGAGTAGCTGAGTGTGTTCACAGAGGTTTCTTAGTTCATTGTTTCAACGGAGGGGCAAGCACTTGGTGTCAAGTGGTTGGTTCTGAGTGCTGATGTGCTAGTAGATGTGAGTAGAGTGCCGTGAATACTAGGAGCACCAATCATCACAGAGGAAAGGGTGGGTGTTGACATTCTAATGCCTTCTTCACACGTGTCTAGTTTTGCTTGGTGTCTTTAGAGATAGTGCATCATAGGGACCGAACGTGGATCTCCTGGTAGTACAGGTAGTGAGGACACTTGTTGTGGCAGGCATGATGTGAGCCACCACAGTTAAGGCAGTGCATCTCTTCTGTGCAATCTGAGGCATTGTGTCTCAATTGTCCACATAGAAAGTACGGATTCCTGGTACTCTTACAATATTTTGCAGAGTAGGCAAATCTGCCGCGGTTATGGCACTGGAGTGGGGTGGTAAGTTCCTCTTGAACTTGTAAACATGTTCATGCAAATGTTGTTGTTTTATCTTAGCAACTCTAAACGGAGTGGAAGAACGAGAAGATGGCTTTTTAAAAATATTGACCAACTTAACATTACACTGTTGGTCGATGAAGACTTCTTTGATGATGAAAGCATGAACGTCTGTGGCATCAGGTTCTGGGAAGAAGTTATCTACTAGGACTGCAGGTCCTGACATTAAATTCATTCTTTTCACTGGCTGAGTTTTTAAGAGAGCCAAGAGACATTAGGCTCAGCAGGTGTTTGGAAAATGACTCAGTAGTAGCCTAGACTATTATCTCCGAGCCTGAGTCAGCAATTGAGAAATCAGGGGCGGATTTAGGGAATTTTTATTTTAAGGCACGGTGCGTATGTAAGTCACAGACACTTTGTTCTTCTGGAACACGCAGATATATATAGCAAGACCAAGCAGAGGGAGCTAGGATATTATGTAGGTTTGTCGTCGGTTTTCGGCAAACGTTGGAGAGCTGTTGAGCAGTAGAAGGTTGGTTGATATTGTGAGGGGGCAACCTCAAAGTAGTTGCTGCAACAATTTCTGTCTGTGGGTGAGATAGAGGCTGTTGCGTAGGCCTCAAACTTGTATGTGTATCTAGTATAAGTTTAAGTTCTTTTCCTTTCAAAGTGCTTTTAATGATTTTAAATAGATAATCATTGTCCAAAGGAGATTTTATAAACAACTTACAAATTTTTCCGTCTTTTAGAATCAATTCAATTGAAATTTCTGAAGTATCACATTCATATCATAATCAATTGAGTCAATAACTGTGTCCAAAGACAGAGGAATGTTGTTATTGTCCCAGGCTTTGAAATCTTGAAAGTTTCCTTCATCTTCATCAAGCACGAGTTCCTCTTCCATTTACCTTTGCAGTTGCTTTTTCTTGTAAAGAATATTGCAAACACTTAGGTGTGTTCCATGTGCAAGGCATAATTGATGAATGAAGCCATTTTCCTTGCCGAATATTATCATTACTGAAGCACCGTCTGTTGTCACTCCTACAATGTGACATTCTAAATCTAACTGAAATTCACTTAATCATTTTTTGACAACTTCTGTGATTTTCTTACTTGTTAATGAGCCTTGAATGGGAACTAAACCCAGAGACTAATATTTTGTTACATCATGTACATTGATGTTTATATATCTAAGATTCTGGGAAAGATGTATACTCATCAAGAGAAATTGAGTAGTGAATTCCAGCTTTAACTTGACTCCCAGGATATTCAGACAGCTCAGTTTTCTTGGCTAGATAATAATTGTAAACTATTTTTTTTTCACCATTGCCTGTAGTTGGTGGCATTTTGTCATAAATGTTTGTTGGCAAGTTACTTTGGATAAATTCATTAGTTGCGATAGGATTAAAACTAAATCCATCTTTGCAAGCCATTTTTGCAGTAGCAGAAGTAACAAGAATTTTTAGGCAAAAATTGCGCTAAAGTTACTTGTTTCTTGCTTGAAGAAGTACCAGCATTAACATCATCTTGAAAGTCATTAGCATGAACCTTGTTTATATGAATAATTTTCAAAATTTTACTGTACTTTAAGCACTCGGCTTCTTCTTTGGATTTTCTTTTGCAGTATTGCCACGCATTTGATTTTTTTTTTTTTTTTAGACATTTGAAGGCAAATGTAATTTTGATAAAATGAAGAAAATAACGACACTTTACAGATAAGTTCAAAACACGTTCGGATCTTCGTAACAGAGAGGCAATACTGAGGCTAATGACTCCTGAGTCACCTAAGGTGCAGGCATCAACAGCATTGTATGCAGATCCAGACTCGAGCACATAAGTGTCGCCATTAAGCAAGGCATATCATATTTGAAAATATTGGGGAGGAAAAGATAGAGATTTATAATTTGAGAATATTTTAACTATGTTCAACTTTGAATATAGTCATAGATATTATAATTGACATAAATACTAAATAGATAGGTTTAGAAAGGGAATGAAAGAGAATTTAATTGCTTTTCACAAAATTAAACCAACTCTAAAATTAATTTTCCCCATTTCTAAAAGAGAAAACATTTGAAAGAAAATTGTTTCATGGCAGACTTTAATAAATTACAATTGTGTTTTAAGAGTCAATAATACCGGTAATAGTAATTTTTATTTTTCAAACCCTGTGAAATTAGAGGCCGACCAGAGAAAGTTGTGGGAGAGGTGGTAGGGAAAGTGAGGAAGCAAGGTAAGGAGACAGGGTGTCCAAAAGGAGAAGAGGCTAAACTGGGGCCAGGAAAGCAAATTGCTGTGACCCTTATGGAGTAATCCCACCGTTAGAAATAGATTCTGGGCCCTCTTCTTTCTTGGAAGTCCCATGGAGAAGGAGGGGTTGTGGCGGGTACGGACCTCGAATTGTCTGAGGGTGACCCCAGAGAAGGGGATGAGGGAAAAACTGTCTGCCTGTAGATACAGGAGATGAGGGATCTCCCTCTCCGCTAGAAGGTTGTAGGAGCCCTGAGAAGGCATAGAGGGAAGCACCTTAGCTACACAAAAATGGTTGTGGGGTAGTCCCCTCCACCTGCCAGTGGTGCTGTTGTGGGTTACATCACCAATCATAAAGTTGTATGTGGTCTTGCCAGTTGGTACATACTCTCCTTTTTTAGAACAAAATTTACCAATATATGAAAATACCTAAGCTTGAAACCACTAAAAAAAAAAGGGAGTGGGGGATGGGGGACATCCAGCTGCTGCTACCTATCCCATCTCAGGCTTTCAAACTTTTCAGAGGTCCACCCTGTGTGTTAATGATTGTTTGCACATGTACAGTGACAGTGACACAGCAGCCAAAAGTTAGACCACTCGATTTATTTTTTTTTTAAGGGCTATCTGTCGACTGCCTACTTGGGCATAAGTCGCCGCAATCAAACAGCATAGCTCTAGGCTACTTTAAAATAAAAATTTGAAAACAAAACAACGATAAAAAGGGAAGATGACAACAATTAGGAAGCAAGTCCGGCGTTGGGGAGAGGTCCCCTCCCTCCAGCACAGGAGTGTGAGACCTACAAAGAAAACAATAACAAAAACAAACAAAACCTAGTTAAATAAAAGGGAGAAGGCTGACCTCCTCAAAGTCTATCAGTCCACCATTTAATGAGCATGCACTCATCCCGAGTACAAGGGACAGGCGGTAGCGACACCACCCATCCCGGTACCGGGACAGGTAATGTGTCCGAAGATCGCCCAGACTGGGACATTCAACAAGAATGTGCCAAACAGTCGGGGGGACAATGCAGTCTTCACAGTAGGGCACTGGCGAGCACTCCATCAAATGGCGGTGCATCCTGCGAGTGTGCCCAATTTAGAGATGACAGAAAGCAACCTGAAGCCTTCGTGGCATTGGGGGGTAGGTCCATGGGAACAGTCGCGGCGCAATGGCACGCAACTTTAAGTTCCCTTTGACCATCTCCCATCTTCTTTGCCAAGCAGCCTGTATTCCTGCCATGTAGTCGGTGTGAGGAAGAGCAAAACGCTGGTCCAGTCACCGAGTCCTTGTGGACTCTTTGGCGCCCTCATTCCCTGCAATTCCTACATGTCTAAGAACCCAGCATAAGATAATCTCAACATCCGCCCAGCTTGCCAAAACCGTGGTGTCACAGATATCACAAACCAGGAGATGCGGAGATTCCAATGCCCCAAGAGCACTCAGGGCACTTTGTGAGTTGCTATACATCACAATCCAGTCCTCGAACCGGGCACGCCACGTAATCTCCCATACCGAGTGGTGTATTGCCACAGGCTCAGCCATGAAAGCCATGAAGACAGGCACAGTGCCCCGGTGACTTCAAACAGAGGGGATGCGGCGTGGAAGTCAACCCCTCTTGGGACTTGGTGCCATCTGTATACAAAGGCACGGTTCCAGTGTGACATGAAGTGTGCTCCTAAAAGGTCAAATGCAATACTCCCGGCGTTGTAGAAGCTTTGGGAGCAGAGGCATGGCGATAAATAGCAAAATGTGGTACCCTCCGGGGTGGCGTCCTGGGCAGAACCAGGGGCGAAGGAGTTTCATGGCCATAAACTCCACTGTTTTCTATAATTAGAAATGTTTTAAAGTGTAACTGATTTAAAAAGCATAAAACAGCCATGGGTATTGATTAAAGTTTGCGTAAGAACTGAGAATTATCAATCAATTATAAATAGGTAGAAGGTTAATATTTTTTTAATTATATCAATAGGATAATTCTTTTTAATTAAAATATAATATTTGATTTATAAAAAAGGATTTAAATATTTTATTTTAATTATTTTTGATAACGTGTACCATTTGTAATTTTGCAGTGGGTGAGTTCGAGAAAAAAAGCCGGGCGACTAATGCGTTAACATTCAGGACCCATCAAGTCCTGGCCTTTGTGATAACCAGGGGTTATCCAGCATTGTTTATAGAGGTTCCAAAGCCTCTCTTCTGACAAGAAGTAGCTGGTCAGGTCCTTAAGCCTATTCCAAAGGTTGAAGGAAAGGTCATAGGGAAAAAAGGAATGCTGAGAGGAAACAAGGGGGAAGAACAACTTCTTACAGCCCCATCAGTGTTCAAGTCAACCCATTGGCAGGGGCTCCCTAATTTGCACTCAGGCTGGAAGGATGTGCAGCCCCTCGGATATCAGCTGTACAGGCTACTACACTCCTGTGGTGAGGAGCTGGTAAAAAAAAGGTGTTAGCACAAAGAAAGTCTAAGCTGGGGCCGGATGGGGGGCCAGATGGAGCACTGTCGCATCATTCAGGGAAAAGAAACACTGCTGGGCCTCTTCTAGGGGTTTCTTCATCCAATAACACTTTTGTGATTCTTTCAGTACTTTGCACCGAGTCCTGCTATGATTATATGGGCACACATCATTGTCCACTTCAACTTATCCAGAACTCTCGTGCCACACCACTCCTCCATAAACTTCACTCCCTGCCCATTAAATTTTTAATTACTTTAAAAGTCCTTCTCACATTTAAAATTCTAAACACTACAACTTCCTCTTACCTGTTCCCCTAACTGATGGTCGTCCAGGAAACAAAGAGCCCTCCTGCTTTCAGTTCCTCACACTCACCTCTGCTGCATGGGTGATCATGCCTTCTCTGTAGTTGCCTCCTGACATATGCTCCTCTTCTTCACCTGTCACTTTAAAGTGGACTCTGAAGGGAGCCATATAAACCATTATTATTATTCTGTGCAAATCTATATTCTCTTCCACATTGAAGATTAATGCTTTCAACCGCTGCTACACATCTTTTCTCAAGTATGTGGAGATTTAAGGCATCCTGCAGTTTCTGTAGCTGCAACCCACATACATTTATGAGATATACTTGGTGTGTGGATTGCTTTCCTGGGCAGAGCTCTTCATGAAATCTTGGCGCAATGCAAACAAGGTCAGATTGTGGACTTATTTCTACTGTGTGCAGAAAGAGGAAAGTAACATGGTTGTCAAAGTAGATCAAACATTGTATTTCTTTAGAGGAGTTCACTTGCTGGTTGGTGTGTTTGCATAATGACATAAGCTACAATTGCTGCTAATGTTGCTTTGCCAAGCTTGGTAAATCTCTGCTGTTGGTATATTTTTTTATTTTGAATTATTGGATAATTGGTCAATTATAGTCTTAATCCACTTTGAGTCCTGGAGGGAATAAAATCTGAAATCATCTTTGCTTAAAACCCAGTCTGATCTCAGGTTGAGACTTAACTCCTTGTTGCATCCTCCTCCTCCATCAGAAGAAGAGAAGATGAAGAGAAGTCCTTGATTGCACTTAGAAGCTTTGGTAATCAAGAGCCTCTTACATACATGAATTTTTTTATTTTTACAGTATTTCAATTTTTTCATACCTACAAGAGAAGAAAATAATAGAAATGCTTTTTACTCAATTTTAAATTTTTCCCAATAACCAAAGAATGTTATGAGTGCATCCAAACCCCATCAAGCATGAAATAATTAGACCTAAAATTTCAGATACAATTTTATTGTTTACTTAAGAAATATTAATAAGAGGCACAAAATGGGAATAATCACTGTAGACTTTCCTTCTAGGATCCAAATAAAGCTTCCAATATATTATGGTGTTTATTCCCAATTTTGTCAGCTGCATTTGAGCTACATAGGTTAAAAAAAATTCATACATGAACAACATGGTATAATCAAACATCATTGTGAATCAAATATGACACATGGTAATGAATATTTTAATGTTATTACATTGGCTATCAACCCAGAAAAATCAACACATCACACTCAGGTTACCATGGCAATATGCTCTGGTGCAGGCATTACCCAAAATTAAATATATATATACCAGACTGACTTGAACAATAGGGGCATTTGCTCACATTTAAACCAGGAACCAGACCAACACTCGGGTACAAATGAGATAAAATAAACAAATACATAAGAGTGCCAGATATTGGAGAAGATCATGCCCAATCAGGAGAGTTCTTCAAGGCAATTGACCTTAGCCTGCACCAAATTAAATAAACCACAGGTCAGTTCCTAAAGTCAAGGAAATGAGGGCAGATAGGCGGGCGGCTAGATGCCCAATAGGCAAGGCAACATTTTTATTTTGTAAACTCTAGCCACCCTTTAGGTGCAGAGAAAAAGTGGTAGAGTAGTCTGCCATTTCCATGTGGCTATGAAAAGACCAGAATGCAATCTTGGAGTGGGACCAACCCACTTGGATGTATCCTGATGGAGGTTAAGTTGCAATAGAACTCTCACTTCCTAACCATTGAATGGACCACTAGTACAGGAGTGTGCTCTAAAATTTCCACAGCATGCAACAACCTCACTCCCCTCTAACCTGGTGCCTCGGGACAGCCTCACAGAAAGCATGCCCCCACTTAATTACAGCAATGTCGGTAGGTCCTAAAGCGCAAGCCGTAGGATCAAACCTTTCTTAATCTCCCAAGCGGTCGGAGGGAGCGGAGATGTCAGCTGCTTCCAGGGGAGCTTTTTATTATTATTATTATCTCATCTGGCAACTGCCTTCTCAAGCTAGCCTAAATCTAGGCTATATTAAAATTAAAGACAAACAAAAAACAAAAATACAAACAAAAAGCAAAAGAAAAACAAACAAATTGAAAAAATATAGAGAGAGCTCCATCGATGGGGGAAGGCCCGCCCTCCCCCGCCCCCAAGAAGATCGCGATCCATATTTGAATATTAAATAATGGGGAGAAGGGCGCCCAGGGAAGCCATTAACGACAATGTAGAGTGACTGGAAGAAAGGCATTTCTCCCTCATTATGCAATTAGCTCACGGGACTTACAGTAGATAACTATGGGAGAAGCGGAATAATGAAAATGGAAAGATTTGCATTAAAACAGGAAGGTAGGGATAGGCTGCTTGTCAACAGAAAAAGAGGTAGGGGAACCGGGATTCTGGCCAGGTTATGGGCATGGGAAAAGTGCCATGGAGGTTGCAGAGATCAAAATCACCAGGACAAGTTAGAGATGTATGTACTGGGGGCACAGAATATGGACTTGGAGGACTGTCATGATTGATTAGGGGGATGCAGAGGGGAAAGAACATTATCAGGGAAGAGTTGTGTTGTTTTTGGTGGTTTCTCCAGGAAGCTGGCACCACACAGGTAGGACACCGCACTGACTGGATCTAACCATAACTGATGGACATGTGAAATGTTGTCTGAGAGCTGCCAAGTTAGGGCAATCAGCCATGAGATGCGTGACTGTGTGGGGACTAACTTCGCAAAGTAGACAGAGATCTGTATGGGTGTTGTCTATGCAATGTTTGTAGGCATTTAATGACTGATGGTGTCAGCAATGAAGTCATGTAAGATGTACTCTCTCCAACCTTTAGAGTTGTGTTTCTGTGCTATTTATGTCAGGTGGGGTGGTTGAGTATTTTGTTGTGAGGGAGATTGTTCAGTGCTTGCCTGGTGAGATTATTGTGAATATGTTATTTGTACTATGTTTATTATTTGTCTATAGGTGGGTGGGTGGTTTCATAGATAGTGACAGGGGCAGTTTGCATTGTTTATGGCAGATGCTAGGAACTGTGCGCCTCTCATGTCCAGATGTTGTTTTATAGTAAGTACCTTGGTTTCAGCATGTAGGTGTTCTATGCGTGTTGTTTGTGTGCTACCAAGTATGCTTCTAAGTGGTGTTTTGTGTGATTTGTTTAGCTGGGTGTTGGATATGACAAGGGCCCAGGCAGGGCTGGTATAGTCTATTATGGACTGTATATGTTGCTTGTATACTAGAATGAGTGTTTCTTTGTGTTGTCCAAAAGTTGTGCTTGTTAGTGCTCTGAGTGTGTTAAGTCTTGGCCTTCACTTTGTGATTATGTTGTTTATGTGTGGTGTTAATGACATGGATGTGTTGTATGTGATTCCAAATATATTTTTTTCATGTGTGTAGGGTATTGCAGAGCTGTTCAATGTTGCTGTTGGTCTGTGTTGATGTTCTTTGTTGTAAATTGTGAGAAGTGTACTAGTGGACTTGGTGGGTGCTACTTTTAGTCTGTTTTGTGTTAACCAGTTTTCTAGTTGTGTAATGTAGGCTTGAACTTGTGTGGAGAATGTGTCTGCATCAGTGTGTATTGATAAGATTGTTAGGTCATCTGCATATGATGATATGTGTATGTTGTTTGGTGGTGTTGGTACATGTATAAATTGAAAAGTGTGGGGCTTAGGACAGAGTCTTGTGGGACTCCATTAGGAAAGTTGGCTAGCCAGCGTTTGGTGTTGTTGTGTAGTGTTGTGATGTAAATTTTGTTAATGAGGAGTGGTCTGGAGATGGCATCAAATGCTTTACTTATGTCTATTGTTACTAGCATTGTTCTGTGTGGTGGTCGTCTGGAGTTGATGCTATCTTGTACTGTTTGTGTGATTGGTGAATAGTGCTGTGGTTGAGCAGTCCAGTCTGTAGCCATGTTGTGTGGGTGACAGTGGAATATGTGGTGTTATCTTGCGTAGGAAAAGGCGCTCTACAACTTTGGATGGTGTGCAGAGTAATGTTATGGGTCTGTATGATGCTGCTTCTGTGGGTGTTTTGTTTGGTATTATGCAGTGTACGTATGAGTAGTTTGCTATGTTTATGAGCTGTGGGTACCGAGGTGTTTGAGATGTATGATGGATATGCTATCAATGCCCACGGCTCAGGAGTTTTTAAGTTGTTTTATGATGTGTGCAGTTTCTTCTGTTGTGGTAAGTATTCCTGTGTAATCTAGTGGGAAGTCTTGTTTGCGTCTGTATATATGTCTGTCTTCTTTGTGTTTGGGAAGCTGACTATTTTTAGAGTAATGTGTTACTAAAATGTTGTCCTGTTGTTTGCGTGAGGGGATTTTGTCTGAAGGGCTGATGGATGCATGACTTTGTACAATGCCACTGTTTGAGTTAGTGAGGCTTCTGATTGTATTGTGTAGTTTGGATGTATTTGTTTTGTAGTCAAATGTTTTTAGCAAAGCTAACCACTTTTCTGTTTGTTTCTCTATTAGTTTGGTGTTTATCTGTGTGTTGAGTTCTTGTATACGGTTTGTTGTGATTTGTGTGTGCAGGGTGGGTGTGTCACGTAGATTATTGCATTCCCTTATAAGTCTGTTGAGAAGGTGGGGTTATAATGTTTTCTGTTGTTTATTATGTTATTGAACTGTATGGTTGTGTTGTTTAATATCGGTGTTGATGTTATGTGTGTATGATTTAGCTCCTGAAAACGATCTTCGGTGGTTTCCCAAAAGCTCTCCAAGGCAGCTTGCTTGTAGATGGTGATGCTATGGCTAGTATGTGAAAATGTGCCTGTTGTGGTGCGCAGTGTGATGATGATTGGGAGGTGATCGGATGACAAGTTTGTTACAGTTTTCCATGTTAAGGAGGGAGCTAAGTTTGGTGAGCAGAAAGGTATATCTGGGGAAGCGCAATTAATATTTGCTTGGTGTGGAGTGTCTGCGTTATTAACGATGAAGAGCTGATCTAGTTGTGTGCAGATTTCTGTACTTCTTTATGAGGTGTTCTGTTGGGCATTAAAATCTCCACCAAGAAGAATGTTTGGGAGGGTATTCAATGCCTGTAGTCTAATCATGTAGTTTGCTGGTATGCCTGGTGAAATGTATGTGTTGAGTGTAATTTGTTCATTGTGACCAGTTTT
The DNA here is from genome assembly GCA_963969495.1 of Ceratothoa steindachneri. Lineage (NCBI taxonomy): Eukaryota > Metazoa > Arthropoda > Malacostraca > Isopoda > Cymothoidae > Ceratothoa > Ceratothoa steindachneri. The sequence continues at coordinate 252,249,047 of OZ018317.1, read as the reverse complement.
GATTAGAAATGCTTGTAGTTCTGTATGTCTGTCTGCTTGTGTAAGTGCTCTGATATGTTGTGTTTTTTCTATGTAGGAAATACTGTGGTGTATATAAGTGATGAGGCCACCACCCTCACCATGTTGTCTGTTTTGGGTGATGGTAGTCAAGTTTCGAATGTTTGGAGTTTTGTTTTTGTGTTGTGGCTTGGTTTCTTGTATTATGGCAATGTGGGTCTTAAATTTATGTAGGAAGTTCTGAGTTCCATGTGCATGGTTTAGATATCGTATATATTTAGTTGTAGAATGTTAATGTTGTGGCAGTTGTTACTGTGTGATGTATTTCTTTGTCTATTTGGTGGTTGGTTTGAGGTATGTTAGTAGGAGGGAGATGTAGGGGGATGAGTAGGTGTTAGTTGTGTGATTATGTTGGGAATGTATGTCTGGTGGTGTATGTGTGTGAGGAGGTGGAGGTTGTTTTTTGGCTGATTTGTGTTGGGTAGGATGTGGGATGTATGTGGTGTTGGTGCATGTTGAGTGTTGTTGTTGTTGTGTATGTTTTGGCAAAGCAGACATGTCCATTGTGCAGTGTAGTCTTTTAGTGGTTTGAGTGTGGTGCACCAGAGGTGTACCCATTCACTACATGAGTTGCAGTGAACTGATCCACCTCTGGCACGTTTGGCTGTGATGTGCGAATTGCAGATGGGGCAAATGTAGGGACCTGGGTTTGTTTTAATGTCCCCAGCTAAGAGTAGTTGGAGGGATTCAGTCCCCAGTTACCGAACCCCTTATAAGTAAAAACTGGTGGAATCTAGCAGCATGGCATCGCACCCTGGAAGAGCACCAGGATTCCACTCCTCTTGGTTCTTCCCTGATTTGTACATCCGCTGCACTCCTCCAGTGGGGTTGTTTGTGGTTGATTAGTAGGGAGGCAGGTCCCTTCCATTGCGTCTGCAACCAGCCTCTGAAGTAGAGTGAAGGGGGAGGGGACAGTGGAGGGACCCTGCGAGAAAGGTGAGTGAGGAAGAGAGGAACCAATGTCTCCCCATGTCATAACATGGAGCAGAGGTTGGTATGTGGAGACCTTTCCCCATTTTGGGGACATATCTTCATGATGGAGTCATTTTCACCTAATCTCAAGAGGCTTCGTTCAATGACTGCATTTTCAATGTAAATAGCAACAGGTATAACCTACATGCCTACTGGCATCTGTGGTCAGTACAGGTAGTTATTTTTTTTAGAAGCCATTCATAAACAATTCCTGCTCTTTAGACACTAATTAAAATTTATCATCAAAGTTAACCTTACCCTTATGTGAGGATTTTTTTTTCTTTGTACGGTATTGCTTTCAAAAGAATGCCAGTTTGCCAGCTCCAGAAAAGCTTGCTTGAGCCAAGTAAGTAATCCATTCTTAGTGATGCAGCTTTTGTTAATGACTTGAAGATCTTCCAGTACTTATGTCTGTTCATCAAGAATTTACTTTTGCTTCAAGGTTTTTTATACATTTTTTTTTCTTCTTCTCTTTCTCTTTTGAATTTGTAGGTGTACTGGAACTTTATTGCCATTTTCTTCATGAACATATCTGCTCTCTAATGTGTTTAACTTGCATTGTGATAAATATTGGCAGTTAATGTTAGCTTTATAATGTGCAAGCAGCTGGGTGTTAGGTTGTATAAACTTTTCCACTACTTTCTAATATTTATTATTTTGTCTTGAGCTGATTTAATTCAGTTAGCCCAATTTCTTCATGCTGCATAGAAGGCACAGTTTCACCTGTATGAAGTCTTAAGTGCTTCAAAAGAGTCTTTCTACAAACTGTGTCATAAGGGCAGAAGCAGCAATTGAAATCTCTGTCATCTGTATGAATTCTTACATGAATCCGAAGACTGCTCTTATAAGATGTTTGATAAGAACAGGAATCACACTTGAAAGGCCTTTCACCAGTGTGGATTCTTAAGTGTTGCTGAAGGCGATAATTTTCAGATGCCTGATAAGGACATGAATTGCATTTGAAAGGCTTTTCACCAGTGTGAGTTTTTAAATGCCTCTCAAGATCTCTTCGATGTCTAGACTGGTAGGGACAGGAAATGCATTTATAAGGTTTCTCATCAGTATGAGTTTTAAAATGTTCCAGAAGGCGAAATTTGTGTGCTGCTTGATAGGGACATAAACTGCATTTGAAAGGCTTCTCACCAGTGTGAGTTTTTAAATGCCTATCAAGGTCACCTCGTTTCTTAGCTCGATAAGAGCAAGAAATGCATCTAAATGGTTTCTCATCAGCTTGAGATTTAAATACTTTTTCAAGACTGTATTTAATTGCCTGCTTCTCAACAGCCTTGATTCTTGAATATACGGCAGGATTTGTTTCTTTTTCCAACAAAAGTATTTCATGATTTGATTCAGGTAAACTGACTTCCTCATCATTCAAAGGTGGACATTTCAACTGGAAATAAATTACTTTAATGAGTTTTTATGAAATATAATTTGACACAATAATCAATCATGTTTAAATAAAATTAAGTTATACAGTTGCGGTTAAAAGTTTTGCCAGGGGCAAATTTTGTAGTTACTAAGCTTTATCGCCTCAGATTACTTAAATGCATATAAAATGGGGTATTTGTATACTATCAAAAATTAAGTTTGAGTGGCCTCCTAGCTTACTGTAATTTTGTGGTGTTTGTATTTTAAATATTAATTAGTTTGAGTTTGGTGACTATGATTCAATACCTTACTAAACCAAAACTAAACTATTTATAATAGGCAAAAATACCTCACAAAACCTGCAAAAGGAAGTAGATCCATAAAAGTAAATTGATCATAAAAATACAAGGGGGAAATGTAAGTCATTTTCTAATTATCTTCATGCAGAGAGAACGCTCAATGCCACTAAAATAATATTTGTTTATATTTTTAATTTAAAAGAGTCTAAACTGGAAACTGCCATCAAAGGAATAGCCAATGGAATTACTAACTGCCAGAGGTGAGCGCTGCTACCAAAGTTTTTAAACCACTATCCGCTACTTTTTCAAAATCACGAAACTGCTACCCACTACTCCGCTATCGCTACTTTTTATTTTAAAGCGCTGCCCCCCCCCCTAACAGCTTTTCAATAAATTTCAAGGAAAACTACTGTATATTACTTCTAAAATTATCAGTTTTATTTTAAAGAAATGTAAAATAGATAGTGGTAGCAGTTTTGATTTTTTTAAATTCGCTACCCACCACTCTGCTACTTTTTGCTTATACAAACCGCTTCCGCTACCATTTAGAGTGTCCGCAAGTAGCAGAGTATCAGACTAATGTAGCGGATTGCCCAACTCTGCTAACTACCCTATCCTTAGGATACGTTTAAATTTATACAAAGCAAATAGAAAAGACCAATAACAAAGAAAAAAAAACTAAGAGAAAAAGATAAACAACAAAACAAAAAAGACCAAAATAAAAGAAACGGCAAATGATCAAAAACAAAGGCTACAATAAAAAAGCAGTCAGGCACTGGTAAAAGGCCTGCCTCCCTCAGGCACATGAACACACAATTATTTGACAAGAATCTGGGAGAAATACTCTCTCCAGATCATGTTGAACAAAGCTAACAGAAGGGCCATGCCTCACGTACCCAAGTGTCGAAGCATAGTATATGGGATACACAGACTATGGCCGGTATCTGTGCAGGTTGTTGAATGGTTTCCTGATTCTAGAAGTAAAGTCCAGTCAGCACCCTTCAGTAAGCCACCAGTGTACTTTAAAGGTTGACAGAGCAGCATCCTGGCTTGAGAATGCAGATACCATGGATGGCTATGGATGTGTGATCAGATTGCAGCCCTGTCCTCCTGGAGGATGGGAGGGATGGTCCTGTGAGAACTTACCCTGAATCGTTTTGAAATGTTTCCACACCTCTGCAAGATGGGTTTCTCCATTAAGTGAAGACATGTAAGCTGTCCAAGAAGAGGAGGATGTGTGTTTTGAAACATACCGAAATTTAGCCTCTGCTCAATGAAATTCATCCTCAGTGAAATCATTCGGACAGAGCTTGTAGTGCACATAATTCTTTCTGAGGGCTGTCTCACCTATGACCAACAAACAAGGAAGCATACAGCATGTAAATGGCCAGACAACCTAGGTATGATGGTCAGGCCTACATTGATGAGGGTGGCAGAAAAAACAACAGCCTCATCAACTGACCTAAACTCCTCAAGTGAGATAGAGAAATCAGTAAATTTGAGTAATACAGACTGCAAAGATCTCTCAAAGCACCATCAAGCTAGTTTCTCTAGTATAGGCTTATCAACCACCTCTAACTCCAAATCCGGCTGAGCATGCAGAAAACACAAGGTTAGATCTAGACAAGAAAAGGAAGCAGTTCTAGGACAATTATAGGAGAATTCATCCGTATTTAGGACACCCATTTCCAGCTTTTCGATAAGGTTCACCAGGACCTGTCATTTGGATTGTGTAGTTCCCCAGAAAAGGGGGCCAACATTCAAAGTAGTGAGAATAAAGGCCTTCAGCAACCATGTCATGATGAGGCAGAACTAACGAAACAAAAAGCCTATTTCTAGGCTACTTTAAAACCCTAAAAGAAAGCAAAAATAGCCCAAAATCCCAACACCATAACAGAGGTCAGCTGACAGTGTAATATACTGACAATTATTATTTTTTAATTATTTAATGGTTTTTATGCACACTCCTTATTTAGGCTCAGTATGCTGAAAGAAAGGAGAAGAGACTAAGCTGGGGCCAGGAAGGCAAATCGCCACGCCACTTACGGGGTGCAGGGTGAAAGAGAATTGGTACAGAAGATGAAGTAGGGGTTAGCAGAAGGAGAAAAAGAATGCCAAGCTAGGGCCAGACAGGGTGCTGAGTCCCATCAGCATGGCAGCCAGGAGAGCAAATCACTGTGCCCCTTACGGGGAGTATACTGACAGGATAGTAAACCTACTGTCCAGGTGTCACTGCACTGCCACTGCCTGAAAGGAGGCATTTAAAGCCAGAAAGTTAGGGATATCATGTTAGTTGTAAATTACATCCACTTGTCCAGCCCCCATCCGGTGTTGGCGAGGTTGCAAAACCCTTATACCCATGGAGGGTGGGTAAAGAGCACACGCTCAACATGGTCTCCTGAAGGAAAATAGCCAAAGGGGAGCAGGAAGACAGGAGCCTCGGCAGCTCCTCTCAATTAACCTGGGGTCCATAACAATTTCATGGAAAGAAAATACCCTCCAGTCCTAGTTCGGAGAGAGGAATCCACCCTTGATGTGAGGACCCTTACAAGAATGGCCATAGCCTTCCTGGAGACAGAAACCTGGGGTCTCTGGATCATAAGAATTGAAGGTGAGGTTGGCTTACTGGAAGGAGCTTGGCTCATTGATGAACCCTCCTCTCCTCCTGCCTCAAAACCTTTGGAGGGTGGGCTTTGGATGAGCATGACATTCCAAACCAAGGAAGCCCCAGGGATGATTTCATAACTCTTCTGAGGATTTGCCATAGAGTTTATGACTTGGAGGAGGAGTGCTGGCCCTTTGGTTTTGTAAAGGCGGTTGCATGGGGAGGGGCTCTAGTTTTAGCCATGGTGGGATATGAGCCTTTATGCCACCAGCTTTATAAGGGTGATCCCAGGTGAGGTAGAACCGACAGAAGGGTTCCAAACAAATTGAAAAAATAGAAGGCAAGCTCCGTCAACAGGGGAAGGCCGGCCCTCCCCCAGTGAAGAACGTGATCCATAGTCAAATATTAAATAACAGGGAGAAGACCAAACTCCTTCAAAAAGTCTAAAAGTCCACAGGTCAGTGTGCACAGACCCATCCCGAGTATAAGGGACAGGCGGTAGTGACCCTGCCCATCCCAGTACCGTGACAGGTAATGTGCGCATGGATCACGCAGACTGGGACATTCAACAAGAATGTGCCAAATAGTCTGGGAGATGACGCAGTCGTCACAATAGGGCACAGGTGAGTGCTCCATCAAATGGCGATGCGTCACACGAGTGTACCCGATTCGGAGATGACAGAAAGCAACCGGAAGCCTTCACCGCATTGGGGGTAGGTCCATGGAAACAGTTGCAGAGCAATGGCACACAACTTTAAGTTACCTTCAACCATTTCCCATCTTCTGTGCCAAGCAGCCCGAAGAGCTGCCCATATTCCTGCCATGTTATCGGTGTAAGGAAGAGCGAAATGCTGGTCCGGTCGCACAGACATCGTGGACTCTTTCGCGCCCTCATTAGTGGGCTAATTCCCAATAATTCCTACATGTCCAAGAGCCCAGTCGAAGATAATCTCGGAATCCACCTGGCTTCCCAAAACTGTGGCATCACAGATATTGCAAACCAGGGGATGCAGAGATTCCAAAGCCTCAAGAGCACCAGGGCGCTTTGTGAGTCAATATAGATCGCAATCTGGTCTCCAAACCGGGCAGCTTTCATAATCTCCTGTACCAAGTGGTGTATTGCCACCAGCTCAGCCGTGAATATAGACGCAACGCCTGCCAGAGCCCCGCTGACTTCAAACAGAGGGGATACGCGTGGAATCTGAACCCCTCTTCAGACTTGGAGCCATCTGTATACACTGGCACGGTTCCAACGTGATACAAGGTGTGGTCCAGAAAGGTCAAACGCAATACTGCCAGTGCTGTACAAGCTTTGGGAGTAGAGGCGTGGCGACAAATAACGAATATGAGCCTCCCAGGTAAGGCATCGGTCAAATACAAGACCAAGGAAATGGTGCGATTCAACCACTTCCAGGTGTACCCCATTAAAAAACAAGTCTGGGTCTGGATGGAGCCATGGATAGCGGCAGAAGTGCAACACCTTAGTCTTGGCCAAGGAAAACTAAAATCTGTGCGCTTCGGCCTAGCGAGAGAGGTGGTTTAATGCCTGTTGGAGTCGACGCACCAGACTTGGAATCTGGACCGCGCCAAAAGAGATCGAAAGGTCATCCATGTAGAGCATAGTGAGAACATCTTCCTGCAGCACCGAGGTGATGCCGTTGATGCTCAGGGCAAAGAGTGTACCATAGGCCTTTTCCAGATCGAAAAACACTGTGGTGTAGTGCTGTTTACAAAGGAAGGCCTCGCAGACGGCATTCTCCAGTCGGAGCAGAGCATCCGACAGGGAGTGGAACTTGCAGAAGCCACACTGTGCAGAAGACAGATGGCCTTCGCTGTTCAGGAAAAAGGCTAATCTAACATTTACCAATTTCCCCATCAACTTGCACTGCAAGAGGTTAGAGATATCAGGCGGAAACCGGCCGGAATAGAGTGATATCTCCCCAGTTTGCGAAAGGCGAGCACAGAAGCGATTCACCAGGAATCTGGGAGGAGACCCTCCACCCAGATCCTGCTGAACAAATCTAACAGAAAGGCCATGCCTCGCTCACCCAGGTGTCGAAGCATGGCATACGGGACATCGTCCGGACCATGTGCAATATCCGCGCACGAAGCAAGAGCGGAGCGCAACTCACTCAAAGTAAACCTGTCATTGAAGGGTTTTCCGCCTCTCGAGGTAAAACAAGCCAGTGGCCTTCCGCGACATCACGATTTGCATTGAATGCTGGCGGAGCTGCATCCTGGCTAGAGAATGCAGAGAAAGCGGTCGCGAAGGATTCCGCCACGGATGCGGGGTCCGAGATTGCGGTCCCATTCTCCTGGAGAACGAGAGGGCGATCCTGCGAGAACTTGCACCGGTTGGAGGAGATCCCTTGAATAGGGGTGGATTCGGGTTCGGTGCTTGGCACTGAGCCCAGATTCCCCCCCATGGAAGGCCCTACTGTCTGAGGCTGGGTTGCCTCAAGGACCATGTCTATCTCAAGAGACGCCTCCGGGGGACTCCCAGGACATCGCAGGTTCCGTTGGTAGCATCACCAGTCATGTGTGGGAAGGCACAGGCCTTGACCCTGGCAAGGTTCAATATTCTGGCCAGCAGGTCTTTTGAGGGAAGCGACTGAAGGGGCCTGGCTTCCCTCTCCCCCCTAAGGCAGTTTGCCCTACTGAGCCGCCACACTGGGGAGTGGTTGGCTATGAGCTGCCTGTTGGCTTTCTTGGCAGTCCCCTTGGAAAGAAAACGGGGGACTGCCGCTGGAAAAAGGTAGGTGCCAGAAAGCACCTCCATAGAAGGGGGTGAGGGGGTCGCCTACACCTGTAGGCAAAGGAGAGGAGTAAGCCTCCTCTCTGGTTAGAGAAATATGGAGGGTCCCCGGCGCAAGCACAGGGGAAAGGACCTCCATTTTTTCTGTGGGGCTGCCCGAGGGCGGCTCCGTTGATGTACAAGGGGAATTGGGGAGAGATTTGGGTTTTTTAATATTTTCATTCAGGGGCATGCTGACCTTATTTTTTTTCCACGGGAAGCAATAGCTCATCACCCCTCACAGTAGCCCACTCTGCAAGCGGTGCGTACAGGACCTGGCAGAGCTAGGTGCCGCCATTTCAAACCACCCCTCCCGGCTGGTGGCCTGGCAGTCCCTCAGCATGGCCGCTCCACCTTGGACACGGCGTAAAAAAATGAATAGAGTGTGAAGTGAGGAAGGTATGGGTGGGGATGAAGCAGGTTGTTAAAAACCAACCACCCTAGGTCGGAGCTCAGGGGTTAGGGAACATTATCCCCTCCCCCTCAGCCCCGATCCGGGATGGTTGGCTGAGAAGAAGGTCAGCATCTACCCTGTGAAATTAAAGGCTGACCAGAGGAAGTTGTGGGAGAGGTTGTATGAGAAGCGACGAAGTAGGGGAGAAATACAAGCTGTCTGAAAGAAGGAGAATAGGCTAAGCTGGGGTCGGATGAGGTGTTGAGTCCTGTAAGCACAGCAGCCAGGATGGCAAATCGCTGTGCCCCTTACAGGGTGGTGTGAGTAACCCTCTGACTGAGTGGATGGTCAAGAAAGGTAGTACGGTTGTCAGTTGGAATGATAAGATGAATGAGGCAGATGAGAAACTGAAATAGGCAACGACTGAAAATGTTGAATTGGCGTATCTGCATTATAGTGTGAAATCAACCAATTTTGGGGGAAATTTTAAGTCACCATCACCGATTTTGATGAAAATTGGTATACAGGTTGAATTCGATGAGAGAAAAACAATGAGACACTTCCCAGCCCTCAATTTTGAATAGCTCAAAAGTTATAACCTGTCAAAGTTGAGAAAAATTGTCAAATTTCTTGATACCAGCATTTGAAAAAAAATTATTTCTTCATTATTATAGCACATAAAACAATGAATTATGTATTTTTTTAAAAGCTTAAGGGTTGCTCTAAACATTTTTAACAGCAAAATTAATTTTTGATAAAAAAGTTTTTTTGACCTTAAAGGTCAACTTTTGACCTTTAAAAAAATATATTTGTATCAATAAATTTTTGTGTAATTTTTTTTATAAATATATATGCCTTTAGACTACAATATAAGATAAATTTCATTCTGGGTTTTTCATTATATCAGGAGTTATGATCAATTTTGTAACCATTGGTATGCCAATTTTTACCTATTTTTATGTTATAAATTTTACCTATTAGGTGTTACTTTATAAACTATGAAAGCTAATTTAAAAATTTTCCTTTTTTTTCAGAAAGTTTAATATTAAGATAAAAAAGTAATTAATAATTTGCATTACCAATTATTTGTATTTTAACAAATTATTATGGATAAGAAGAGAAAGCATTTTTTAAATATTAAGTATTGCTGCAATCCTTACAAAGGTCACAAAAAATTAATAAAGAAAAATCTGAGACTAATTTCAGAAGACTTAATAAGAGAATATCCAAAATTAAAAAATTTTAAGGACCAAAAAATCTGTGATAACTGCAGAAAAAAGATAGCTGATGATGATAGTTCTTCATCTCAAAATACGAATCCAAGCCTTTCAGAAGAAAGAATGGAAATTGAGCCAATTACTGAACAGGAAGAATCACAAGAAGCATTAACTGAATTAAATAAATCATTAATAGCTATTGGAGAGTCACCAGTCAAGAAATTTAAAATGGATGTAGTAAAAAAATATAGTTCAGATAAAATGAATAAAATTCAAAAATCCATTTCAAGTAAACTCAGAACTGTAGGCTCTGCAACAAAATATCCCTTACCCTTGGATCAAGACCCAGAGTCTTCTAGAACAGAATCAAGTAAAGATGGTGAAGAAATGATAAATCAACTGAAAGAGAAATTTCAAACTACTAGTAAAAGGTCTGAGCAGCTGCAAATCTTAATTGTTTTGCCAAAAAGCTGGAGCTTATCCAAAATTAAATCTGAATTTAATGTTACTAATTACATGGCCAGACAAGCTAAAAAACTAGCAATGGAAGAAGGAATAATGTCATTGCCAAGCAAAAGAAAAGGTACATTTCCATCAGAAACAATTAAAGTAGTAGAAGACTTTTATAAAAATGAAGAAGTAAGCAGAATTAGGCCAGGAAAAAAAGATTTCAAGAGTGTTAGAAAAGATGGACAGAAAACTCATGAACAAAAATACTTAATTTTGGGAAATTTAAAAGAAATTTATCATTTATTTAAAACAAAATACCCACACACTAAGATTGGCTTTTCAAAATTTGCTGAGCTGAGACCCAACGAGTGTGTATTAGCTGGTGGTGCAGGAACTCACAGTGTGTGTGTTTGCACACATCATCAAAATGTTAAACTGATGATCATTGGTACAAGGCTACCACAGTTGACAAAAGACAGTGACCTGCATTTAGATGATTACAAAACATGTCTATCATTTATTACATGTGACCCTCCAACTTATGAGTGCTATTTTGCTGAATGCTCAGAATGTTTTTCTAAAATAGACGAACTAAAACTATATGTTACTAAAATTTTGGATGACAATATGATTGATGAGGTAAATTACAAGCAGTGGCTCTCAACTGATCGCTCAACTTTAGAGCTTGTTTCAAGAACAACTGAAGAATTTATAGACACTTTTACCTTAAGTCTTCTCAATTTAAAAAAACATGATTTCATAGCAAAAAAGCAGGCACAATTTTGTTCAACTAAAAAAGAAGAACTAAAAGATGGTGAAATCTTAGTAGTATGCGATTTTGCTGAAAATTACTCATTCCTTCTTCAGGATGCAGCACAAGGGTACCACTGGAATAACTCCCAAGCTACATTACATCCCTTTCTTTCCTACTACAAAGAAGCTGGGGAAACACAACACATAAGTTTTGTTGTGATTTCAAACTGCTTGAAGCATGACACTGTTGCAGTCCATTTATTTAAAAAAAAACTTATTGAATTTTTTAAAAAAGAACTCAAATTCCCAATAACAAAAATTATATATTTTTCTGATGGAGCTGCGTCACAATATAAAAATTTTAAAAACTTTATTAATTTATGTCACCATAAATCAGATTTTGGATTGGAAGCAGAATGGCATTTCTTTGCTACATCTCATGTAAAAGGACCATGCGATGGTGTAGGGGGCACAGTAAAAAGACTAGCAGCAAAAGCTAGCCTGCAAAAAGCATATAATGATCAGATAATGACTCCTCAACAGCTCTTTGATTTTGCTGAAAGACACATTAAGGGAATCAAATTTTCATATGTCCCAAATAGTGAATACATTGAAGAAAAAAATTATTTGCAAGAAAGATTTGACCAGGCCTCTGCAATAATTGGTACCCCAAAATTACACAGTTTTGAGCCAGTTAATGAAAATGAACTAAGAGTGAAAACAATATCATCTGCATCAGAATTCAAGAAAGTGAAAATATCCTATACAGAGGCAATATTATTGGAGGATGTAAAAGGATTTGTCACTGCTAAGTATGATGAAAAATGGTACTTAGGGTGTGTATTGGATACCAATGTTGAGAAAATGACTGTTAAAATAACATTCCTAGAACCAGAAGGACCATCAAATTCATTTAAATATCCAAGAAAACCAGATGTATTAGTATTGCCATTAGATGACATATTGAGCATTGTTGAGCCTGTAACAGCAACAGGAGGAACTTACAAACTATCTAAAAATGAACAATTAAAATCAACAGAAATAATGCAGAAAAAAATTGATTCCTAAATTATTATAAAAAGAATAAATTCATTTTGGGAGGTTGGGTGGGACCTGTGGCTTTTTTGCTGAGCTATCAGGAGTGGCCCCTTAGGCGATGGGGATACCAGCAGTTATGCAGGTATCTTAACTGTTGGTAGTGGCTCTGCCACCATTGACCATAGCAAATTATAAATTAAATACATAGGTAGGTAGCTTTAAAAATATTTATAATTTTAAATAAAAAATTACTGAAAGTTAATTTTTTCTTGTAGGTAGGATTTAACACATATCTATAGAATTAATTATTCTAATACACAAGTATATATTAAAAGCATTCAAATATAATACTTAGGCATCTAATAATTGATAACTAACTCTGTGAATATGACGTAACTCTGTTAATATGACAAAGATGCATATAAAAAAATTTATTTGTGAAGATAGCAAAAAATGGCCATACCAGTGGTTACAAAATTGATCATAACTCCTGATATAATGAAAAACCCAGAATGAAATTTATCTTATATTGTAGTCTAAAGGCATATATATTTAAAAAAAAAATTACACAAAAATTTATTGATACCAATATATTTTTTTTAAAGGTCAAAAGTTGACCTTTAAGGTCAAACAAATTTTTTTTACCAAAAATTAATTTTGTTGTTAAAAATGTTTAGAGCAACCCTTAAGCTTAAAAAAAATACATAATTCATTGTTTTATGTGCTATAATAAGGGAGAAATAATTTTTTTATCAATGCTAGTATCAAGAAATTTGACAATTTTTCTCAACTTTGACAGGTTATAACTTTTGAGCTATTCAAAATTGAGGGCTGGGAAGTGTCTCATTGTTTTTCTCTCATCAAAATACAGATGCAAGTGGGTATTGTATGGAAGGTTTTCTGATGCAAGAGCAGCGTTTGAATGGAGAGAATGTCAGGCGAATAATTGGCTATGTATCCAAGGCTATGATGCGGCAGAGTGAAAGTATTCGACTGTGGAATGAGAGTTAGCTGCGATAAGATATTGTTTGAAAGTGTTGCATCCATTTTTGTATAGTGTGAGGTTTGTGATTAAGAAAGATCATCAACCCCTTGTGTATCTGCAGCGTATGAAGTGGGCTGATAGTAGGATTGCAAGGACTTTGGAAGATTTGAGTGACTTTGACTATGTGATTGAGTACGTGCCTGGTGAATGAAATGGAGTAGGTGATTTGATGTCAAGGTACGAATGATGAAAATGTGGGTGGAGTGAGTGATCATGAATATTTGCAGAAAGGGATTATGAATGGAAAGGAGGAGCTTGAAAGAGATATTGAGTGTTTGCATAAACAGGTTGTAGCGGGCCGAAAATAGATCTCTAATCCCAATCGATAATCGATCCAACCCGCTTCCTACACTGTCCGGACGTGAGAAATCGAGGGAGAATAAAACGGATTGTATATACAGTCCCTTTACTTACAAAAAATACAATGATAGTTACAGTTTATATTTACAAAATTTTATATTTACTAGGGAAGTGTGCACACTTCAAAATGAGGCTAAATTCCCCAATCAAAATAACGATACCAAACGAGAATCTTATAACCGGCGGATACAACAATTTACGTATATTCTACACAAAAAAAAACAAAAACACAACCACAACCGAACGAAAAGGGGACACTCGCTATCACTTGCTGGAGGTGGGTGGTAGTTGGCTAACTAGAAGGAGGCAGGATTGTCAACGAAGGCAGGTATGGCGGTTCAGGTGGTTAGAGACACGAAAGCCCTCCTCTCAGGGCTGGGTGGAGCACTCGTCTATAGAACCCCTCTTGCTGCCAGTCCACACTTCCACTCTCTGAAGAAGAGATATATCCTCCTTCAGTGACCCATTTATTTATACATGGATGGCGAAACTAATAAGTGGGCATTACCCGAAAATACATCGACTAGCTTACCTCTTTCCAGAATAACGCTTCGTTAAATTTACTTAATACAAAGTAATATCTTATTATAGTGATATCTCAAAATTAGCTATTATCTTTCCAGAATAACGCCTGGAAAGAAAGAAAAACATGGTAATCATTTTATACATGAAATAAACAAAAATAAAACAAACCCATTCCCATTCACACACATTCTTACAGAGGGAGGGAGAGGGTACTGAGAAAAGGGGTGGGAGAATGGCCCTTTTACACACACTCACATTCGCCCCACCACAAGGTGAGTGATTTGGCTGGTGTAAGTAGACGAGTGAGTGAGCTGCCTGTGCCTGATTTTTCTAGTTTTGGGAACAGTATGAATGATAGTGTGTTTGGGCAGAATGATCCTAGTGTGGCTGATTTTGGGGGTTTTATGAATGGTAATAGTAGGGGTGAGTTTGATGTAGTAAATGATGAAGTGGCTGATTTTTCAGGTTTCTGATATGCATGATGAGAATACAGGGGGTGTGAGTGACCTGTCTGTTTTGCAAGAGTGTGCTTTGAGTTTCATGAGGGCTGTGAGTGAGGAGATGATGAATGGAGGTATGAAGAGTGAAGGTTCTGGACGAAAAAGTATGAAAGAGTTCTGTCGAGAGATGAGCGAGTTAGTAATGAAAGCGAAGAGTATAGTGGATGACATGATTGATAATGACGAGGAGTGAGAGTGACAAGACAACTGATGAACGGCCCCGACCGATTTCTACACGTAGCTAGGGACCAGTAGAAGAGTGTGAATTGGTGCAGAAGGGTGCAATTGAGCACAAGTGGTACTGTGAAAAGTGATTGAAAAGGTATTGCGTGCGACTGTGGTCGAATGGCTTAAAGAAGGAGGGGTGTGGGGGAGCAATGTGTGTGTGTGTGTGTCTGTAGGGCCATTCTCCCACACCCCCTTTACATATATCTTTCCCTACACCTGTGTGAGTATGTGGGTAGACAATTTTGATTAATACGAATAATGTTAACCGATTGTATTCTCTTTTCAGAGATATATTTTGTTTAAATCTTTTATAAATATAAGAGTAAATATTTAGGAATTATAAAAGTTATAAACGCAAATTTGTCGTGTGCACTTGGATGTTCACTTAGAGGTAAGAAGTTAACAGAATTTCCTCGGGTCGAGTGCCCACTTATTGGTTTCCCTTCCCTCTATTGTAAATGGATTATAAACGGGGGATATCATCTCTTCTACAGAGTGGAAGCTTGAACGGACTGCGAGAGGAGTTCTCTAGGCGAGTGCTCCGCCCAGCCCTGACACGGAGGGCTTTCTTACCTCGATTGCTACTTGCACTGCCCACCTGCATTGGCTGATGAGCCTGCCCCCCCTTTTATTGGCCTACTACCCCCCCCCCCCATTGCACAAGTGATAGTCCCGTGCCCCTTTCATTCGGTTGTTTTTCCGTTTTGTTGCGTGGACCTTGTTTGGGTTTGTACCGATTGTTCTCTGCGCCCATCATATTTTATTTTTGTTTTCAGTTGGGAAGATTGAAATTGGTATAGTATTTATTTCGAATGCGCACCGGTGTTTATTTTTTGTAAATATAAACTGTAATTTTTTGGTAAAGTAAAGGACTGTATATCAAATCATATCAATTCTTCCTCGGGGTTCTCAAGGTTCATAAATTCTAGGATAAGGTTGGAACGCGGGGTTAGTGTTGCTTTCGGCCCGCTACAATGCCAGGTGTAAATCGCACATCCTCCCGCCTGTAGGCAAAGAAGCCTCCTCTCTGGTTAGAGAAATTTGAAGGGTCCCCTGCGCACGCACAGAGGGAAAGACCTCCATTTTTTCTGTGGAGCTGCCCGAGGGCTGCTCCATCGATAGACAAGGGGAAATTGAGGGAAGATTTTTGATTTTTTCATCATTGGGCATGGTGACCCTAAATTTTTCATGGGATGCATACACTCATCACCCCTCGCAGTAGCCTGCCCTGCAAGGGGTGCATACAGGCCTGCCAGAGCCAGGTGCTACCATTCAGGACCACCCCTTCCACCTGGTGGCCTGGCAGTCCCTCGATATGGTGGCTCCACCTTGGACACAGTGTTAAAAAATAGATGGTGAAGTGAGAAGGAAAGGGGATGAAGCAGGTTGTTAAAAACCCACCACCCCAGACCGGAGCTCAGGGGTTAGGGAACATTGTACTCTTCCCCCTCAGCCCCGATCCGGGACAGTTGGCTAAGAAGAAGGTCAGCATCTACCTTGTGAAATTAGAGGCTGACCAGAGAAAGTTGTGGGAGAGGTTGTATGAAAAGTGAGGAAACCAGGTGCAAACACAAGTGTTTTGAAGGAAGAGGCTAAGCTGGAATCGGACAGGGTGCTGAATCCCATCAGCATGGCAGCCAGGATTGCAAATTGCCGCACCCCTTACAGGGACCAATGGAGCCAATCCACTTAGGATGAAACTATGTTCAATTTGTTCAAATCAGAGGTCAGGATGAATGAACAAGTGTACAAGGAATTATACAAATGTTTTCTGCTGTCATTCTGATCATTCTACACCTTTTCACACTCAAATGAACTTCAAATTTAAAAAGTGGAGTTTCATATTAAAAAAGTTGAAGTTTAAATTAAAATAGTTTACATTCAAATTTAAAAAGTTGATTTCATATTAAAAATATTGACCTTCAAATTAAAAAAAAGGTGACTTTCCACATAAAAAAGTAACTTTCAATTTAAAACAGAGGAAATTTAATTAAAAAATGGAATATCATCTGAATGTGTATAATGTCAACAGCACTAATTTTGCCAGCAACCTATGCAAAAATAACCTAGTATTTTTGCTTCTCTGGCACTTCTTCATGAAATACTATAATAATTTATGTTTGATGTCATTGTCATTTTCATTATTCTATATATTTCAATCATTAATTTAAATATAAAATATTCATTAATTTTTCTAGAGAATGATAATTTGCTTGGCTAAACTTTTATGTTAACCAGGTAACAGTTTTTTCACTAAAATTTAATATTGCGTGACTCATGACAAAGGCTCCGGCACAGAAGTAAAAGCGTCGGCTCCCTCAGTTCTCACAAAACGGTCAACTTTCACATATTCATAACTAAAAGCGTTCTGGACGTCTTTTTTCAATAAATTCATTGTTACAAGAGAAAGTTAAAGATAGCTTACCCAAAATACTAACAAGAGGAATAAGCTACTCCAGACGGCAACGATATTCTCTGGAACGAAATATCATAAATCCCTGGATACAGTATCAGTCCTTTTCCCAAGGTAAGCCAATCATTTATCATTTTCTTTGCTCATGTTAAGTTTAACTCATAAACCAGGGTTTCAGAGCCGGTAAAAAAACACTGGCTCCAGCTCCGCCGCCGAGATATTGGGTATCTGGCTCCAGCTCTGGCTCTTTCAATTTTTTTCTTTTATACTTATTATATCTAGATGTATGTATGTATTTGTCAAGTTTAATATATTGTTCAAAAAACAATTTTTTTTCTTCAAGCTAATACTCAAACTTTAAATTTCTATGATTTTTAATTGGACAAATATATTAATAGAATTAAGTTACTGAAAGAACTAAAGGAAAAGGAGAAAAACTTAGTTATATAAAATACTTAGTAGCTTGAAGAAGAAAATCAGTTTAAACTTTCAAATCAAGTTGGAAATTCAGTGATACATAGATATTAGACCTGTTAAAAAATATCACATGTTGCAAACATTTTTGAGCCATATGTTGTTTTTGTTCTACTAAAAAAGAAAAAGATTTGTGCCAAATTTGATTGTAATCGGACATTGCTTAGGGGTGCCCCCACGAACCAAAAATTTTTCAAAAACAAAAAAAAAAAGGAAACAAAAAGTTAACAAATATGAAAAAAGAAGTTCTAATATATTTCCTTTCGCACGCAAAGAAGTACAAATAGAATGACATCACTGAGAATTGAAACAAGACAAAAAAACTTCTGAAAGGACCCCCTTGCTTTATTCAGGGTCCAATCGCTCGGGATTCAGTAGGGCTACCTTGGAGGTAATGGGGCACTTCCTCCTGTCCTTGGCCACCACCTTCAGAAAGAACTGCTTCTGAGCTTCTTCTCGGGTGATGGCCACATTGAAGGTGGTCATCAGGGCCACTCCCCATTCAGCAATGTCGTTAACCACTGTCGAGGAATAGGCCGAGGGGTGGTTGGAGTTTTCCCCCCAACTTTTATATATATATATATATATATATATCCTATTATCCCAAATGTGGAGTCATCGTACTACTCCTTATACTTCATTCGGCCCGTGCCCTGAATGGGTTTATTGACTCAAGAGGGCTTAGAGGTTGGCTACCGAGGGATTTGAATGAACTTTGCCAGCAAACAATCCAAAGGAAGTTAGATACACAACAATATGAAAATAAAGTTTTACTGAACACTAAACAAGAAAAATATATATATATACAAATAATGTGCTTTGAGAGATAAATCAATAAGTGAATCTCAGATATCTCACTTGGCTTGTAAATAACTATCGACTATGTAAATCCCTATACACTTGTAATGTTGGTAAGCTTGGCAGTGAAGTTGGGGAATGTGAAAGGGAAGGGTTACCTTGAAACCTGATGTTCGGGTGGTGCTGGCGCGTGAAGGTGGTGAGATAAGGGGTGGAGACAATGAGGTAGGTTCTCCAGGGACCGACCTGATCCCACAATTCCATCACGATTCTGCTGAAAGAAGGTGGTGACGGGAGCTTCTTGTTAAAGAGGGCCCCATGCTCGTGAACTCCAAGGAATCTTGGGTGCCTCTGTGAGGGGGAGGGGCAAAGTGACCTATCAGTGCATAGGGTCACGAAGAAAAGCCAAGGTATAGTTTTCTCACTTAGGGAACCAGAGTGAGGCTATTTGTAGCTTCGGCTCTGAAAATGTGAGCATGAGCCTGGGTCCACACTGACTTGCAGACCAACGGGGTAAGGAGCCTCCCTAACTGGGGCCGATCTCCTCTCTGAAGACTTGGTGCTCCAACGATTTACCACTACTACTGAGGGTTAAAAGAATTCATCTTTTATACTCGAGACTCGGGAGAGGTTCACATGGTTCTGGAAGTAGATTTGATATCAAGTGCCCTTCTTCAGGTGAGAGAGACTTGATTATCTCCTCCATTTCATCCTTTGCAAACTTCAAGGAACCACCGGAAGCCAAGATGGGCTCCCATCTATCGATAACCAGTCGAGGAAGGAACGCAGTAGTTAGCTAAAATTGTCAGCGGGTTCTTCCAGTGGGCGACCATCAGACATCGGGCTGGAAGGGGAAGGTTTGATAACCGGCCCGCCCGGAAGGGAGGTGGGAAAATGTGGGTGCATTATGCTATTCTCCTACAACCACCATCTTGCAGAAGAGAGGATTCCACTTCCAACTGGCGGGGCTCTTAGCCAAGAGTGTGGCCAGTTCATCTCCTTGTCCTGGGAGCAGGAGATCTGCGCCTTTCTCAACCAGGAACTGAAGAAGCCTGAAAGAGACTTGTTGTGATTAAAGGCCTTTCCATCCAGACCTTTCAGTCCCTTCCCCTCCCTCCTCATGTTCTGGACCATGGAGGCCTTCTCTTCCTTCGTAACCATTTCATCGAAGAGAGAGAGAGGCCCCAAGTCTTCTGACACGTACCAGAGATGGCGCTTGAATGCCTTTAGGGCCACTTCAGCAATGAACTTATTGGGGATTCCTCTGCAAAGTTCCCTCATGAAGAGGATATCATTATAGGGAGCATGGGAAGGAACCCTGGCCTCATTCCACGGAATGGCATAAAGGAGGGCGACAAAGAGGGACACCTGTTCCATGGCTCGAAGTTCATGAGGTCAGCCGAAACTGTTTATGCTAGTATTTTTTCAAGTAATTAACACATAATTGATCACTATATTTTTAAGTTGTCCCTCAATTCTACATATTTTTCACACTTAAGCTCTTAAAGTGACCCATAGAAATTGAAATTATAATTCTTTTTGCATATAAAAAACAATCAAGGGTCTTGGCTATTAGAAACAATCATAAAAAGGTTGTTTATGCTATTATTTTTCATGTAACTAACTTATGTTGACACCATATTTATAAATGACAGGTCAATTTAGGAAATTATTTTAGCTATCAGTTTGGCTTGACCTAAATCTTCCAAAATAAAAAAAATATTTCACTGATAATCCTCACTGACAAAATAATTACAATAATGATAGGGAAAACCTGTTAACCTAATACAATTTTGGCATATTCGATACTTTCATCAATTTGTTTCTGAGGAAAAATATATTTAATTCTGCTGCCTCCTTTTAGTGTAGGACAACTTATGACAGTTAATATATAATGTCCTGGCACTGCACATGAATCCTTATTTGATAGATAATGACATGCACTTGCTCCTGATGTCTCAGATGTATGTAAGAAGTTCACTGTATAATCATCAAACTCCTCACAATATTCCTCCACAATTTCATACATTGGATTCCATGAGAGATCAGGCCAAAAAATGAGATTTGATACCACACCCTCTTCAATTTTGCTGTAACTTATTCTACATAATTCTGTACACCAAGAAACTCTAAATTTCAAATTTCAGGTTGATTCGACTAACAGTTCAAAAGTTATGGGACCCCCAAAGTTCAAATTGCCACATCTCTGCTCTTAATTGAGCTAGAACAATGATTCAAAGTGCATTCAAAAGGCAATTTATCAAAGATTAACAGAATATAGATAGGTAAAAGGAGTTAAAGTTGATGAATAAAAAGTTATGATCACTTTAATATTTAAATATGGATTTACACCTCGCACCTAAATCGATTTTAAAAAAAATTTCCCATGAAATTAAAGCCTAACCATATTTGTATAAATAGCATCCAAGAAACTGTTGTGTATTTTGGCTTAAATCATGTGTTTTGGAAATTAAATATTGATAACCTCATTGAAAAAACGCATTTTACACTCAAATTATGTTGTATAGTCCACTTAACTTTATTAGCAATTACATATCCATAATGAACTTAGTTTGTTATTTCCATTGCTTTTAACACCCATCGGCTTTAATGAATAAAATATAGTTCGTTATATTGAGGATTTACTGTATATTGCTTTATTTGTTGATTTTAAGTACTGATATGCACTCTTATATGCAGTTACATTTGATCAGTTGGAAAGTTGTTGAATGAAACAAATTTCTTAACTTTTATTTGCATTAATTTTCAAAATGTAGATATACAAAATACAGTACAGCTATATTTTTATGGAATTTGTTTAGTTCTTATGCACAACAAATTTATCAAATGAAGGATGATAATTCTGATGACTAGAAATAATTATACTGTAAACATAGAATTGGTATACACTTGATAAGTTGTATATTATACAAATGAAGAATGGTGAATGAAATAATATATATGCCTAAACTACTGTACATACATAGATAGTGTACACTTGAATTGTAGATCACTTAAAAATATGAGCATCCATTCTAACTGGCAGATTAGTAACCTAATTCACTACCAACTTATATCCTAGGGCTCCATTAATTTTATTTCATTTGGATGAAATGAGTAAGCAATTTTAACTCCTGGCTAGATATTTGGAGTAGACATTGGCTGAATAATTTTACTGTGTCTTATCCAACAAATATCTTCCTTCTCTGGAAAATGGTATTTATTGGGTTTTCCTGAATAACTTAAAAAACTAATTAGATAATGATTAAATTCATCTGAAGTGTCCTTAATTATGCCTAGCTTGATTTTACTCTCATAGGTACAAGCAATATATTGACCTATGTGATATGCAGTATCTTGGTTCGCCAACATACTGCTTTCGTCCTGTTGGTCAATTTCACTTATTCTAAACAGAGTATAATTTTTGGATTCAGATGTCATGTAAGCGATTATCTGAATCTTTGACTTGGGTAGAAATTTGTGGAAACCTCCTGTGCCTTTGACAGTTAAAGCTTTATCAGACCTATCAGATAGATTTAATTTAGTTAATTCCACCTCTTGTTTATCAAGATAGAAAAAATCAATTGTGTTGGAATACACAAGAAAATTGAGTTAATTACACCTCATGTTTATCAACATAGAAAAAAGCAATTGTGTTGGAATACTTAATACTAAAATCATGTCTTTTGCTATCAAAATATGATCAGTAACAATTCGTTGCAGACTAACCTTTGCTGCACCTCTTTTAACTGTCTCTCCAATACCATCACATGCACTTTTCCCATGGCTTGTGGCAAAGAAATTCCCCTAAACTTTAACACCAAAGTCTTCTTTCTTCATGATAGCAGAGATTAATCTATTTTTATATTGTCCGCCACAGCCATCAAAAAAGTAAAAAACTTTTTGTACATCAGGGAATCTTGCTTTTATATGTTTAATCAAATGCTGCTGAAAAGTATAAACTGCTGAAGTTGTGTTCAAGACAATCACTGAAAATGCAATAACTAATGTGCTTTAATTCTTCTTCATTCTTATAATAGACTACAAATGGATGGAGTGTAGCTTGATCATTTGCCCAATGAAAACTCTGAGGGGCATCCTGAGTAATGAATGAATAACCGATCAGTAGTAGTCCACTAAACATATTCAACATTATCTCTATCCATTAATGTTTACAAAGTTTTCAAATAATTTGTTACACCAGTAATACCAGGACATTCTAGACAATGAGTCAACATACAGGTGGAATTATCAACATACAAACACTTTTTTCAATGAGAGTATGGTATGTTAGGTTTTTTTCACCAATTGATTGTATCATGAGTTTAGGATTTTGGTGATAAGTGCAAACACAGACTGAATGTGTTCCTTTACCACCAGCAATGACCACTATTTAGGTCTTAAACTTGCAAATGATGAAAATCGCACACTTGCATCAGTTTCTCTATTTTGCAAACAGTTCTTTCAAATTGCCCAGTAAGAGACGTTTTTGTTTATATTCCTTTTTACCAAGATCTATATTTCTTATGCTGACACACTCAGATTTACCTGCACACATTCAGCTCACTTCATCATCTTCATAAAAAGCTTTTACTCTAAGAGATTGTTTCTTCAGTCAGTTTTTTTTCCTTTTGTGTACCTATGCACTTCTGGAAGAATACCAAATTGAGATTTCAAATGTCTGGCTTTGTCTACAGTGTACCTGATAGTGCCAAAGAACTGTTGGGTTCTACTAATTGTAAAGGAAGACAATGTAAGGATCTGAAGTTTTTGCTGATATCAAGTTGAGTTGAATTCTTCTTTGAGATCATTCATCACCATCTCATACCTGTTTGAAAGAAGGAAAATAGATAATTTGTTACATGTATGCATAAGATGAGAATATGTATACATGTAACAAATTATCTAAAAGAGGTAATGGCTCAGTCGATAGCATCCTGGCTTTGCACACAACCGTTTGGGAGTTCAAGTCACGGCACCGGCGTTTGGTTTCCATCACTGGTAGGTATTAAATTACCTTTGTGTCACTCTGTTAATTACTGTGCAATAGCTTCATGTCACGTTTATCGGGTGCCGCTAAAAATATACTGTGGCAATAACAGGCTTTCCACGCGGCAAAAACACTGCAGATATATAGCCTATGCTTCTAAGGGATAACATGTTAAAAAAATATATGATGTTGCATAAAATAAGCTACCAGTATATATTTGATTTTGAATTTTGTATAGGCCTATTATAATTATATATAGGTAGCTGACAAATCTTAATGGTTCATTCCATACCTTTTAATATGTCTGTAAGAAAGTCTTGTTTATTGGATGGTCCAACATACTTTTCCACTGTCCTGGTATAACTAGGTGTATGTACATTGGCCTACTGGCCAACCAAAATTAAGGCTCCTCCTTGGGATGGCTCTAAGAGTGCTTTAAATACACAGTTGCTAGGCCAAGGAATATTCAAACACGGCTACAAAAATATACTTTAATCAGACTAAAGATTACATACACATATAGGGCAAGTTAAATGGCAATTCAATGAAATATTGACAGTTCATAGCTAAGATGATTGACACTATCAATTAAATTTGAACCGAGAGATAATTAATTAAGAAATGATCTTACAATTATACAAGTTCTAGAGCAAAGGGGATCTTTGAGGTTCAACGTGGTAAAGGTGGGAGGAGCATGATGAAGCGGGGGTTAAATCCCTTTTACCTTGATGTGCAGTGAGTAGGAATAGGGAGGTAAGTTCAACCTTGAACTTGTGGGCGTCTCATGGGACGCTCAATCTGACTTTGGGAAATTGAAGATGGGGCTCTTATACTTAAGAGGCAAATGGTGATGCTTTGGGGATGGCTTTTCTGATCCTTAGAATCCGAAGACGTGGTTGGTGAGAAGGGTTGAAGTGTGCCTAACTATTTCCATGGACAACACAGTGATGACTTCTCTTCCTTGGCTCATCGACAATTATTCAATTCTTCTCTGAACAAGAATGTAGTCGATTCCCTCTCAACTAATGAAGACATTAACGGCTAATGTACTGCACGGCGGTTTCAGAAACAATCTGCCTATGAACTCTGAAGTATCGAATATATACTCCAAAATTATATAGACGGGGAGAGAGATTCATCACCAACAGACTTCCTTAATTGCCTTGGGTCGTGGTAAGGGTCCATAGTGGGAGGTCGCGATACCCCCTTAATGGTCTTTCCATTGTTCTAATTTTCACAGTATATAGGGCAGATAAATGCAGCGCTGCAAACAGGATGTGAGGCTGACTAAATTTGTCTGCAACAATGGCGTTTCAACCTCCCACGAATTGCTTGGGGCAGACAGTCAAAGGTGAACTGGGGAAGTCAAAGGGAAAGTGGTAGATGATGGAGAACTGAGGTAATAGAGAAGGTGGAAAGAGAAAAAAAAATTCCTTTTCTCTCTCTTCATTCTTCCACATCCAGCAATACACACAAGGAATCTTCCAGTTTTCTTTTTAGAAATGTTGAAGCCTTTTGGTATTTTTCAGATGCAAGTCTTGATTTACCTTGACTGCTCAGTCTATCCGAAGAAGTTGAAGTCTACTATCAGCCACTTTTACTTTGAATAAATTAATGATTCAAATATACATAAAAAGTAAAACCATTTGACCAACTGGC
The DNA here is from genome assembly GCA_963969495.1 of Ceratothoa steindachneri. Classification (NCBI taxonomy): domain Eukaryota; kingdom Metazoa; phylum Arthropoda; class Malacostraca; order Isopoda; family Cymothoidae; genus Ceratothoa; species Ceratothoa steindachneri. The sequence continues at coordinate 252,224,105 of OZ018317.1, read as the reverse complement.
CAATGCTAGTGTACATATATACCAGTAAACATTGTTTAATAAGTACTTATGTAATTTGACTGGTGTGACATCAAGATATTCATTCAAGAGTCTTGTACAGCTGCTCCTTTTGAATATACGTCTCTTCTTCGCAAGCCATTTCTTTGGAAGGGGTTGTTGCTGTTGAAGGTTGAGGTGGACAAGCATCACTTTCTGAACTTCCTTCGCTGAATATCCATTGGCTTTTAGCAAACTGTTTATTTATTTTCTTCAAACAGTTTGTACAAATTTTTGATGACTTACTAAAGCCATATGTAGAATGACTGTTCAATTACATTATTTAGGAATGGTCTCAAATTAACCATTATTTTTCTATTGAATTTTGAATGGGTCACAGCAATGATATGTTTAATCTTTATATATTAGCAGCATTTTTTTTGGAGGGGGGAGGGGGATATCTAAACACATAGTATGCTGGAAAAATGAAAAGGAGTTTAAAACAGACTGAAATTAAGGGTCATGTTTTATACATAAAAACATACAGTATTACTTACCATATGCATTTGTAATGATAAACTGCTTAAAATTAGAAAAAATAAAATTTTTCATCAATCATCTTCCGAAGGTTTCCAAAATTTCAGCCAACTCTCTACCGTAACGTGGGAGAGCCTATTTTTGTAGCTTGTGGAATTTCTTCTCATCATATCCTCATTAGCAGCTCTTTCACACTCCTAGCAACCGTTGTTATGCATAACTTAGCCCTCTCAGTAACCAAGTGAGTATCTTTACAAATACTACACTGGATAAATATTTTATAATGCAAATTTGCAATACTAGTATTTTCTATGTTTAAGAAATAGAGAGATCTTTGAAAAACTGAAATATTATGCTGTAAAAAGATAAAGGTAACTGAAATATAAGATGGGCTCAACGCTGTAGCGGGCAGAAAATATATCTCTAATCCCAATCGATCCAACCCGCTGTGGTGGAGCGAATGTGAGTGTGTGAAGGGGCCATTCTCCCACCCTTTTTCCCAATACACTCGCCCTCCTTCTGTAAGAATGTGTGTGTGAGTGGGAATGAGTTTTTTATTATATTTTCTTTTGTACATATGTATTTGATTTCATGTTGTATGAATAAGGTTATTTAACATCTCATGTTTTTTTATTAGCTACTAAATGTTAAAGATTTTATGAGACAGCTGTCAAGTACCAGAATAAAAAAAAAAAAGAACAAAAAAAGAACAAAACAAACAAAAACATTGCCTGCATTTTGCAAGAGCGACTTTAACAAAAATATTTTGGAGATATTTAAAGAAGATATAAGAAGTCTTCTAATAGTACTTGACTGGATCTTAAAGAAAACTGAGCTCCGAGGTGGCAGGCACCATAAGCCCCGCACACCCAATTTTGTCACAAGAGTGACTGCCGACAAGATTTTCCCCCGGGGAGGCCGGCAAATCATAAACTGTGGTACCACGTAAGAAAACTGCTCTTTTTGTTGTCTCTTGTTTTGGTTGTCCCCTTTTGTATATGCTGACTCTTAGTATTAATATATATTTTTTTTGATTGATTGGGTTCCAAGATAGGATTGTTTTAGTATATATATAAATAGGCTCATTGGGTGCATATTTACCCATATTTTTTGTAAATATTGTATTTTTTTTTATTGAAAAGGTGAAAGAAAGTAGAATGCAAGGTGTTGTGACAGGTGTGCTTCCAAGAATGGATGTTGGGGTAGAATGGATGTCTCGTGCAATTGGGCTGAATGATTATGTGAGGAGGATGTGTGAGATGGAAGGTGTCATGTTTGTGGATGTGTTGGATAGGTTTGTTGGAATGAAAGAAATGTATGCGATGGATGGACTGCATTTGAGTAGGAGGGGGGTAGATGTGTTGTGGGAGGAGTATGATCGTGTTATTAGGTCTTTGCGGGTGGGAAACTAGATACTAATAGTGGTCAGGGAATTATGAGAGGACATTATAGTACTGAAAGTAGAATGAACTTGGCAGATAACAGAAATAGGTTCCAAGGCGATAGAGGTGAGGTCATTCAAGTTTCAAGAGGTGCTTCAGGGATAGGGGGGTTAAATTGTTTCTATACAAATGCTCGTAGTCTTAGAAACAAGAAGGATGAGCTATTTAGTTATATTAGCAATGAGGATATAGATATATTATGCGTTACTGAATCATGGGTTAATGAAATAGAATTTAGTGACACTATAAGTGAATTTGATTTACAGGGCTATAATATGTACATTAGTCAAAGGACAGGTAGGATTGGTGGAGGAATAATTATCTATATAAAAAACAACATTGTTTCAAGTTTAAATACTTAAATAAAGCAGGATGGAGTTGAGTCACTTTGGATAGATATTAGGTTCAGTAAAAATAGAATGGTGCATTTGGGAGCTTTTTACAGGCCACCTGGGCAGACTGATGATATGGATGAACTAATGATAAGGGAAATAAGTAAGGGATGTGAAACAGATGCAGTTATTATTGGGGACTTCAACTTAAACTCTGTGGACTGGGAAAATATGATAGGTAGGGATAGAACAAGTGGCAGGTTCATAGAATGCTTTGAGGATAATTTTTTGAATCAATTTGTTAATGAGCCAACGAGGGGGGACAATATATTAGATTTAGTACTTTCTAACAGTGATCATTTAGTTCAAGAATTGACTGTTGGGGAAGCATTGGGAAATAGTGACCATCAGATAGTTCGTTTTAACTTGGGAATTGAGAAGGGTAAAGTAACCGAGAATGCTGTAAAAGTTCCAAATTTTCATAAGGGAGATTATGTAAAACTTCGAAGCTTGCTAAATTTGGTAGACTGGGATGCAGAATTCAGAGGTAAAAATGCTTATGGGATGTGGGATACTTTCAAGCATATAATAAATGTAGTCCAAGAACAATGTATTCCAATGAAGGCCATTAGGAACAAAAGTAGGAAACCATTATGGTGGAATCAGGAGATAGCTAGAAAAATTTCAGAGAAGAAAAGGGCATACAAAAAATTACAGGTACAAAATAATATTCAAAATTTAAGTGATTATAGAATGGCTAGGAATGAGTTAAATAAGATTATAAAGAAGAACAAAAGGGTGTCAGAAATTAAATTAGCTCAGGATAGTAACAAAGATCCTAGAAAGTTCTTTAGTTACTATAAAATTAATAACAAGTCTGGCAGAGTTAAAATAGGACCTATCAAATATGAAGGGGTTGTGAGAGAAACTGATGAGGAAATAGTTGAGGTACTAAATGGTCATTTTGCATCAGTATTTACAAAGGAGAAACTAAATAGTCTTATGTATAGTACTCATGGGTCAGGGAAAGAGGTGTTTACTAACATTAGTGTGGATCGGAGGATGATAAAAGGACTAATAGGTGAGTTAGATACTACCAAGGCCTCTGGCCCTGATAATATTCATTCTAGGATACTTAAAGAAGGTGTAGAAAGTATCTCAATTGCTCTGGAAGAATTATATACTAGGTCACTGGAATATGGAGAAATACCCGATGATTGGAAGAGAGCGAATGTAGTCCCCATTTTCAAGAAGGGTAGTAAAGAGGATCCAAATAACTTTAGACCGGTTAGCCTAACTCCTGTAGTCTGTAAAATTCTTGAGAAAATAGTTAAAAAAGGCATTTGCCAACATCTAGAGAGGGAGGGGTTAATCAGCGATGCTCAGCATGGGTTTAGATCAGGTAGATCATGTTTGACTAACTTACTAGACTTTCTGGAGTTTGTAACAGATCAAGTAGATAAGAGAGAGAATGTAGATATAATTTACTTAGATTTTAGTAAAGCATTTGATAAGGTACCACATAGGAGACTAGTTCATAAATTAAAAATGATTGGGATATGTGGGGGTGTTTCAAATTGGATAGCTGAGTGGCTGAAAGACAGGAAGCAAAGGGTAGTGCTAAATGGTGTAAAGTCAGAGTGGAGGGATGTTATCAGTGGGGTTCCTCAGGGATCAGTTCTCGGTCCATTATTATTTGTCATCTATATAAACGATCTTGGGGAGGCAGTTAATAATAAAGTGTCAATTTTTGCGGATGATACCAAATTAGCAGCTGTAGTTAAAGATATTGATGATAATTTTAAAGTGCAGGGGGATTTAAATAAATTGTTATCTTGGGCACATAAGTGGCAAATGACTTTCAACCTAGATAAGTGCAAAGTTATTAACATGGGAAAAGATAATAGAGAATTTAACTATGAAATGGATGGGCATTGGCTGAGCTCAGTAGAGGATGAGAAAGATCTAGGAGTAGTAATAGATAAGTCATTAAGGTTTTCTAAGCAGTGTATTGAAGCAAGAAATAGGGCAAATAGAGTGCTGGGTTTTATTAAGAGAAATGTCAGTTACAAAAGTAAGGAGGTTATTCTTAAACTCTATAACTCTTATGTTAGGCCACATCTAGAGTACTGTATACAGGCATGGTCCCCACATTTTAGACACGATATTAACCTTCTCGAGTCAGTGCAACGGAGGGCAACAAAGATTATTCCTTCCCTGAGGCACCTTGAATATATAGATAGACTGAGGGTATTAAATATGTTCTCGTTCGAAAGGAGGTGTGTGAGAGGGGATATGATTGAGCTCTTTAAAAAATTTTCCGGGATAGATAAATTGGATGTTAGCAAGTTTTTTGAGTTAGATGATGGAAATCGGACTAGAGGTCACCACTTGAAAATTAAAAAGCAAGGGTGTAGGTTGGATTTAAGAAAATATTTTTTCACCAATAGAGTGGTAGACTTCTGGAACAAATTGCCGCAGAGGGTAGTAGGTAGTCCAAATCTAAATGTATTTAAGAGTAGGATGGATGAGTTTATGGGAAGGGAAGGTTGTGATGGTTCCTAAGTTTTGTATATATTAATATTGTTTGTATATATCTATAGCTGCATGATTTAGTTCTTGACAAGCCTTGATTGGTGATACCCTTGTTTCTGATGCAATCCTCTGGATGTAGTTTTCCTGGAGGTTTGGGTGCCTTAAAAAAGATGCCGTTTTTGACTCGGATGACCTATGATGAGCCCTTGTGGCTCTTGTCATCTGTTATATTATATTGTGGGGGACTTTGATTTTGTCTTCCCCTGGTGATGGTGCTTTTTGTGGGTGGGTTTTGACGGAGGCGGATGACCTTTGATAGGCCCTTGTGGCTTTTGTCATCCGTGTAATTATGTTATGTTAATCCGTTTCATTCTCCTTCAATTTCTCACGTCCGGATTAGTGTAGGAAGCGGGTTGGATCGGTTGGGGTTAGTCTAAATTTTTCGGCCCGCTACATTTGGCGCCCGAATAGGGACGTGAGACTTCGAAACTGGGAGCGTGACGGGATTGGATTGCAGTCCATACCCAATTAGCGTGGCAGGTAGTTTGGTTGTTTTTCACCTTTGTCTATCGCTGTTACTAACCTGGGAGGATGGCTTCTGTGGAACAGGGCCTCCATGATGAGATTGTGAGACTGAGGCTGGAATTGAGGCAGAAAGAGGAGGAATGTATGATGTTGAGGAACGTGATTGATGGATTGAAGAGTGATGTGATGAGTATGGATGAGAAGACAGACAGGATGAGGAAAGAAATGGACGAGAGACAGAAGCAGGTCGACCAACGGATGAAGGACTTGTATGACATGATGAAGGGGTCAGGACCGGCCCCAGGTCCCTCGACCTTGACCCCTGCTCCGACTGAAGGGGATAAGACTAATGGGATCAATGGGAGTGTGTGCAAGTCTAGAGAGGATAGGGTGATTATGAGTGATAGGAAGGACAGGGAATGGAAGAGAGTTGAATGCAAGAGAAGAAGGAAGAGTGGTGCAAAGGGGAAGGATAGGAAGGTAAGAGGCAAGAGTGTGGACTCATTGTACTCGGATGAAGGAGAGAGTGATGGTATGATTGATATGAGTGAGAGTGAAGGCAGCTCAAGTGAGAGTGAAGTGAATGTGGGAAAGGGTATTTTGATAAGGGAAGTGCCAAAGATAGATAGATTTAGGTTACATGGTGGAAAAAGTGTGGAAGAATTCTTCGGGGAATTTGAGCGATATTGTAAGCTTAAGTACCCGGAGAATAAGGGATACTGGATCAATGTTTTGGGTGAATGTTTGGAGGGAAAAGTATTGGAGTTTTTCCGCGTGATTACAAGTGTGGGGGAACCAAGGTACGATGTGGTGAAGAAGCGGATGATTGGACAGGTGAAACGAATGAAAAAGAGTGTGAAGTATAAAAGGGTAAATGAATTTGAGAAGGCTCGAATGGAGAAAAGTGAAAGTGTGAACATGTATGCACATAGGCTTGAGAGTATGGCAAGAACGAGGTATGGTGATGATGATGTAAATGAATGTAAACCACTCATGAGGAAGTTTTTGGACACGATCCCGCAAAAGGTGAGTGAATGGCTGAGTGGAAAGAGAAAGGAGAGAATGAGACTGACAGGTGAACGGTTGATGTGGGAGGATGTGTTGGAGCTGTTGGAAGATGGACGATTTGATGATGAAAGCGATCTAGAAGAGGATGGATGGTACAGTGTGAATGTTGGGGGTGAGAAGCCCAGGAGCTTTCATCCACCCCAACAGTATGTCAGCTACAGGGATGCCCTGAAGGCTGTACCAGCTGGAGTGATGTCGAACTTCCTGGGCCGGCAGAATGGATGGGTAAATGGAGGGTGGTCGAATGAAAGGGGACAGATGAATTTCAAGCGTGGGAACGGATATCGGATATATGAGAGAGAAACCGAGGTATGTCCCAGCAAACGAGAGACCGAATGGTGGGAGAAAGATTGTGGAATGTCATCGGTGTGGAAGGAAAGGTCATATGTTGGCAGAATGTAGGTGGACGTCTGGTGCATGTTTTAGTTGTGGTAAGAAAGGGCATATGATAAAGGATTGCCAGGAAAGTGTGAAAGAGTGCTTTGAGTGTAAAGAAATAGGCCATTTGAAGAAAGATTGTCTGAGGTTGAATGGTGGAGCAAATGCTGGGGAGAGTGTGAAGTATGCTTGTGGTAATTGTCAAAAGGCTGGTCATTATGCGAGGATGTGTCGTGACCAGAGGAATGTATGTAGCTATTGTGCGATGGAAGGACATTCAAGTGAAAAGTGTTGGATTAGACTGATAGCGCAAGGTGTGAATGGAAAGTCTGAAGCGGGAAACTGAATGGTAAGAGGGTACCTGGTGAAGTATCCTCTGGGTGCATGTGTTGGTAAGTCTGTCTAGTGTGAAAGTGATGTCTGGTAGGAATTATGAGTGTCTAAATGTGAAGGTGGAATTGATCGGGATTGAGTGTTTGGCTTTAATAGATTCTGGATGCAAGTCGAGCTTGGTGTATAAAGATGTGTATGACAAGGTTAGCGAGAAAGCCCTCCTGTCTGAGTGCAAGGGTAGTTTGGTAGGTATTGGTAATAGGAGAGTGCCTGTGATTGGAATGATAAGGTCAGCTGTTCGAATGCATGGTATGATGATGAATGAATGTGAATTCTAGGTGATTGATAAGGTGAGTAGTGAGTATGGTGTGATTTTAGGCTATGATTTTATGAAAATGAATCGTATGGTTGTGCATCCTGCAAGTGATCAGATTGAAAGAAAGATTGGTAAAAATGGGGTGTATAAGTTATATGTAGGGAAAGATGGTAGTGTTTTGAGGAGTGTGTTTACTGGTATTGAGGTGACTGCTATGGAGAATGTAAGACTTGTGAAGGGTGAAAGGGTGGCGGTTAGAGTGAGTTGGAGTAAGGATGTTAGTTTAAATGTGGGTGAGAACACCGTGATATTGGATGGAAAGTATGCATATTATAAGGTAAGGCGTGTTGCTTGTGTGTTTGATGGCTTGATGAGAATGAATGATCCTTTTGTATGTGTGTAGGTGGACCCCAGGGTGAAGGGACAGGTGAGGGGTATCCAAGTTGGAGATGTACTAGGACACCTCTCCACTGTCACTGAGGTAGGTATGGATGATAGCACGGATATCAGGGTGAATATTGCGAATGAAAAGACATGTGAATGGATGTATAATGAGGTGAAGGACATGGTGAAATTGGATGGATGTTTGACTGAGTATGAAAGGGAGGATGTGTATCGAATGATATTTGAACAAAAGGGAGCCCTCAGTAAGGGTGATCTGGATTTTGGGGTTGCAAAGCTCCCGGAATTCAAGATTATCCTGAAGGAGGACTCCCTAATCTATCAGCGGCCGAGGCATTTCCCACGTCCGGTTGCTGATGAGATTGAGGAGCAATGTTTGGAATTGGAGCAATTGGGAGTGATTGAAGAGAGTGAGAGTGCATGGAATAGTCCAATTGTGCCTGTACGTAAGCTGGATGGAAGATTGCGTCTGTGTGTGGATTATCGAAAGGTGAATGAAAGGACTGTGAAAGAAAGGTTTCCGATGTGTGTGGTATCTGAGTGTGTATATAGTATGCATGGGATGGAGTGGTTTACAAAGCTGGATCTGGTACGGGGGTATTACCAGATGCCTATTGCTGAGGAGAGCCGGCCGGTAACTGCCTTCTCTTCCACAAAGAGGCATTACCAGTTCCGAAACCTCAGCCTCGGGTTGGCTAATGCTCCCAGAGCCTTCCAGCGGGCAATGAATGTTGTGTTGAGTAAGAATGTGATTGCATTTATAGATGATATTTTGATTATGACTGAGACTTTTGAGGAGCATATGAGATTGGTGAATGATGTGTTGAGAACATTGGAGAGTGTTGGTGTGAAGGTGAAAGTGGCGAAGTGTGAATGGTTTGCGAAAGAAGTGGAATTCCTTGGGCATATGGTGAGTGAGAATGGGTTGCGAAAATCACCGAAGTATGTTAAGGTGCGAATGTTTCCTAAACCGGTGACTGTGAAGCAACTGAAGTTGTTTTTGGGTTTGATTGAGTTCCAGCGAAAGTTTATACGTGATTGTTCTGGTGTGAGTAAGCCTCTGACTGAGTGGATGGGCAAGAAAGGTAGTACGGTTGTCAAGTGGAATGATAAGATGAATGAGGCGTATGAGAGACTGAAAGAGGCAGCGGCTGAAGATGTTGAATTGGCGTACCCAGATTATAGTGTAAATGCTAAAATACTTGAATTGTATACAGATGCGAGTGGGTATTGTATGGGAGGTTTTCTGATGCAAGAGCAGCGTTTGAATGGAGAGAATGTCAGGCGAATAATTGGGTATGTATCCAAGGCTATGAATGTTGCAGAACGAAAGTATTCGACTGTGGAACGAGAGTTGGCTGCGATAAGATATTGTTTGAAAGTGTTGCGTCCGTTTTTGTATGGTGTGAGGTTTGTGATAAAAACAGATCATCAACCTCTTGTGTATCTGCAGCGTATGAAGTGGGCTGATAGTAGGATTGCAAGGACTTTGGACGATTTGAGTGACTTTGACTATGTGATTGAGTATGTGCTTGGTGAACGGAATGGAGTGGCTGATTTGATGTCAAGGTATCCTGGTACGAATGATGAAAATGTGTGTGGAGTGAGTGATCCTGAGTATTTGCCGAAAGGGATTATGAATGGAAAAGAGAGTAAGGGTGGTGGTGATTCCTTGTTTGAGAGTATATGGAATGGTTTGCAAGATTTGAAGAGTGATGGAGTAGACGTGAGAGTGCCCGATAGTGTGGATGATTTAAGGAAGGAGGTAATGAATGAAGTGTGTAGGAAGCCTGAAAGCATTGGTATGGCAAAGGTGCGGAACTTCATGAAAGAATTGAGGGCGATGTGTATGCAAGGGGTCCCACCATTTCAGGAAGTGTTGATTGTAGTCAGTCGTTTGTATGGAGTGATTGTTTATGTGCACTTTGGTGGTGAGAGGCCGATTGTGTACAAGGATGAGAAGATGAAGGGTTTGAATCCTAATGTGGTACATCTGCAATGTTTGAGCAGTGTGCACTACAATTGGGTGATTGAAAAGTGTTCGTATATAAGAGAGAAGAATGATTGTCTGGATGAAGATGAGCGTCGTGTGGTGAGTGATGATATGGGAGTTAATGACAGTGTGGATATCAGTGCTGATGTTGGTGTGCTTGTTCCTTCTGTGTATTGTGAACATGGTGGACCTGATATGATGGAAGCGAGAGTGAAAGTTGGTGAAAGGTTGTTCTGTGGTTTGATTGATACTGGAGCACAAGTGTCTTTAGTGAATGAGAATATTCTGAGTAAGTATGAAGAGTTTAGATGTTGCGAGCATAAACCTGTGAAGTTACGGATAAGTGGATTAGGGAATGGCATGATAGTGGCATGGGAACAGGTTAGTCTGAAAGTGAGTTTGGGTAATGGTGTGAATGTGAAGCATGACTTTGTGATTCTGAAAGATGAGCAAATGCCGTGTTGTTTCTTGCTTGGTGTAGACTTTATGAGATTGAATGATTTGTCTTTGGATGCTGATAAGGATCGTCTTATGAAAGGTGAATGTGAGGTGATGAAGTTGAATGAGTGTGCGTAGAATGTTGTCAAATTTTGTGGCATGATTGAGTTGGTCATGGATGATGAGAATGAGATTTTAAGTGATGATGATATTCTAGAGATGCAAGAGATGTGTCCTTTTGTTAGTGAGTTGAAGAAGTGTGTAATGATGCGTGTTGATTTGAATGAATGACCAGAGTGTTTAAGTGATTTTACAAGGTATGCTAAGGATTTTGTTGTTTGTATGGATGTTGTACATTTTGTGGGGCATGTGAAGGGTGGTGATGATATGTATGTACCTGTGATGTCCTTAGTTGGTATGATTGGTCTGGTGAAGGTTGTGCATGATAATTATGGGCATATGGGTAAGTTTAAGCTGTGGGAGTGTATGAAGGAACGTGTGTTCCATCCGTTTCTGAGAAATGTTGTGAATGATGTTGCAACTACGTGTGAAAGGTGTCAGAAGCGAAAGGTGCAAGGTGTGCAAGTGAAACCACCGATGTTAAAAGTTGATGCGAAAGAACCGTTTGAATTGGTAGTGATTGATTGTGTGTCTTTGCCGCGTATGAGTGCTGGGAATGTTGGTATGGTTGATCATAAAAGTAAGTTTGTGTATGCAGCGCCTGTGAGAGATAAAAGGAGTGTGACTGTTGCGCGTGTGGTTGAGCAGTTGTTTTTTCCTATGTGTGTATGGAAGCCTAGAAGATGTCTGAGTGATAATGAGCCTGAATTTGTAGGAGAAGTGTTTGAGCAAATGTTGAGAGAGAATGGTGTGGAGCATGTGAGAACAACTCTGTATGTACCGTCTTCAAATGGATTGGCTGAACGTACTATAAGAACCTTGTGTGAGATGTTGAGAATGATGAGTACGACAGTGAATGACTGGGATGCATGTCTGGGGAGAGTGTTGTGGGCGTATAATTCAACTGTGCATAGCGCAACTGGAATGTCCCCATGTCAGTTTGTGATGAATTTTGAAAGGCGAGTGAAAGATAGGTTTCGTTTGAGTGAAAGTGAGCAGAGTGTATGGCGTGAGGCACATGAAGGGTTCCGTTCATTTGAATTAGGTGCAAAAGTATTGAAGGTGAAAGAAGTGAAGGGTAGGTTGAATGTGTCAAAGATGAGTGAGAAGTTTGATGGACCTTATAGAGTTGTGAGAGTTTGGGAAAATGGGGTGACATATGTTTTGGAGAGTTTGAATGACGGTGACTGAGAGAGTGCAGGCTCATCAGAGTCAGTTAAGGAGATGGAGAGAACCTCCTGACTACCTGGTGAGTCATCCAGTGTATGAACTGTGTAGAGAGAGAGGTAAAGTGCATGATGATAAGATTGAATGTGATAGTATGGATCTGTCTGGAGAAAGATCTAGTCTTAGTCTCAAGGAGTAGAAAGCATACAAAGAAGAGTGAAAGGAAGAATGCAAGTACGAATGAAAGTAAGTTCGAGCAGAGTCTTTCTGGTATGGGGGATCTTGAAATGGAGATTGAGTTTTTGCGTAAACAGGTAAGTGATTTGGCTGGTATAAGTAGACGAGTGAGTGAGCTGCCTGTGGCTGATTTTTCTGGTTTTGGGAACAGTAGGAATGATAGTGTGTTTGGGCAGAATGAACCTAGTGTGGCTGATTTTTCGGGTTTTACGAATGGTAACAGTAGGGGCGAATTTGATGTAGTGAACGATGAAGTGGCTGATTTTTCAGGTTTCTGGTGGGAACCAGTCGAAGGGGTTTCTGGTATGCCTGTTGAGAATACGGGGGATGTGAGTGACCTGTCTGTTTCGCAAGAGTGTACCTTGAGTTGGATGAGAGCTGTGAGTGAGGAGCTGATGAATGGGGGTATGAAGAGTGAAGGTTCTGAACAGAAGAGTATGAAAGAATTCTGTCGTGAGATGGGAGAACTGTTAATGACGGCTAAGAGTATGGTTGACGAGATAATTAATAGTGATGATGAGACTGACAGGAAGACTGATGAACAACCCCGACTGATTGCTAGGCGTAGCCAGGGACCAGTAGACGAGTGTGAATAGGTGCAGAAGGATGTGATTGAGTATAAAAGGTACTGTGAGTAAGGATTGAGAGTGTATTGTGAGTGACTGTGGTCGAATGGCTTAAGGAAGGATGGGTGTGGTGGAGCAAATGTGAGTGTGCGAAGGGGCCATTCTCCCACCCTTTTTCCCAATACACCCGCCCTCCTTCTGTAAGAATGTGTGTGTGAGTGGGAATGGGTTTTTTATTATATTTTCTTTTGTACATATGTATTTGATTTCATGTTGTATGAATAAGGTTATTTAACATCTCATGTTTTTTTATTAGCTACTAAATGTTAAAGATTTTATGAGACAGCTGTCAAGTACCAGAATAAAAAAAAAAAAGAAAAAAAAAAGAACAAAACAAACAAAAACATTGCCTGCATTTTGCAAGAGCGACTTTAACGAAAATATTTTGGAGATATTTAAAGAAGATATAAGAAGTCTTCTAATAGTACTTGACTGGATCTTAAAGAAAACTGAGCTCTGAGGTGGCAGGCACCATAAGCCCCGCACATCCAATTTTGTCACAAGAGTGACTGCCGACAAGATTTTCCCCCGGGGAGGCCGGCAAATCGTAAACCGTGGTACCACGTAAGAAAACTCCTCTTTTTGTTGTCTCTTGTTTTAGTTGTCTCCTTTTGTATATGCTGACTCTTAGTATTAATATACATTTTTTTTTGATTGATTGGGTTCCAAGATAGGATTGTTTTAGTATATATATAAATAGGCTTATTGGGTGCATATTTACCCATATTTTTTGTAAATATTGTATTTTTTTTGTTAGTAAAGGACTGTACATACAATCCATTTCATTCTCCTTCAATTTCTCACATCCGGAATAGTGTAGGAAGCCGGTTGGATCGATTGGGGTTAGTCTAAATTTTTCGGCCCGCTACACCGCTTCCTACACTGCAGATACACAAGAGGTTGATGATCTGTTTTGATCACAAACCTCACACCATACAAAAATGGACGCAACACTTTCAAACAATATCTTATCGCAGCCAGCTCTCATTCCACAGTCGAATACTTTCGTTCTGCAACATTCATAGCCTTGGATACATACCCAATTATTCGCCTGACATTCTCTCCATTCAAACGCTGCTCTTGCATCAGAAAACCTCCCATACAATACCCACTCGCATCTGTATACAATTCAAGCATTTTAACATTTACACTATAATCTGGGTAAGCCAATTCAACATCTTCAGCCGCTGCCTCTTTCAGTCTCTCATACGCCTCATTCATCTTATCATTCCACTTGACAACCGTACTACCTTTCTTGCCCATCCACTCAGTCAGAGGCTTACTCACACCAGAACAATCACGTATAAACTTTCGCTGGAACTCAATCAAACCCAAAAATGACTTCAGTTGCTTCAGTCACCGGTTTAGGAAACATTCGCACCTTAACATACTTCAATGATTTTTGCAACCCATTCTCACTTACCATATGCCCAAGGAATTCCACTTCTTTCGCAAACCATTCACACTTCGCCACTTTCACCTTCACACCAACACTCTCCAATGTTCTCAACACATCATTCACCAATCACATATGCTCCTCAAAAGTCTCAGTCATAATCAAAATATCATCTATAAATGCAATCACATTCTTACTCAACACAACATTCATTGCCCGCTGGAAGGCTCCAGAAGCATTAGCCAATCCAAAGCTGAGGTTCCGGAGCTGGTAATGCCTCTTTGAGGAAGAGAAGGCAGTTACCAGCCGACTCTCCTCAGCAATCGGCATCTGGTAATACCCCCATACCAGATCCAGTTTCGTAAACCACTCCATCCCATGCATACTATACACACACTCAGATACCAAACACATCGGAAACCTTTCTTTCACAGTCTTTTCATTCACCTTTCTATAATCCACACACAGACGCAATCTTCCATCCGGCTTACGTACAGGTACAATTGGACTATTCCATGCACTCTCACTCTCTTCAATCACCCCCAATTGCTCCAATTCCAAGCACTGCTCCTCAATCTCATGAGCAACTGGACATGGAAAATGCCTCGGCTGCTGATAGATAGATTGGGGAGTCCTCCTTCAGGACAATCTTGAATTCCGGGAGCTTTGCAAACCCAAAATCCAGATCACCCTTACTGAGGGCTCCCTTTCATTCAAATATCATTCGATACACATCCTCCCTTTCATACTCAGTCAAATATCCATCCAATTTCACCATGTCCTTCACCTCATTATACATCCATTCACATATCTTTTCATTCGCAACATTCACCCTGATATCCGTGCTATCATCCATACCTACCTCAGTGACAGTGGAGAGGTGTCCTAGTACATCTCCAACTTGGATACCCCTCACCTGTCCCTTCACCCTGGGGTCCACCTGCACACATACAAAAGGATCATTCATTCTCATCAAGCCATCAAACACACAAGCAACACGCCTTACCTTATAATATGCATACTTTCCATCCAATATCACGGTGTTCTCACCCACATTTAAACTAACATCCTTACTCCAACTCATTCTAACCGCCACCCTTTCACCCTTCACAAGTCTTACATTCTCCATAGCAGTCACCTCAATACCAGTAAACACACTCCTCAAAACGCTACCATCTTTCCCTACATACAACTTATACACCCCATTTTTACCAATCTTTCTCTCAATCTGATCACTCGCAGGATGCACAACCATACGATTCATTTTCATAAAATCATACCCCAAAATCACACCATACTCACTACTCACCTTATCAATCACCTAGAATTCACATTCATTCATCATCATACCATGCATTCGAACAGCTGACCTTATCATTGCAATCACAGGCACTCTCCTATTACCAATACCTACTAAACTACCCTTGCACTCAGACAGGAGGGCTTTCTCGCTAACCTTGTCATACACATCTTTATACACCAAGCTCGCCTTGCATCCAGAATCTATTTAAGCCAAACACTCAATTTCATTCAATTCCCCCTTCACACTCAGACACTCATACTTCCTACCAGACAGCACTTTCACACTAGACAGACTTACCAACACATTACTCACACTCATGCACCCAGAGGATACTTCAGCAGGTACCCTCTTACCATTCAGTTTCCCGCCTCAGACTTCCCATTCACACCTTGCGCTCTCAGTCTAATCCAACACTTTTCACTTGAATGTCCTTCCATCGCACAATAGCTACATACATTCCTCTGGTCATGACACATCCTCGCATAATGACCAGCCTTTCGACAATTACCACAAGCATACTTCACACTTCCCCCAGCATTTGCTCCACCATTCAACCTCGGACAATCTTTCTTCAAATGGCCTATTTCTTTGCACTCGAAGCACTCTTTTACACTTTCCTGGCAATCCTTTATCATATGCCCTTTCTTTCCACACCCAAAACATGCACCAGATGTCCACCTACATTCTGCCAACATATGACCCTTCCTTCCATACTGACGACATTCCACAATCTTTCTCCCACCATTCGGTCTCTCGTTTGCTGGGACATACCTCGGTTTCTCTCTCATATATCCGTTCCCACGCTTGAAATTCATCTGCCCCCTTCCGTTCGACCACCCTCCATTTACCCATTCATTCTGCCGGCCCAGGAAGTTCGACATCACTCCAGCTGGTGCAGCCTTCAGGGCATCCCTGTAGCTGACATACTGCTGGGGTGGATGAAAGCTCCTGGGCTTCTCACCCCCAACATTCACACTGTACCATCCATCCTCTTCTAGATCACTTTCACTATCAAATCATCCATCTTCCAACACATCCTCCAACATCAACCATTCACCTGTCAGTCTCATTCTCTCCTTTCTCTTTCCACTCAGCCATTCACTCACCTTTCACAGGATCGTGTCCAAAAACTTCTTCATCAGTGGTAAACATTCATTTAGATCATCTCCATACCTCTTTCTTGCCATACTCTCAAGCCTATGTGCATACATGTTCACACTTTCACTTTTCCCCATTCGAGCCTTCTCAAATTCATTCACCCTTTTATACTTCACAATAATATATAGCTTTCCAGAATATAACACTTAGTTTCATATATCCTTATATTACAAACAAAGCGCCATATTCTGGAAAGATAGGACTCAGTTTAATATATCCTTATATTACAAATAAAGCGTTAAATTCTGGAAAGCTAAATATTATTGTTAATAAATAAATGCCAATAGTATAGCTTAATGAAGGAGGGCTTATAATAGCCACGCAAGCTTTTTAAGGTCATTATCTTCCATCAAGCGCAGAGGCGCCACACTTGTTGTAAGTCCTAGGCATTTTGCTCGCTCGAGTAGCAGGTGGCTGGACATCCCCCCCCATCCTCTTTGTACCAAGTGAGGCCTTGTTTTTTATTTATATATTGACTGTTGTAGTCAGGATTTTTTTGGTTGTTTGATTTTTTTTATGTTTCTTATGATCGATTAATAGTATTCATATATATAGGATTTTCTTTTTGTTTTTTTTAGGGGGGAAAAGTAAGGAGATCTCCAATATAATCGCCCCTCTCATTTGTAGATATTTTGTGCATATTTACCCATATTTTTTTGTTAGTAAAGGACTGTACATACAATCTGTTTCATTCTCCTTCAATTTCTCAAGTCCGGATTAGTGTAGTGAGTGGGTTGGATCGATTGGGGTTAGTCTAAATTTTTCGGCCCGCTACAACGCCACCTCCAAGTCGTAAGGCTTGGAAAAGGGAAGCAAGGAATGAACTTATAGCACATGGCCAACTAAAGTGGAAACACAAGGTATGAAATGGCCCAATGGCTCACAAAAGCCTCGGCTCGACATAACGAACCTCAATATAACAAATTTCGGATATAACAAACCAAATTTCCTGGCCGAACTCCATCGGGTTTAACAGGCAAGCATTACGATCAGCCTGAGTGAGTGTTGGTGTGTCACATGTCTCCTACAGTGCAAGGCTCGTATCAATACTATGTTGTGTAGTCCACTTAACTTTATTAGTAATTACATACATATTATATACCCATAACGAACTTGGTTCGTTATTTCTATTGCTTTTAACACCCATCGGGTTTAACAAACTTTCAGCTCTAACGAACGACCCCATGCCCCATATAGTTCGTTATATCGAGGGTTTGAAAATAAAAATTTTAAATTTGAAGGTCATTTTTTTAAAAAAGATTTTGAAATCAAACTTCTTAAATAGGAAAGTCAACTTTTAATTTGAAGTTCTATTTTTTAAATTTGAAGTTCTATTCTTTTAATATGAAAGTCAACTTTTTAAATTTAATTTTTGAAATAGGAAAGTCAACCATTTAAATTTGAAGTTCTATTTTTTTTTTATTGAGTCAACCTTTTAAATTTGAAGTTCTATTTTTTTAAATTTGAAGGTGAAATGGTGTAGACACTTCAACTTTGTAATAAATTGCTTATATGCTGATAAATTTCCTTTCAGTCATCCAAATTTGTAAAACCTTCACCCGTATATACTGTATACCTGCAGGTTATTATACACCAATATTGTGAAGCTTGGATTTTCTCTGGCAAATGTTATGGAAGATAATGTGATAGTAATAGAGGCATTCTCATCTTTTTGAATGCTAATAAATAGGTTGTTGGGATTCATCCTCTTTACCCAAGAGGGTCTAGACATGCAATCCTTGGCCTTGGTGTCCCCTGTTAAGTGAGCAGGGAAGGGGGGGCATCCATCCACAGAGGAACCCCTTTTTTTTTTTCTTATGAGGTGAGTGGAGAATGCACAGTCTTCTCTTCCCTATCAGATCGAGCCATGACGCCAGGCAGGCTAGCATCAGCCTGATTCTTCACCAAAATTGAGAAGGCTCTAGCTGTCTGTGAGGCTCCATCTTTTTTTTTTTTTAAATAATTTTAGGAGCCTATCTGGCAACCGCCCACCTGGGCATAAGTCCTGGCAATTGCCCACTTGGGCATAAGTCCTGGCGACCGCCCAATTGGGCATAAGTCCTGGCAACCGCCCACTTGGGCATAAGTCCTGGCTACCGCCCACTTGAGCATAAGTCGCTGCAATCACAACAGCTTAGCACTAGGCTACTTCAGAGGGACAGCCTCTCCTCTCAAGTCATCAGGAACCCATGTTACCCCCAAGATGACTTAGGCTCGGGTGTCTCCCACTCACTCAGTGTTCACTGTGGGGGAAGACCCTGCTATCTGGGGGATAGGTACCTTCCAGGTCATAGTACCTGAAGATACGCACCTTCCCTGTCCCCACTCCTATAGATTGACCAGGGTCAATAATATGTAGCCTGGACAAGGTTGGAAAAAAATGGTTGGGGTTAGCCAGAGCCCCAGTCAGTATATAGCCACTCCCACCCATCCCATCGAGACTTTTCAGGCTTTCCAAGTCTAGGTGTGTTTACAGGTCCTGTAAACACAGACAAGGAAGATGCATAACTGCAGGTGCTATGACCTGGAAGCCATGCTAAAGGGAGCTTTACTGAAGACAGATGGGCTGGGTAGTTGTGCCACTCTTCCAGGTACCAACAAGTGTAGCAGTCTACACAGAGTAGTAACCCCCCTCCCCCCCATAAGGTAGAGAGGAGCCCAACCAGTAGTCAAAGGTGTATTGTCAAGCTTCTGCCCACCTCAATACCAAGTTTGTATAATCAGAAATTATCAAGATAAACCAATGCAACAAAGTTCTGAAAGATTGTAGCTTACAAAAAGTGAAACAGAAGGGTGGCAGGGCTATATCCCATCTATCATATCTCAGTTACCTTTCAAGGACTAGCTTTGGGCATGTTAACCCTTTCACTGCATGTGACATGAATATCATGTCACACGAAACTCCCACCAGTGACGTGTGACATGATATTCATTCTATAGATTGAATCGTTTCTAGCTATTTTCCGACATGGCATAGCACTTTTATTTCGTCATTAGAGCATACTTTGGATTTTTTTCTTGTACGTTTGGCAACTTTTCCTTCTCGAGTACATATATTATTACCGTTAATTCAGTCAAAATTACTGTCCTTCAAAATGTCAAGGAGGAGTGTGTTACCAGTGAAAATTACAGAATACTTAGAGACAGGTGACGGTGATTTAGAGATGAAATTATTGAGTGATAGTGAGGGTGATGATTTAATGAATGTTGAAAATCCTGCACTTAGTGATTTTAGTGAACAAAATGTTGATTTATCCAATGATGAAAGCAGCAATCATTCACAATCAGCTCCTGCTGTGGGAAAGCGTAAACGTGATACATTTTATGACTGGAAAAATCTTGGTAACAATGTTGGTGAAATAAGGCGTAATGAAGTGTTTAGTGGAGAAAATAAAATGACATTCTCAAATAGTAAAAGAACTTACTGCTACTCGTGAACCTATGGCAATGAACATAGTTGCACCAAGGCTGACAGGAAGACATTTCATTGCCTATCATCAAACAAAAAAACAACAATACCTTCAAAACGATGCCGTGTATGCTATCTGCATGGCATACATAAGACTACAAGATATGTTTGCCAAACTTGTACAGACAAGCCAGGTCTTTGCCTTGAGCCTTGCAACAAACTTTACCACACTCAACTTAAGTACTAAAGGTAAGGTTGATTTTTATGATGTTTTTAATAAAAAATATGAGCCAATTTAAATATTTAGCAATTTTATAATGTTCTTTAAATACTGTAACTTAATGTGGTATAAACATACAAAAATATTGCATCTATTCTTGTTTATAGTACGTAAAACCTGAGTTTGCTATTTTCACGCATTTCCAAAAAATGACTCCTTTGACACTTGCCACAAATAAAGTGATCGAGTTTACTAAGACACTCCAAGTGGACATATTTGAAGGATTGGCTGCAAGAACCGGGAGATGTTGCAGATAAAAATGAAAGCTTTAACTCAATTTCACTGTTGCTGTAGCTCAATATTAGGTAAATACCTATGAAAAGTACAATAGAATTCCCTTTTTGCCAATGGCCATTTTTATAAAAACACTCACTTTGCAACAGGATTCTGCTTCTGAGGTCTTAAGAAAACATGGCTCTTCTTTTTCAATTTTAAGAGGATTTGTATCTTCAAGAAACTCCTTCTTAATGACTTCTTCTTTGATGAATGTCTCTATAACATCCTAAAATAGAGAAATTGCAATATAACACCCCCCTAAATTCTTATGTTTTGATAGGACTATGCACAAATTTCAATTTAGTTGGTTATTAACAGAATAAACACAAAAAAGAAACTAAAATAAAACAAGAGCATTTATACAATAACTATAAATCCAATACCTCAATACTTAAATAACCACCTTAATATATAAAAAAAAATTGTAAATTGGAACCAACATACAATCACAAAAAATATGCAATGCAACTCTGGAAACTAAAGAAAAATATATACACTAAACTCAATCCTTGCTGCAAATGCACAAGTCCTTGATTACTAGCTCAGATTCTCACCACAAAAGTGGAAAATACTTATGAAACACTACTTAAACGCACAAACTTATGACATAGCTAAGTAGAAATGCTAAAATCAGATTGTAGTTGTTGGGCAAACTACCAATTACAGTCATCTTCATGGCAGTTGCCATATACTGTACATACCTGTGATTCAGATCCCGTACTCCTCAGGAAGAAGGCATCTTAAATCAGGGGTAAAACCTCTACTCAAACAGCAGCTTTTGACCCATAAACTCAAAGACTGAGGTGGCCCATTGCCACAAAAAAATGCTGAGGTAGCCATAAAATTTCTGACTCCAAAGTCACAGATGCTGACAATATAAAAGACAAAAGACATTTCCTTAAAACACCCAGGAAACAGGAATCTCAGCCATCACATACATTTCAACCACTATGGTGGCCACAATCTGGAAAACAGCACACACACCAATACTCAAACCAGGCAAGCTCTCAATACAACTAAACTCATCCCACCCATCTTATTGCTATGCACTCCCCCCCCCCCACAAAAAACTTTGAGAAACTATTACGTAAAAGAATAGACCCAAATATACCACTCTCACAAACACAACATTGATTCATTTCATTTGCTTTTCATTCACACAGGCTCACACCACTACAACTCTTGAAACAAACTATATGACAGCCCAGAAGGTTCCAACAAATTCATTTTCCCATATGCACAATCCTCACAACAATCAACATAAACAAAACTTTTGACACAGTAGCCAAACATTCCTGCAAAAAAATCCCAAACATCCTCTCTCTCTTTCTCTAAAAAAGTTAAAGCATCTAAATCAAACATGTGAGCACTACACAATGGTGACATGTAGTCGAATCTTCTCACTCTGGTTTTTAAACTTAATTTACTTGTTTGCCTCCCTACCTCTCTTCACTGAGGCAGGTGGCACCCAAGGATGCCACAATGTCAACTCAGGTGGGTCTAGAGGTCCTTTAGTGATAGTGTGTGCATTGCATATGAGGGTGAAGTTAGGGCAATCAAGGTGTTTTGTGTCTTCTAGGGATTGATTACACTTAGTGCATGTTGGTATTTGTGCAAGTTTTTTGTTTTTGTATTGCTGTAGTGTGGGTGAGTGGCCAGTTCATAGGTGGAATAGGACTACTCTCTGTTTTCTGTGGAGTGGATTTGTGGTGGTTGTTCATTTCTGATGTGGTTATGCATGGCTGTGTGTAGGTGTTCATGAGTGTGGACATGTTTTATTAAGGTGTGATTTGTGAGATGGAGGGGGGAAAATTATTGAGCTTAGCTTGAAAGCTTGGAGGGTGGGGGGTAGAATATTAGTTTCCTATCATGTCTAGGTGTGCTTTAGTAGCTATTATGTTGGTTTCAGTGTAGAGGTGTAGGATTGGTGTTTTTTTTGTGCATCCTGTGATGACTGAGTACATAGTTTTGTGTAATTTGGAGTTGTTTTGAGTGTTGGGTGCCAGACCGGTGCAGCATAGTTTAAGATGGTTTGTTTGAATTGTTTGTATAGTATGGTGAGGGATTTCTTGTGTTGCCCAAAGGTAGTGAGGGCGAGTGTTTTAAGGGCATTAATTTTCTTTATGCCTTTGTTTATCTTTGTTGCAAGTGCTTTGAAGACCATTTAGTTTAGTTGTGATGTGTTTGTTTGATTGATAGTTTCAGGGGATGAATAGTGATATTGATTTAGTTTTTAAATCATTTGCACAACATTCTGCAACCACATTTCTCAATTATTGAAACACTTACACACAAGACATCTGGATAACAGCATAACACCCTGAAATCTACACAGCACCAACCAGAACACTACAATGATACCATAAACTAAAACAATGCTGTATAAGTTGTATATATTATATTATTGATATTGTGTTTATTTTTTGACAAGCCATGATGGAGATGCTTTTTTAAAGCAGTGTTTTGGATGCCACCATGTGGTTGCAGTTTATGGGGTGGGTATAGGCTCTCAGATGTCCTCTGATAGGCCCTTGCAGCTATGTTATGTAAAATTGTTGTGGTTTTATAGCTTCACCCTCTGCATTACAGCAAGAAAGCCCTTACTTTCAAATACCAATCCCTATTTTTTCTGAAATCCCAAAGTATATTGGTAAGCTGAAATTGTATTTCAAATGAGTCATTCTTCTTGCTCATTTTACTTAATGACTTTGCCTAACATTAGGATCATAAATTACTTACTAAATACACAGAATGCAACTGAATAATACTACAAACAAGATGAAACAAGTTAATCTCAAATATTAGATGCAAAAAGAAATCATAACTTACTTTCTTAATAATCAATTTTTCAGATGAGAGGACAAAATTTCTAGAATTCATTACTAGATTTTTTCATTTGGAATAAATTCTACCTCACAATTATTCTACAAAGGATTATAGATAAAAGGACTTTCTTCTCATTATTTTATAAGAGCAAAAAAAAAATTAAAGTTAAACCATTAACTTTCTGTGGACCATATTAAAAACAAAGTAAGAAGTCTGCAAAAGGCTAATGAAAGGCCTATATGAGGCAGCTCCTGTGGAGTCTGCAAAAGGCTAATGAAAGGCCTATATGAGGCAGCTCCTGTTCCCATAATAAATATATTTACAAATCAAATAAATGGAGGCTTCTGATGAAGCCCCACCTACTATAAGATCACACCTAGAGATATAGAACCTACAGTGTGACATTGAGATACATTTCATTAATATCCAATTAAAGCTAAAATCAGTACCACAAGTTTTAAGAGAGGTTTATATAGAAAGTTATGAAGTTAAGGCAAGTACATAACCAAAGTAATCCTCAAAGTAACCTATGTAGGATATGAAGGATTAAGAGGGGTCCAGAATTCACCAAACTTCCAAAATGAAGGCCAATCATAAACACCCCTTACTAGAAACCCTCACACAAATTCCAAACCTCTTCCTTAGAGGAGCCCAATACCACCACAGAACTTGGCTCTCCATCCAACCTAATGGGCAAAAGGTAGGGGCTCCTGAACACAATTACAGAAATAGCCAATTTCACCCCTACGATAACACAACTAGCAACAAATATAAATCAAAATGGCCAGTAGGCAAGGAATTTTAAATTCTACCCACCCTGTAGGGCAAGAGATTGTGTATGAATACCCTCGTCTTTAGTAGTGATGGAGTGTTTCAGAAGCATTGGCATAGTGGCCTGAGGACCTGCAAGAGTTTTAGGTAGGCTTGTAATTTAGTATTACATGAGAGCAAAACCACTATGAAGCATGCTGTAGAAAACTTGAGGTGTGCACACTTTGGGAGATGACCAACTGAGGTCTCCCGACCTGTGGAGTCCCATAAGTGGAGCCTAAGCCCCCACCACCCTCTGTCAGTCATTTCCAAGTGGATATGACATGACCACCGCACCTGGATGCAATCCTGGTCTGGGACCACTCCACTCAATGTATTCTGTGTGAGGTTAAGTTGCAATACACCTCCCACTTCCTATCTGTTGTATAGACTGCTATAAAATTCCTACAGCATGCAATATCCTGCCTCCACTCTAATCTGGTCTCTTAAGACAGTCTCACACAAGGCGCGGCCCCCACATAATTGCGGTAATGTTGGAGGAGGCCCCCAGCATAGGCTGCAGGATCAAAGAGTTTCTTCATTAATCTCTCAAATGGTCAGAGGGAGCAGAGACGCCATCTCAGAGGAAGCCATAAACAGCCAGCAAGGAGTTAGTTTAGACGGGATTAAATCTGAGTGGGGGAATATTACCAGTGGGGTTCCTCAGGGGTTGGTGTGGGGCTGTTGTTGTTCTTGATTTATATTAATGATCTTGACTTAGGTATAAGAAACGACTTAAGCAAGTTTGCCGATGATACTAAGTTAGGTAGGATTATTAGGTGCGACTCTGATGCTAAGGTATTAAAAGATGAGTTGAACATACTATCTCAATGGGTAGAGAAATAGCAAGTGGAATTTAACATAAGCAAGTGTAGTGTACTAAGTAGATAAAGGTGTAATCCACTTTATAATTATAAACTGAATGGGAGGAGAGTTTTAAAAAGGTCAGAATGCGAAAGACTTAGGTGTCCTGATAAGTTCTGACCATCTTCACTATTGTCATTTTGTGATCCTCATTTTTTTGATTGTTTATTTTTTAAAGTATTGTTATAGTTTTTTTTTCTATACTCAACTTTGATGGCCTTTTGTTTTTTTGCATTTAATATGTTATGTTAGGTAACCTTATCTAAACCACAGGGATTGATGATTCCACTTTGTTTTTTAGATAGTAAACTTAAAACTTAGTATTATCATAACTTATCAGCAAAGAAAAACTATGAAGTAACCTAGAAATAGTTTTAATTTCTATTTTTCTCAAGTCTCATTTCACAAGGTCCATAACCCATATCAATGAATGGTCAGCATATATAAGAAAACATGTTTTACATATTTAATTCTATAGTTTTACTGCAGTATGTAATTATTGACAATATAAGGGGAAAACCACTAGTTAAGAGTGTTAATTTAAAGTAACATTTGTTTTCAGCAACAAACAACAATTTTCCAGTTACCATCCGAGAGACGACTTCATTTGTGGCTATGAACCATGCCAACAAATGAAGACCACTGCTCCACTGGTGCAGAGAAAGTGGGCAACAACATGACATAGCATCAATTGCAATGGAGAAAGACATTGGTGTCATCATTGACCACAAGCTGGCATGCAATGAATATATTGCAGAAAAGTAAGGAAGCCAACAAGATCTTGGGTATCATAAGAACTTTTGGTAATCTTTTACATTAATGACTCAGGAGTTTTTGGTTGTTGTTTTTCATTCCATATTGAAAGATATCGGGGTTTCATCATTCATTATATGGACTGTGATAGGTATGTTCAGTACACTGTACAAACCACATGTAATGTATGGGGCTGCAATCTGGAACCCCTACAAAATCAAAGATATTAAGATGGATATTAAGATGGTAGAGAGTGTGCAAAGAAGAGCAACTGGGATGATATGGGGATGTCTGGGCTGAATTACGAAGACTAAAAAAGTTGAACTTACCTACACTAAGATACAGAAGAATACATGTGACTATGATTGAGGAATTCAAGATTGTCCATGGAATTTATGACAGTGAAGTGGCCCAGATAATTCCCATGAGAAGGCAAGACAGGGAATTGAGAAGAAATTGCATCAAAATTCAACATCAATTCTCAAGATTAAATTTAAGAGCGCACTCCTTCACCCCAAGGGTAGCAGCAATCTGGAATGACCAAACAGAGAATGTAGTATGGGTACCAAATGTCAAGGTCTTCGAGAGCACGCTAGATAAATACTCAAGCAATAGAGAAATAAGGTTTGACTATCAAGCCGTACCCCAGTTGCCAACCCAACTTCAGTAAGCTTCAGCACAGAACAAGATCTGGCCCAAGAGGACCTAATGCCAGAAGAAGGATACCTGTAGGCATACCTGTGGTGTTATACCTGTCAAAGATCTCCTTTAGGTAATACTTAGTTTATGGGCGCACACTAGGGGGTGCTATTTCTGGCTACCAGCTTGAACCATCCAGCGTGCCTAGGGTCACCAGTAGTCTCCATGAGAAGAGAACCTATTTTTTTTAATTACACTGTGTAACACTAGTTTTATTTCTTTAAATGTTTCTATGGTGGTTTTTCCTCCTATTCCAAAAATACCATTGGAAATTGCATAGCAGCAATTTTAAGGGAGGGAGATAATTGGAATTTTGTATATAAAACTAACCATAAATAACTGCGACAGTTCACTTTATTTAGCATATTCACATTGTCCAGGAATAATAGCTGATAATATTTTATCCTTGTATTCCTTTTTAAACTAATGAGAAAATGTGATTTTAAAATAACCTAGTAAAAATGCACTAAAGAATGTGCTTTCTTACTCTGAGCTACTTGATCTTTATGCACCAGTGACCATATATAGTCCCCCATCATAGCAGTGTCCCATCTTCTTTGGTATCTTTTCTCCATTACAGCAATGTCCTGATGGAACCACTCACCATGCTCCTCACTCACTTCTCCCAAATTTTCATGAAAAAACTCCAAATGTGAATGCAAAAATGCACCTTTAGTGACATTCTACTTCCTAAATTCTAATAACCCTCTAAAAGTTTTGCTACCAGCTGCTTGTAGTTTGGATCTTTATTTTTACCAAGGAATCTATTAACTATATTTCCAAATGCATATCACACCTCACTTTCGACATCACTCATTGCATTCTCAAGTTGTACTGACTTCAACATTTTCCTTACTTGCGGTCCAGTAAATATACCCTTAACTTTGGCCTCTGATAGCTTTGGAAAGAGTAGACAAATCTCTTGAAATGCTTCTCCACCATGATCCAATGCTTATACAAATTGTTTGACCAAACCAAGCTTTATATGAACTGGAGGTAGCAAAGCTTCGGCAGGCTCTACAAGAGGCTGTCTAATAAAATTTAGTTTTTCTGTCTGCAAGTCATCTTGAGGAGGCTACTCAACCTTCTGGTAATGTTAATGATCAGTCCTACTTACTGTCCCATAGGCAAAGAAAACATGAATACTTGGTGTACCCACCCTGCAATCTGAGTAAGAAGGCATTTTAAAATCCCCACAAACATCCCATTTAAACTTAGTATAGTTTACCTTCTCAAGAAGCTTTTTTACATTGTCATATTCTTCCTTCATCTGTACCGAGTATGCTATAGGCAGGGATGGATACTGATTTCCATTATGTAGTAGAACAGCTTTGAGGCTGTTTGTAGAACTATCAATGAAAAGTCGCTATTCTTCAGGGTTGTGATCAATTCCAATAGCTGTAAGCAAGCCATTAATATCTTTGCAGAATCAGAGATCCTCACTTATATCAAAGTATACTTCAAATTCCTCATGGCACTTCCTGTATACTGTTGATCTGCAGTCCTCCCCCAACAGATTCCATTCATTAAGTCTGGATACCAAAAGCTCAGCTCCTGAATTAGTGAGACCCAAGTCCCTAATGAGATCATCCAGTTCACATTGATTTGGAAAGTGTGGGTGGGTACTCATTCTTGGGTCAAACGTTTCATCCATTTCTTCATTGTCACAACTTTCCAACTCTCCTGATGAGACCTCTATCATACCCTCTACCTGAAAAAACATATATAAAGAGATGCAAATTAATAGCTGGAACATAAACATGGATTGCATGCATAGTGTAATCACATTACAAGAAACCTTAGCTAGATGTTTTTAATATTTCAGTATTGATTCTGTTACAAAGAATATAGCTTACAATTTGATAGGATTTACTTACATTTTCTGGCAGCCGTGGAACCAATAAGGTATCATCATGTGGTACAGGTGCAATAGAGGATGAAATATTTGGATATAGAAGGGATTTTCTTCCCTTAACTTTTCTGTACTTTGATATGTCAATCATGCAAAAATAGCAATCATCGTGATGATATTTTGGCTCTTGCCAAACTCTCAGCACAGCAAATGGCATTGCTTTTCTTGCACCTCTCAGCCATGCATCTAAATTTGATCGACAACTTCCACATATCACATGATGGGCCCATGGTTTTTCTTGTTCACCCATACTCATTCCAAAGTACAGTCTATAAGCAATCCAGTACTTTGCACCTTTCACAATTTTATGTGATACATGCTTAGGTCCAACATAGAAACCACACACAAAACAGCACGAATCTGATGAATTTGTCTATCCTCTTGTAGCTATAATCAAGAAAGTCAATATTTATCAAATAAACCTGAAAAAGAAATGAAATAAATTAGCGACAAATATATGTGTTCTTTATCCATACCCTAGGTATACATTTCTTTATATAAGCATAATTTGTTATATCTTTCAAACAGTCGATGGTAGAGAGAAAGTAAGGATATATTTGGAATCAGCGCAAAATTTAGTATTAAAAACACTAAAAAAAATAAGAGAATTTTATGAAAATTTGTTACCCAGTATTATTATCAGTGCACTTGAAGGGCCAAAGACCCCTCTAGTTTCAATGGCTATTGGCTCAAACAGAAACCTCTCAGTTAGGGCAAAATACTTTTGAAATTTTTTGCAGCTGTTGCAGCTGAAACTGCAGAGACAGCTGACATGTTAATAGTATGTTCCGCATAAGTGTTGACACATGTCACATCCCAACACAGACTCTTTCCATTCTTAAATGGAAACATTATTATCTCATCTGGATGCTTACCATTTCCTCGGTCAAGTCCAACTGGCTCTAAAACAGCTTGCAATCCTGCTCTTTTCAGGGTTCAGCATACTATATCCTTGAGGGCAGTGTCTGGGGATCTTTCCAGCAACCAGCTGAGATAATTGTTAAGATTAGCGACACCTGATTTCATGCATCAGTGGGGGCAAGGGTGAAGGGTGCAAATTCAAAATGTCTGTTTGACTTTTGCATTCAAATCTCATGTTTGGCTTTCAAATTAAGAATATTATAAGTTTTTTTAAGTCACAGGAGGTATTGGGGTGAAACCCCTACAATTAACAAATGCTAATTTTTATTCTCATCTTAAAATTACGAGCGAAGCAAAAAGAAAATAGCTAGAAAAGTAGCCAAAAAAAAATCACACACAAAATCAAGGGTGGTTAATCTTATCAATTACCCCCCAGCTGACAGGACAAGAGGTGCAGAACTAGAGGATCAACACCCAATCCACATTTACACCCATGTGGCTCGCAAATTGGCGCACCCACTATCAAAGCTAATACAACTCTTAAGGGTTTCCAGATCCAATTGAGGGTAATACTTCATTTTATGGCTGCATGGTACGGGGCACTGTTTCTGGGCTACAATTTAGGCCTTATGACATCAGACAGTAGCTTTTGATGTGGCCAATGACGGTGTTGTATTTGTTTTGGGGCGTCTCTTCTTTATTATTTAACCCTTTCACTCCCAATGATTCCATATGGCATCATCAATAGTTATCTTCCTAATTTTATTTAGTAAGTGTCCAATGAGTTCATGTGGCATCAAAATGTTTTCATGGGTTGCTAACTGGGACATTTGGCATGTTTTGATTTGTTTGCTCATATGAGGTGTCAACTAGGGATATGAAATAGTTGTGACTGCCAATGCCATTGTGATTGGTGCATTATATGCGGATATTTGACTGATGAATATGATAAGGTAAGCAGTTTTCCATTTCCATTAAAATACATAGAAGAAAGTTTATAGATGAGATTAGAATATTGGTTATACCTTCAGCACATAATATGTATATGCAATATTTTTTCTAACTTACGTGATTCTATGTGGCATCATCAGACTTTTCATAAGTATTAGTATAACCCTAGAACACAAACCTTATATCCGAGTTACACCATCACAAACTCCGGGTGAAAAACACCCAATTTGGGGAAATTAAAAAAACATAGTTGCATCAAATATATTAAAAGAACAAAGATACATGGAAAATATAACTCCTTGGCTCTCATTTTCCCTTATAAGAAGTTACTGGAAGAAAAAATATACTGAAGGGGTAACTTAGGCAAAACTCACTAAAATAGTGAAAATCCTGAAATAACTAAACAATAAACTCTAAGGAAAAAAAAATGCAGCTGAAGACTTGAGCATTGGCCTGGACCCACCCAGGTAATGGGAGCTTCAGCTGGTGCAGCCACAACATCCTGGCATCACTCCAGGTTATAAGGAAGATGCACCTAAAAGGGTATTTTTTGAGAAGCAAAAATTAAATTTTAATATTAATATAAATAAATATTCCAGAGAACTCCTGACAACATAACTTACCTTATAAGGCAGTTAGCACAGACAGGGTAGAAATGGCGAGGGCAAATAGGGTGATGACAGCCGTGTGCACCTGTGTTGTGTCTTCTTGTCAGATCTCTTAGGGCACTCTACACAGCGCACCAAGGGTCCCTGACTGTCTGCTACAGTTTTCTGTGGTGTCTCTGCAACAGTGCCAGGTGAAGGGAGGTTGCAGACGGTGGAGATGAGATTACTGAGGGTGCGTAGCAGATATGGAGATCTGAGTCTCTTCTGTGCCCAGGGTGTGATGAGGGCATGTGGCAACTCCTGCATGTACTTCTGACGAACTCCTGTTAAGGGTGACAATGTTGATGACTTTTCTCTGGTAAGAAATCTTTTGTGTGTTGACTGGAACAGGAGCTGCCAAGTGTAGGCCATGAATGGTCTTTTGCAGTCTCCTTCTTTTCTTATGTTCTTCCTAATTAGTACTTTGCCACCTGTCCTCATCAAATTTTCACTGTGTATGATCCATGAGTTAATACAAGAGGCGTTCAGCATCCCCAAAAAACACACACTAGCCATAGTTTGGTCTTTCATCCACATGAATACTGTGTACACATCTGATTGAATGAGTTAACTCCTCCTTTGGTGGATTATAAAATTCAATCATATCAAGCTTGCCAGTGTCTCCGAGGGTTGGCTGTGTGTGCATGGAAGATATTAGCAGCACCATTTTCTTCTTGGTCTTGGACATTGTAGGGACATATGACATCAGAGTAATATCCTTTGTGAATAGGAACGCACTTGACCCTAACTTGCGACTGTCCTTTTCTATCATCTCCTTCTTGTTTCTCTTAGCTGTTCCCACAAGGGTCATGCCACAGCTGTCAAGGAGATCTGTCACTAGGGGCACAGACATAAACCAGTTGTCTGCAGTTACATTCCTGTTTGTCTGGTGGTATGGCCTGGTCAACTCCTTTGTGAAGTAATGGCCAAGGTTTATATTTTCTGGGTGTCTTGTCCCCTGCTTACCCAGGTAAGAGATCACACCCAATAAGTACTTGCTTTTGTTGTCATTTGCAAGAACTAATTTGAGCCCATATTTTGCAGGTTTGTTGGGTATGTACATGTGGAAGGGGCACCTGTCTGAATGCCGGCAGCTGCTCATCCACAGTAAGGTTGTCACCTGGCACGTATATTTTCCCACAATTTCCAAGGAAGATGTACCAGATATTCCTAATGGGTACAAACTTGTCATCTTGCTGCCTCTGCTGCCGTGTGTTGAGGTCATTGAATCGCAAACAATTCAGTAGGAATTCAAAGTGACCTTGTGACATGGCCGGACAGTAAATGACTGGCCCAGTGTTTAGGCTCCACATTTCTGTGGTCGATAGATAGCAGTCTCTCTGGCAGACACTGAAGAGCCCAATCCCCAATAGTGCAAGCACCTCTGCTGGTTGTGTTCTGGAGTGCGTCGCTGTTTTCTGGCCATACTTGGCAGTGTTCATATCAACTTTCTTGTTTGTGGCCCTGGAGTAAAGGGTGCAATAATGTTCCTTGCTGCTGCTCTTGTTCTTCAAGTCCACAATTGATTGAGCATAGTCATCATCATGAACACAGTCTTCTTCCCCTTTGACCAGCAGGGACCAGGGTCAGCAAATCAAAAAACTCAGCTCTAAAAAACCCGGGGGGTTTTTGACTTTTTCAAGTGAAATTTGAAAAAACCTGGGTGTTTTTTTTCAAAATGCTTGTAGCATGTGTTTTTTTTTTAAAAAACTGAGATTTGAAAAAACCCAGAATAAAACCCGGGTTTTAGGGCCTTTTTCAAAATTATACTCTTTTTTTTTTCAAGAAATAAATGCTACTTGTCATTATTTTATTCAAAATGCATATTTAAGTTTATAATTTCAACAAATATGTATCAAATTAAGGTTATTTCTCTGATACTGACACATAATAATTCATCTCTCCTTCTACAGGTTATGGCTATCATGGGTACCCACAATTCTCAATAAGTGGTCTGTTACTGTGATCTATTCTTACTATAATATGATTACTAAACCAAGTAATTATTAATATATTATATAAAAATAGAGATAGTTATTCTTTTTCTATGGTATTCTAATGCTTGTCGCATTTGTTTTTTGAAAAAACCCAGGTTTTATTGGGCTTTTTTACCAACCCTGGCAGGGGCATCATAGCTAGAAGCATGGCTGGCAGCATAAGTAGGATCAGCAGTGGCAGTAACAGGAAAGGCAACATGGGGCTTGGAATGTGTTGATGTATGCCATGTTTTTTTTGTGTGGGTGGCCGTCTAGGCCTGTCAACATCACTCATATCATCACTTTACACATCTTGGTCAACATCACTGTCATACACAACCTCAAATTCCAGGTTATCTTCTTGTCCCTCATCTTCACTGACACGCTCATGACTTGTCTCTGGTAATGCACTAGTAGTGCTCATAATGTAGTCTGTCTGTTTTCTTACTCAAAATAAGCACCATTATTAACATAAAATATTACACCATGTATCACAACTGTCAGGTGGAAATCACCCCCAAATCCACTCTGTGGAAAAATCCCAAGCAATGAGCTCTGTAGCGCACCCATTCTCCACCACAACACAATGCGCACTGGAGCTATATGCAATAACACGCCCATCAGTTCACTATTTATGCTGTGCCCACATGGGTGCACATGGCATCGGATGGAAATCACACAAGGTTAGCGCGCTTGCCCGGCAATCATTGGGTCAGCAGTTCAATTCTCCGTCCGGATTCTTTTAAAGGCTGACACTATTTACTACGGAGGTTACCTCCGTGACTGGACATCCTAGTGAGGGCAGGTAGGTAGAGCTCGTAGCTATGACAACAGGCAGTCCACCTAAGAGAAGGATAACTGTGATTTCAGAACCCTGGAGCCACAGGTATAATTTGCCTGTTCCAGAAGATCCTCTGAGTATTTGTGAGTATAAAGAAAAAAAGTTTATGCCATTTTCTGAGTTAGGTTAGGTCTACATTGTCTATAACCACGCAAACTTTGTTATTTGATATAAGTACTCTATTTACACACACACACAATATATATAAATGTTTGTAGGTGGTATAGTGTATGTATATGTATGTATGTATCAGGGTTAGCATGATTAAAATCAAATGATTTTAATCAGATAAAAAAATCATCGATTAAAATCTTTTTTTAAATTCAAATATACAGAAATTATGCATATATGGCAAGGTTGGCGATTTTGGGGATTTGGAAAAAATTCAAATAGATAAAAAAATGACATATGTTTTCTATTTTGGGGGTTTTTTGATTTTTTATTTATATGATTTTTTAAATATTTTTATCTTCTTTTGTAATTTTTTTTCTACATGTATTATACCTTAAAAGCAATATGAGCCACTGGGTACATAATGTTTATTTCATGCAATATCTCTACTTACAGAAATTACAGTTCAGGCTGAAAGTTGTGTCAAAAATCAAAATGAATGAATTAGTTCCAATGCCATCCATCAGTTTTTCCAAACCTTCAAACCATAAATTCTTTTAGTTTGTTTTCTTCTAAATAAAATAAGATATACAAAATAAAAGCAGATTAAAAAATAAAATCATGATTTTTTACAGAAAAAACATTAAATAATCTGATTAAATGTTTGATTTAATCATGGCCAACCATGATATATGACTAAGTAAAGAGCGTGATACTTCTATTCTGATTAAGATATATAAGTTACCAGTTACTAACACTGGTATCTCCCAAATAATCCTTGATCAAAACAAAATTATTAATTCATATAATAACTGTTGCTGGCACTGTCATTAAACAAGTTAAATGAGAAACTTTCACCTACTGAAATTAGAACTTATAAATCTAAATTAAGTGCTAGAAATTAAAGAAAATATTGCTAAGAATTATTATAAATATAATAATGATTAATGTTAATGATTTTAATAAAAAATAATTTTTTTTAATTTTTATTACAAAATCCAATTTTTTTCCAACCCTGGTATGTATATATATATATATTCTAGTACTTCTGCTACCTATAATTTGTTTTTAGTTCTATAGGGCATATTTAGCTAGAAGGCTAGGTCTACATTGTCTATAACTGCACAAACTTTGTTATTTGATATAAGTACTGCTTACACTATATATATATATATATATATATATATATATATATATATATATATATATATATATATATATATATATATATATATATATTGTATGTGATGTAGTGTATGTTGGCAACCTTCTGTCTCAGAGAGATTGTGCCATGGAAGTGTATGGAGATCCTGGGTTGCCCAGTCATCAAGATCCCCCTCTCAGCCTCAGGGGTGTCATCCAAATGAATGCTGAAATGGGTGTATTTATTTTTTTTTAGATGTCTCCCTCTCTCTTTTGAAGTTTCCATAGGGTTAATAGTAACTTTTGTTCCAGGATGTCCTCCTGTTCTGTGCGCAACCCTGCATGATTTGAGTTTGCTTAATGCCTTTCCTAGTCTGCCTGCATTTTTTGCTCTGCTTATTTTTCTACTAGGCCCTCTCAGGTAACACATTATGCTTTGCATGGCTTCTTTTTTTATTGTTCTGTTTGTCTTGCATGACACTGATTAATTTTTATTATACTTGTATATATTGTTTCATGTTTTCTCCCAATAGTTCCATTTATGTAAAGTTAAAAGCCAATTATTTTTTTAATTCTCTTCTCACGGCAATGAAAGTTTAGCCTAAAGGAACTTGAGCAAATGCTCGTCACTTTCACTGATTCGTAAACTTGAAAATTGCACCAATGTGCTATCTCTTGTCATGATTGGAATGCGTGTAGAGAAACTGTATAGTGTCAACTTTTTTATGTACATTTGATTCCGGTTGAGGAAAGTGTCCTGGATTTTGGCAAGTGACCTCAATAAGTCAGAATACTGAACTTAGTTACACACAGAGTTTACTCTTGAAACTAGTCTTGTCACTCGTATCATAAAGTTTTAATGAATAGGGATTCAAATTATGTTGTCTATGTTGTGCTACTGTGGACTTGTGTCTTGGTAGGCTAGAAGTTGACAAGAAAGCATAGAGCACTGTTGTAATAATTGTAATATTACTGTTTCTTGGAAAGCATCCAGATATCCCTGTATATAAATTTTGATTTATGGCACTTTGATCACAGACTCTCCTGCCCCTTTTCTCTTCATCAGTAATAATTACTAACCAGTTGTAATCTCTCCTGACTTTCACCATCGTCTATTCTGGTTCCTAGTGTGTGGATCAAAATTGAAATATATATGAATATTTGTTCTGGTTTCTAAATGTAAATACTTGTAAATAATTGGGATTGTATATGTATTAGGGTAAATAAGTCTCTTTTTTTTCATTAAATTTAAGCTTAAGGATTCCTATTCTTTTCTCTATCGAATGTTAGGGACCTGGAAGGAAGTAGTAACCTAAGCCTGGACTGATGGTTGTCTTCATACCAGAATATGAAGGTGGTGCCCAGAAGATAAATGGCAGATTACCAACCAAGATCTTTGTAGTGACTCAAAGCTTATGTGGAGGGTTGTGCTGAGTAACCAGCGTAATTCGCCACATATAAATCTTGGTGCCCAAGCCCGGGACCAAATATTTTGGTGTCTCATGATTTGGTTTGTTGACTACTGGAATTCAGGATGGATCTCTTGACAGGTTAAGAGGATGGGATTGCCTTAGAGGGTGCAACTCGGATTCAGCTGTTAAACCTCATCGAGAAACAGAAGAGGGATATTGCTGCTAAGGATGCAGTGATTTCCGAGATGATGGGGAAATTGCATGAGTTTCAAATCCGAATGGCTGCTTTAGAGAGCTCTACGCCTGTATTTACAGGTACTTCAGTGATTTAACTGATTCTATTCCTCTTAGGACTACCCCGAATGCAACTTTTTGTACTAATTTGACTAG
Organism: Ceratothoa steindachneri; assembly: GCA_963969495.1. Classification (NCBI taxonomy): domain Eukaryota; kingdom Metazoa; phylum Arthropoda; class Malacostraca; order Isopoda; family Cymothoidae; genus Ceratothoa; species Ceratothoa steindachneri. Next base: position 252,187,662 of record OZ018317.1, on the reverse strand, counting down.
TACTTACATGTCTACATGAGCTTCTGGACCAGTGAAATTTCCTGTTAGTTTTGGCCCAATAAGTGTATCAAGTCCTGATACAAAGGTGACATACTCTCAGTATTTATATTAAACAAAAATCTTGGTGAACTCCTGAATTGGGACATTCTTGAAGGGGGAGGCTCTTCAGATATATGGTGCTTGTGGTGGACCTGATCAGAAATATAAGTATAGGAAATGGAAGCTGCAAGACTGGAATGCAGGTGCAAAAGTAAGACTTTCATCCAGTTGAAAGTCTCATTATGAGAATGCACAACCTCTAGATGGTGAGGGATTACACATTTTGGCTACTAGATTGGAGCATTTGTACCAGAATTCTTATCCTAACAAGTGCTTGGATGGGAAAGACTTGAAGAGGCAGCTAGTACAGGTTGAGGATTGGTTGGTTCTGAATCTCAGAACATCTCCACAGCTCAGCCTTGGGCAGGTGCCCAGAATACACATGTGAACATGAAAGTATCTGCTGCAGGGATGAATCGTGCTTAGGAGACTCCTTTTAGGTTGATGTCTAAATCTAGCCATGTCTTTAAGGAATGTTGCCGTCATCTGAATCAATGTCTTAGGTGTGGTAACACAGATCAATTTGTAAATAATTGCCCACAGCCTAAAAAGAATTTTCCTAAGATTTTAGAAGCTTCTGGAAGAAGAACCAGTTCATCTTCTAGTAGTGATAATGTAGAAGGTGCTCAGAAACATAACATAACATAACATAACATAATTACACGGATGACAAAAGCCACAAGGGCCTATCAAAGGTCATCCGACTCCGTCAAAACCCACCCACAAAAAGCACCATCACCAGGGGAAGACAAAATCAAAGTCCCCCACAATATAATATAACGGATGACAAAAGCCACAAGGGCTCATCATAGGTCATCCGAGTCAAGCCGCTTCTTTTTCAAGGCACCCAAACTCCCAGGAAAACTACATCCAGAGGATTGCATCCAGAAACAAGGGTATCACCAATCAAGGCTTGTCAAGAACTAAATCATGCAGCTATAGATATATACAAACAATATTAATATATACAAAACTTAGGAACCATTACAACCTTCCCTTCCCATAAACTCATCCAACCTACTCTTAAATACATTTAGATTTGGACTACCTACTACCCTCTGCGGCAATTTGTTCCAAAAGTCTACCACTCTATTGGTGAAAAAATATTTTCTTAAATCCAACCTACACCCTTGCTTTTTAATTTTCAAGTGGTGACCTCTAGTCCGATTTCCATCATCTAACTCAAAAAACTTGCTAACATCCAATTTATCTATCCCAGAAAAAATTTTAAACAGCTCAATCATATCCCCTCTCACACACCTCCTTTCGAACGAGAACATATTTAATACCCTCAGTCTATCTTCATATTCAAGGTGCCTCAGGGAAGGAATAATCTTTGTTGCCCTCCGTTGCACTGACTCAAGAAGGTTAATATCGTGTCTAAAATGTGGGGACCATGCCTGTATACAGTACTCTAGATGTGGCCTAACATAAGAGTTATAGAGTTTAAGAATAACCTCCTTACTTTTGTAACTGACATTTCTCTTAATAAAACCCAGCACTCTATTTGCCCTATTTCTTGCTTCAATACACTGCTTAGAAAACCTTAATGACTTATCTATTACTACTCCTAGATCTTTCTCATCCTCTACTGAGCTCAGCCAATGCCCATCCATTTCATAGTTAAATTCCCATACCCATCATCATCAAAGTTGAACCTTCACATGAGGTTCTGTAAATAAAAAGTTTCCTTTAAACTAAGACCCTCTAGTGTAAGTGAGAGGGTTACATTGGAGGATAAGGGTACTAATACGGTACCTTGTGAAACTTCACTATGCGAAGCTACCCTGTCTAAATGTGATCCGGATGAAGAAGAGTTAGGACAGGTTGAGGCTATGGACACTCAACTGATAAATTTCAAGACTCCTGAAGATAAGAAGCAGATTGATTTTGAATTAGAAAATAACCATGATGAAAATGTTGACTGCCATGTTCTTAAGTCAACTGAACCTGGATTTGGTCAAGACAATAATGGTTTCCTATTAAATGAAACCCCTTTCTTGAGTGAGCTAGAGGGAACTCGTGAGTCTCAGGTCTGTGAAAATTCTCCTGAGATTGTAGTTGCTTCAGATAATGTTATTTTATGGAACAGATACCATTCCACTCCATGAGTCGACTGCCTCTGTGATTGATTTTGATGCTATTTTACATGCAGTTAAGAGAGTTAACTATTCACATCTGAGACTGGTTGAACTTATGAAAGTACCTATTTCTTTTACACAATTTCATGATGACCAATGATGGAATCTCTTGTTGACTCAGGAGGTGATGTGAATTTACTTTGTGAAGATGAACATTGTAAGTGAATTAGGATTAAGGATTGTGCCATGTGGTGGTGTGTCATAGAATGGACTCTCGACGATATACCATATATAACTATTCATTGAGGGAACTTCTTTAATTATCTTTAGAGTGCGTGGATGTCTGGCGGGCCGATATTATGTATCTTCGATATGCTTAAGAAGTGGAACTGAGCTCAAGGATAATAATATTGCTATCATTAATAAAATAGTTTTATTAATAATAACTATCAACAATACACAAAACGGAAAATATTGACATAAACAGAGAATGGAAAGGGTCGTGGGGGCTCGGGCTAATCTGAGGATTAAAGGATTTAAAAAGGTAAAACCAATATAGAGTTAAAGAGATGGGATGGTTCGCTAAACCATTTAAAGCACAGGATAGAATTGACAAAAGGGTTAAATACTCAAAGGTAACGTTCGGCTTACGTAATTTTATACTAGTTGTGCAGTGGAAGGCGACGTGAAGGAATTTTCGGTCCGCTGGTGAGTTCCAGCCGAAGGGGGGGATAAAAGGATCCTGACGTGGCGTCTTGGGAATGAGAACCGTTTCTCGATGAACGGCTTGAAGAACAATGGCTGTTCTACGTTGTTCTCTTCTGAACAACAGGGGGGGTGAGAACCGTCTCTTGTCTATGGGCTCAAGAACAATGGCTGTTCTAATGTTGTCTCTTCTGAACAACAAGGGGGAAAGGTGAGAACCGCTTCTTGGCGAACGGCTCAAAAGAACAATGGCTGTTCTACGTTGTTCTCTTCTGAACAACAGGGGAAGGGGTGAGAACCGTTTCTTGTCAACGGGCTCGAACAAACAATGGCTGTTCTAACGTTGTTCTCTGTCTGAACAACGAGAGGGAAGCCTTGTGGACTTGGCATCACGAAAGGCTCGAACCTTGGCACTCAAGGGATATTGTCCTCCTTCTGGACAAGTGATGGTGAATCTCGAGGTCGAGGTCCCTTGGCGCACAAAGTGAGAGAGGGTCGTGGTGATGTTTCGCGACGAAAATCTGGATCTCCAATCTGATCTTAGTGGTAAAGTTTCCATCTAAATAGTCGAGACACTCCCTTGGCGTGGGGGACAATGGAGTGGGAGCTTCGAGGGAATGCACAGCCGAGCCTGGGAAGAATGCCTTATCTGCCCATAAGCCTAACTCAATCTGGCAAGGTCGGCGTATGGGGGCGAACGGGGGGACGATAAACCTCCTTGTTTAAACATTGACTCAGGTGGCTGCGATAAGGTGCCAAGCTTCGAAGCGAAGATGCACGTAGGAGCATCGTGGTTTTAAATAATATGTGATAGGGGTTGAAACTAACGCTGCCTCAACCCGTTCTATCACATGGTGCATTGAAAGGGTTTGGAACTAAAAAAGGAACTATACTGAGAACAGTCATCTTGTTACCAGTTTTGCATGGAAGACAGTTTAAACCAACTAAATTCCTTGTTGTTCCTGAGGAAGGTTTGACTGAAACTGTGGCTCTTGGTAGTAAATCTCTTGAGGATAATGGCATTTTGGTGGACAATGCTAAGAATTGTCTGATTTCTGATTTCACTGACAGTGAAACCCTTTTGACTTGCTTCCACACCTCTGCTAGAGGGGTCTTCCTGTTAAGTGAAGACATGTATGCCCGCCAAGAAGAGCGGCGGGCATGCTTCAAAATATACTGGAACCTAGCCCTAGCCCAATGAAATTCACTGACAGTGAAATCATTCGGGCGGCACTTATAGCGCATGTAGGCATAACGCTTCTGTTTGAGGGCCGTGTCACACTCAGTCGACCACCATGTTGCCCTTAGCCAACTTGGTGTCATTGGTGGAGCGAATAATGGGGAAGCGTTTGAAGCCAGCCAGCTAAAAAATGCCGGGTAATCTCTGAATGAGAGGCCTCGATGTTATCGAGGCTCCGCCCTGCTCACTTTTAGTAATAGTCAGGGGCTCTGCACCGAGGGGGACAGAGGAGCCAGATGTGCTTGGTCGCTTACCAAAATGGCAGCAGACCCATCCATCTCCACAGTTCCCGTGGATGGAGGGGAGCGACGAGTCTTTTTAGTCTTTTTTGTTGGGAATTTTTTTTAGGAGAGGATGGTGGGGAATGAATTCCTCTTTTCCCCTCTGCCAGCAAGAGCCCCCAGGCCAGATGGACTGGCCTCAGCAAGGTCCTTCTCCAAGATGGAGAAGGTCCTGGCAGTTGTAGGGGCACCGGTTGGAGGAGGAGATCCCTCTCCTCTTTGTACTGCCTTGTAAACCCTAGCCATTTGAGGAGGACTTTGCATAGGAGCAGACTTGAGTTCAGTGCTTGGCACCGAGCCCGGATTCGCTCCCATGGAAGGCCCTACCGTCTGAGGCTGGGTTACTTCAAGGATCATATCTATCTTGGGTGGGGCCTCCATTTGCCCCCCCCCCCAAGACATCACAGGTCCTATTGGCAGCAGTGCCATTAGTCTCATCTTGGGAGGCACAGGCCTTGACTCCCGCTAGGTTTAGTATTCTAGCCAGGTCTTTTGAGGGAAGCGACTGAAGGGGCCTGGCTTCCCTCTCCCCTCGCAGTAGCCCGCTCTGCAAGGGGTGCGTACAGGCCTGGCAGAGCAAGGTGCCGCCATTCAAGACCACCCCTCCTGCCTAGTGGCCTGGCAGTCCATCAGCGTGGCAGCTCCACCTTGGACACAGTGTAAAATTGATAGTGTGAAGAGAAAAGGAAAAGGGATGTGAGGAAGGTATGGATGGGGATGAAGCAGGTTATTAAAAACCCACCATCCCAAACAGGAGCTCAGGGGTTAGGGAACATTGCCCCCCCCCCCCACCTCAGCCCTGATCCGGGATAGTTGGCTGTGAAGAAGGTGGGCATCTACCCATTGAAAATACAGGCCAACCAGAGAAAGTTGTGGAAGAGGCTAAGCTGGGGCTGGACAGGGCGCTGAGTCCCAGGTCTGTGAGTAAGAGGGACATGGAACCTGTTAGGTTGACTTACAGATTTGATGCCCTGAAAGAGGAAGAGGTTGAAAGTGATTTGTCTGATGTGGTTGTGGCAGAAAGTGAAATAAGTGGTAGTTTGAATGAGAGATCGAGGGAGGGTAATGCTAGGCCTAGGGGGACTAGGAGGATAACTGAGGTGCTTGTGATGGGTGACTCTCAGATTAGATATTTAGATAGGAAGTTGAGTGCGAGCAAATGGAAGGGAGTGATAATTTGTTTGCTGGGTGCTGGTGTAAATGATGTGTCTGAGAGGTATGATAGTCTGGTGTCTGGGTGTGAGAAGGATGCAGTTGTGATTACGCATTTGGGAGTAAATGATGCAAAGAAGTTGGGTTCATGTGAGTTACGAGAGAGGTACAAAAGATTAGTTGAAAGGATGAGTGAAAGGTGTTGTTTCAGTGTACTTCCGAGATTGGATGTGGGGATGGAATGGTTGTCTTGTGCAATTGGACTGAATGAGTATGTGAAAGGCCTGTGTGAGGAGTCAGGATTAGTGTTTGTAGAAGTTTGGAATGGGTTTTATGGGAATAAGGCATTGTATGCATTGGATGGACTCCATCTAAGCTGGGCTGGCGTTAACGTGTTGTGGCAGGAGTTGGATAGTGTCATTGGGTCTTTGCAGGTGGGAAACTAATTACTGATACTGGTCAAGGAAATATAAGAGTACAGGGTGGGGCTGGGAAAGGAAAGAGATGCAGAGGAGATAGAGCGGAAGGTATACATTCTAAAAAAGGTGCTTCAGGGATAGGAGGGCTGAGTTGTCTTTATACCAATGCTCGTAGTCTTAGAAATAAGAAAGATGAGTTATTTAGTTATATTATTGATGAAGATATAGATATAATATGTGTAATAGAATCATGGGTTAATGAAAATATATTTAATGACAATGTGAGTGAATTTGAACTACAGGGTTATGATATGTACATTAATCAAAGGAGAGATAGGATGGACTGGTGGTGGGTTGATTATTTATATCAGACATAGCATTTCTTCAAATTTAAATAATTCTATAAATCAAGAAGTTGAGTCAATGTGGATAGATATCAGGGTCAATAAAAATAGGATAATACACTTGGGAGCCTTTTACAGACCACCCGGACAGACTGACTGTATTGATGAGCTAATGATCAGGGAAATAAGAAAAGGATGTGAAGTAGATACAGTTATTCTTGGTGACTTTAATTTAAATTCTGTGGACTGGGAAAATATGATAGGAAGGGATAGAGCAAGTTGTAAGTTTATAGAATGCTTTGAGGATAATTTTTTTACTCAATTGGAGTAAGAATTTCTTCAGTAATAGAATAGTTAATTTTTGGAATGGTTTGCCATATGATATTGTAAATAGTAATTGCACTAATGGTTTTAAAAATAAGTTGGACATCCATATGGATAATTTAAATATAGTATAATAAGACTCAGATTTTATGGTATGTATACGTGTATATATGTATATATATCTATGTATATATATATTTGGAACTTAAGACAATGCTCCTTGAGGCAGAGATAATAATTTAAATCTTGTATAAGGCATGAAAACCTTTTCCACAGAGTAGGATAATCATGCAACATTACTACATTGGTAAAGATGGGAAAACTTCATGATTTACACATTCAGACATGCAAGTATGAAATACTTTAACAGTCATAACAACATATTTTTCAATGTATAATAGTGTATATAAATGTATTTGTGTTGATGCAGACGACAATGAGGATTTGAATTTTACAGTGGGAGTTTGGTATGAGATAAATTTCATTGGTCCTTTGTGGGCCAAGATATTAGCTCACATTATATTTTGTTTATATTGTAAACATGCGCTGTTTTATTAATTTTTTTTTTTTGTTGTTTGATTTGTTTTATGAGATCATTTTTATTGAAAATTTTTGTATGTGGGTCTACTCCACCTTGTTGAACCCTAGTGGTCTGTTGTGGAGTCACTTTCTTATGTTCTAAGGGGTAACAATATCTTAGATCTAGTTCTTTCAAATGATGATCACTTGGTTCAGGAATTGACTGTCAGGGAAGCATTGGAAAATAGTGATCATCAGATGGTTTGTTTTAACGTGGGAATAGTGAAAGGTAGAACATCAACAAACTCTACAAAAACTAGAAATTTTTATAGGGGAGATTACAATAATTACCAAACTTGCTAAATCAGATTAGGTGGGATATAGAATTGAGGGGAAAGAATACTTATGACATGTGGGACACTTTTAAGACTATACTAAACATAGTCCCGGAGCAGTGTATTCCAATGAAGGCTATTAGGAAGAAATGTAGGAAGCCATTGTGATAGAATCAGGAGATAGCTAGGAAAATTTCTGAGAAGAAGAAATGGGCATATGATAGATTACAGAGAAAGTACTTTTGACAATTTAAATCATTATAGGTTGACCAGAAAAAGCTAAATAAGATTATTAAGAAGAGCTAAAGGGTCGCAGAAATTAATTTAGCTAAAAAAAAATAATAAAGAACCAAGAAAATTCTTTAGCTATTATAGAATCAATAACTGACCTTCGAACAGGTAGCACGTGTTTTATAGAGCTCTCAGTCTGTTGATCTATTTTTCAGATTTTTCTATAGTTTGTTTGTTTTTTGTTTTTTTTCTCACCACAATCAGCGAAAGCTAAGTTGCTCTTCTTTTTTTTCTTATTGCTACTTAAATTCTTTCTTTGTTTGAATAAGTGATGGAGTTACAACATAACATAACAACATAATTACACGGATGACAAAAGCCACAAGGGCCTATCAAAGGTCATCCGCCTCCGTCAAAACCCGCCCACAAAAAGCACCATCACCAGGGGAAGACAAAATCAAAGTCCCCCACAATATAATATAACGGATGACAAAAGCCACAAGGGCTCATCATAGGTCATCCGAGTCAAGCGGCCACTTTTTCAAGGCACCCAAACTCCCAGGAAAACTACATCCAGAGGATTGCATCCAGAAACAAGGGTATCACCAATCAAGGCTTGTCAAGAACTAAATCATGCAGCTATAGATATATACAAACAATATTAATATATACAAAACTTAGGAACCATCACAACCTTCCCTTCCCATAAACTCATCCAACCTACTCTTAAATACATTTAGATTTGGACTACCTACTACCCTCTGCGGCAATTTGTTCCAGAAGTCTACCACTCTATTGGTGAAAAAATATTTTCTTAAATCCAACCTACACCCTTGCTTTTTAATTTTCAAGTGGTGACCTCTAGTCCGATTTCCATCATCTAACTCAAAAAACTTGCTAACATCCAATTTATCTATCCCGGAAAAAATTTTAAACAGCGCAATCATATCCCCTCTCACACACCTCCTTTCGAACGAGAACATATTTAATACCCTCAGTCTATCTTCATATTCAAGGTGCCTCAGGGAAGGAATAATCTTTGTTGCCCTCCGTTGCACTGACTCAAGAAGGTTAATATCGTGTCTAAAATGTGGGGACCATGCCTGTATACAGTACTCTAGATGTGGCCTAACATAAGAGTTATAGAGTTTAAGAATAACCTCCTTACTTTTGTAACTGACATTTCTCTTAATAAAACCCAGCACTCTATTTGCCCTATTTCTTGCTTCAATACACTGCTTAGAAAACCTTAATGACTTATCTATTACTACTCCTAGATCTTTCTCATCCTCTACTGAGCTCAGCCAATGCCCATCCATTTCATAGTTAAATTCTCTATTATCTTTTCCCATGTTAATAACTTTGCACTTATCAAGGTTGAAAGTCATTTGCCACTTATGTGCCCAGGATAACAATTTATTTAAGTCCCCCTGCACTTTAAAATTATCATCAATATCTTTAACTACAGCTGCTAATTTGGTATCATCCGCAAAAATTGACACTTTATTATTAACTGCCTCCCCAAGATCGTTTATATAGATGACAAATAATAATGGACCGAGAACTGATCCCTGAGGAACCCCACTGATAACATCCCTCCACTCTGACTTTACACCATTTAGCACTACCCTTTGCTTCCTGTCTTTCAGCCACTCAGCTATCCAATTTGAAACACCCCCACATATCCCAATCATTTTTAATTTATGAACTAGTCTCCTGTGTGGTACCTTATCAAATGCTTTACTAAAATCTAAGTAAATTATATCTACATTCTCTCCCTTATCTACTTGATCTGTTACAAACTCCAGAAAGTCTAGTAAGTTAGTCAAACATGATCTACCTGATCTAAACCCATGCTGAGCATCGCTGATTAACCCCTCCCTCTCTAGATGTTGGCAAATCCCTTTTTTAACTATTTTCTCAAGAATTTTACAGACTACAGGAGTTAGGCTAACCGGTCTAAAGTTATTTGGATCCTCTTTACTACCCTTCTTGAAAATGGGGACTACATTCGCTCTCTTCCAATCATCGGGTATTTCTCCATATTCCAATGACCTAGTATATAACTTGTCCAGAGCTATTGAGATACTTTCTACCCCTTTTTTAAGTATCCTAGAATGAATATTATCAGGGCCGGAGGCCTTGGTAGTATCTAAATCACCTATTAGTCCTTTTATCATCCTCCGATCCACACAAATGTTAGTAAACACCTCTTTTCCTGACCTATGAGTACTATACATAGGACTATTTAGTTTCTCTTTTGTAAATACTGATGCAAAATGACCATTTAGTACCTCAACTATTTCCTCATCAGTTTCTCTCACAAACCCTTCATATTTGATAGGTCCTATTTTAACTCTGCCACACTTGTTATTAATTTTATAGTAACTAAAGAACTTTCTAGGATCTTTGTTGCTATCCTGAGCTAATTTAATTTCTGACACCCTTTTGTTCTTCTTTATAATCTTATTTAACTCATTCCTAGCCATTCTATAATCACTTAAATTTTGAATATTATTTTCTACCTGTAATTTTTTATATGCCCTTTTCTTCTCTGAAATTTTTCTAGCTATCTCCTGATTCCACCATAATGGTTTCCTACTTTTGTTCCTAATGGCCTTCATTGGGATACATTGTTCTTGGACTACATTTATTATATGCTTGAAAGTATCCCACATCCCATAAGCATTTTTACCTCTGAATTCTATATCCCAGTCTACCAAATTTAGCAAGCTTCGAAGTTTTACATAATCTCCCTTATGAAAATTTGGAACTTTTTCAGCATTCTCAGTTATTTTACCCTTCTCAATTCCCAAGTTAAAACGAACTATCTGATGGTCACTATTTCCCAATGCTTCCCCAAAAGTCAATTCTTGAACTAAATGATCACTGTTAGAAAGTACTAAATCTAATATATTGTCCCCCCTCGTTGAATCGTTAACAAATTGATTCAAAAAATTATCCTCAAAGCATTCTATGAACCTGCCACTTGTTCTATCCCTACCTATCATATTTTCCCAGTCCACAGAGTTTAAGTTGAAGTCCCCAATAATAACTGCATCTGTTTCACATCCCTTACTTATTTCCCTTATCATTAGTTCATCTATATCATCAGTCTGCCCAGGTGGCCTGTAAAAAGCTCCCAAATGCACCATTCTATTTTTACTGAACCTAATATCTATCCAAAGTGACTCAACTCCATCCTGCTTTATTGAAGTATTTAAACTTGAAACAATGTTTTTTTTTATATAGATAATTATTCCTCCACCAATCCTACCTGTCCTTTGACTAATGTACATATTATAGCCCTGAAAATCAAATTCACTTATAGTGTCACTAAATTCTATTTCATTAACCCATGATTCAGTAACGCATAATATATCTATATCCTCATTGCTAATATAACTAAATAGCTCATCCTTCTTGTTTCTAAGACTACGAGCATTTGTATAGAAACAATTTAACCCCCCTATCCCTGAAGCACCTCTTGAAACTTGAATGACCTCACCTCTATCGCCTTGGAACCTATTTCTGTTATCTGCCAAGTCCATTCTACTTTCAGTACTATAATGTCCTCTCATAATTCCCTGACCACTATTAGTATCTAGTTTCCCGCCCGCAAAGACCTAATAACACGATCATACTCCTCCCACAACACATCTACCCCCCTCCTACTCAAATGCAGTCCATCCATCGCATACATTTCTTTCATTCCAACAAACCTATCCCACACATCCACAAACATGACACCTTCCATCTCACACATCCTCCTCACATAATCATTCAGCCCAATTGCACGAGACATCCATTCTACCCCAACATCCATTCTTGGAAGCACACCTGTCACAACACCTTTCATTCTACTTTCTTTCACCTTTTCAATCAACCTCTTGTACCTCTCACGTAACTCACATGCACCCACTTTCTTCACATCATTCACTCCTACATGTGTAATCACAACCGCATCCCTTGCACAGCCAGACACCAGTTCCTCATACCTATCAGACAGATCTCTCACTCCAGCACCCGGCAAACACACCCTCAAACCATTCAATCTACTTGCATTCAACTTCCTATCTAAATATCTAACTCGCGAATCACCCATCACAAGCACTTCAGTCAGACTCCTATTCCTAACCCCCACAGACCTAACTCCATCCCCACTCCTATTCTCATTCAAACTACCAGTCACTCGAACTCCACCCCCACCCCCATCAGTCATATCACTTCCAGTTACTTCCTCTCTTAGGGCACTGAATCTATTAGTCAAGCTAATAGGATCTGTGTCCCTCTGACTCACACACCTATTCTCCCCCTGGCTAACCACCTCAAAAGAGGCAACCCTATTCTCACAAAGAACAGGAGAAGCCTCCCTAGCTTCATGTTTCCTAACCACTCTCCACTGTCCCCCATCCTCACTAGGCCTATTTCTAACTAATCTAAGGGGGCTAACTTCACTATCACTAGAACTATCACATCCTACCTCCTCCACTGGCCCTCTACCTTCACCTGAAACATCTAACTGGCCTACCTCACCACCTAACCTATTCCCAGCTCTAGGCCTAACACTAAGTTCCCTCCTGAGCTCAGCAACTAACCCCTCCAGCCTACATATCCTGTCTAAATCCTGCCTTCTCATCCCCTCTAAATCTACAATGCATTCACGCAGCCCACATACAACACATGTATACCCCTCACCTAATACACCACAACCAATGCATACATTCCGACACTCATGCTCACTTTCATCCCCAAACTCCATCACTTATTCAAACAAAGAAAGAATTTAAGTAGCAATAAGAAATAAAAAAAGAAGAGCAACTTAGCTTTCGCTGATTGTGGTGAGAAAAAAAACAAAAAAACAAACAAACTATAGAAAAATCTGAAAAATAGATCAACAGACTGAGAGCTCTATAAAACACGTGCTACCTGTTCGAAGGTCAGTCGAAGACTGAAAGTGAGAATGAGTGTTGGAATGTATGCATTGGTTGTGGTGTATTAGGTGAGGGATATACATGTGTTGTATGTGGGCTGCGTGAATGCATTGTAGATTTAGAGGGGATGAGAAGGCAGGATTTAGACAGGATATGTAGGCTGGAGGGGTTAGTTGCTGAGCTCAGGAGGGAACTTAGTGTTAGGCCTAGATTTGGGAATAGATTTGGGTTGGATTTAAGAAAATATTTTTTCACCAATAGAGTGGTAGACTTCTGGAACAAATTGCCGCAGAGGGTAGTAGGTAGTCCAAATCTAAATGTATTTAAGAGTAGGTTGGATGAGTTTATGGGAAGGGAAGGTTGTGATGGTTCCTAAGTTTTGTATATATTAATATTGTTTGTATATATCTATAGCTGCATGATTTAGTTCTTGATAAGCCTTGATTGGTGATACCCTTGTTTCTGGATGCAATCCTCTGGATGTAGTTTTCCTGGGAGTTTGGGTGCCTTGAAAAAGAGGCGGCTTGACTCGGATGACCTATGATGAGCCCTTGTGGCTTTTGTCATCCGTTATATTATATTGTGGGGGACTTTGATTTTGTCTTCCCCTGGTGATGGTGCTTTTTGTGGGTGGGTTTTGACGGAGGCGGATGACCTTTGATAGGCCCTTGTGGCTTTTGTCATCCGTGTAATTATGTTATGTTATGTTATGAAATAGTAGATGTTCTTAATGATCATTTTTCTTCAGTATACACAAGAGAATCAAGATAGATTAATTGATGATAATTCTAGGTCAAGGAAAGTAGTGTTGAATATTGTTAATGTGAATAGGGAAATAATTAAAGGGCTTATATTGGAGTTAAATACAACATTCATTCTAGGTTACTCAAAGGTGTAGAAAGTATTGCAGTTACTCTTGAGAAGAATATACTAGATCACTAGTTTGGAGAAATACCTAATGATTAGAAATTAGCAAATGTATTGGCAATTTTTAAAAAGGGAAGTAAAGAAGTCCCAAATAATTTTAGACGGGTAAGCTTAATTTTTATCGTTTGTAAAATTCTTGAGAAGATAGTTAAGAAGGGAATTTCTGACCATCTAGAGGGTGGTAGGCTAATAAATGATGCTCAGCATGAGTTTAGAAGAGGTAGATTGTGTTTAACAAATTTACTGGATTTTATGGATTATGTAACTAAACAATTAGATAAGGGAGAATGTTGATGTAATTTACTTAGATTTTAGCAAAGCTTTTGATAAGGTTCCACATAGGAGACAAGTTCATAAATTAAAAATCCATAAGATATGTGGTAAAGTTTTGAATTGGATAACTGAATGGAGATAGCTACGAAAATTTCTGAGAAGAAAAGGGTATACCATAGGTAAGAACATAAGAAAAGAAGGAGACTGCAAAAGACCATTCATGGCCTACATTTGGCATCTCCTGTTCCAGTCAACACACAAAAGATTTACCAGAGAAAAGTCATCAACATTGTCACCCTTTAAGGAGTTTGTCAGATCTAATCTACAATATACATAAAATGCATCCAGAGGATTATGTCCATTCATGCAACCGCAAAATATAATCTCCCCACTGTAGAAAAATATATACATATGTGCATAAAAAAAAAAGTCAGTCCCATCTAGCAGCTTCATCCATATATTTATCTAATCTATTCTTAAAACTACCCAGAGAGGAGGCTTCTATCACATGCCTAGTGAGCCTATTCCATTCATCTACCACACGATTTGTAAACCAATTCCTCCCAATCTCCTTCCTAAACCTATACTTATCAAGCTTAAACCCATTGCTACGTGTCCTGTCATGTTCACTAAGTATAAGAACCTTACCCAGATCCCCTTTATTATATCCTTTTACCCATTTGAAGACTTCAATCAATTCCCCTCTGACTCTTCTCCTTTCCAATGTATGTAGATTTAGTTTTCTGAGCCTTTCACCATAAGGTAAGTTCCTTAGCCCACCAATCATCTTTGTTATCCTTCTCTGCACAGACTCAAGCAAATCAATATCCTTCCTATAATATGGTGACCAAAATTGTACTGCATAGTCTAGATGAGGCCTAACTAGTGCCAGATACAGTTTTAGAATGACTTCAGCACTCTTATTGCTTACACTCCTCCTAATGAATCCCAATATCCTATTAGCTTTATAAAAACATAAGAAAAGAAGGAGACTGCAAAAGACCATTCATGGCCTACACTTGGCAGCTCCTAGCATTTAGGCATTGCTTTCTAGGATGAAGGTCTGAACTTACCAAAATACCCAAGTCCCTCTCACAATCGGTCTTCCCTAAAATTCTCCCATTTAATTTATAACTATTCAATGGATTATTTCTACCTATACTAAGTACACTACATTTGTCTATGTTAAACTTCATTTGCCATTTCTCGGCCCAATTGGACAGAATGGTCAATTCCTCCTGCATTACAACAGCAAATTTACTCAGGTCATGTCCTCGCGACCTGTTTCCCGCAAAGCATGGTCGCGCCTTGCAGGCCTGCTTAACTTCATCCTGCCTGCACTCCGTCTCCCATTCTGTTGGGTGCAGCTATGCTACCTGCAGGACACCCACCCGAACCCGGCCCCCTTTCTTCAACTAAGCCGTCTCATGCACGGTCGGTGGACCCGTTTCCGGCCACCTAAAGGAGTCGCCCCGGCACTCTATGTCGATGCTTCTCCCTGGGGAATTGGTTGGTGGTCACAGGGCGCCTCTTTGGCCCTTGACTGCCGCCAATGGGACTTAAGGATCTTTGAACTTGAATCCTTGGGTCTTATCCTCTCCACCCTCTTCGCTCCCCGCGCCCTCACCTATGGGGACAACATCGGCGCGCTTTGGAACGCGAAACGAGGAAAACTTCCAGAGTCGATCCTCCCATCTCTTTCTACTACGTCTCTCCTCGACTATTCTGCCGTCTTCAGGATCTCATCACGGAATCTCGCTTATATCCGTAGCAGGCACAATCCGGCTGACGTCCCGTCTCGGCACTTTGCAAGAAGTCTCTAGGCATGTGTGGGCCCGCTCCTCCTTTGGACTATATAGGGTCCCACACTCCCCGAGACGGGACGGACGTTTATCAGCCTTGCTACCGGTGTGACCTGCTCCCGCCTTCCGCCCCTGGCTCCTCCAGTGTTTTCTTCATCATCTTCGGCTCCTCACTTCTTCTCTCTTTTTGGCTGACATCTTTGCGGGGTTAACTCTTGCGCTAATATCCAGCCTTGACCATTGTTAATAGGCCTTTTCTGAGGCCCTCTTTTGTAACTTTTATTATGTGTTTTTGTTTCTTTTGTTTGCGAAATTTTTCTAAATTTCACTTTTGTTCTTCAAAATTAAAGGAAGGTCCTCCTCACCCTGCGGGGGGGGAGGTCACTACTTATACCTATGTCAAGATCATTAATATAAATTAAGAATAGCAAGGGACCCAAAACAGATCCTTGCGGAACTCCACTGCTAACACACCCCTACTCAGATTTAACTCCATCTATACTAACTCTTTGCTGTCTGTCACCAAGCCATGACTGAATCCACCTAAATATACTGCCATCGATCCTGTGTGCTTTAACTTTGCTCAGAAGCCGTAAGTGTGGCACTCGATCAAAAGGCTTTGAGTCCTTTTCAAATTATTATTCTATAAACAATTACGATTATATACTGGGGGGCTGTGCCCCCCCAGAACCACCCCAATTTAATGAAACTCAGGATCATCGTAGTGTAGTCCCCCCATTGTGTTTACCCCCCACACGAGCCGTCAACTTAAATGTACTCCAAAAATGTGAAACATTTTGGAGCACGGACGAAATAGTACGTCCCATCATTCGCACCGATAATCTACATATTTACCTTTACTTATTTACTAATATATTTTACTTAATTAAAAATTTCATTTAATTAGATATATTGAAAATCCCAAGATTTTTAGATTTTTTTCAAGGTATTTCCCAAGTTCACAAGGTCAAATCTGAAATGCCAAAATCTTGGGAAAATTCCCAAGCAGTTAGACCCCTGGTAATTTCGTAAATTGAGGGCCAGAGAGTGCGTGGGTCAGCACTATGGGCCCTGGAGAAGGTCAATGCTGTTTATATTTCTCTGTACTTTGGCTTAGGAAAGATTTAGCGGACTTTGCTTGCTGGGCTGACTTAGCAATCTAACAGGAGATAAGCCATGTTAGTACAGGAGGGAGGGGATGATCTATGATTTATATTCTATGTAACTGTCCAGTTTTAGTCAGAAAGAACTGGAGATAATTGGAAATTGCTTGGCGGATAGGGATGGGGTAACCGATTCCGTTGAGGATGACTGGGATTGTGAGTTGCATTACTCCAATTTCTCTGAGTTTTTCACGGAGTAGTACTCGATGGGAGTGATGGTGCAGGCATTCTAGTAGGAACTGCTGGATGGTTTCTGGTTGATTGGGGCACCAGGGGCAGTCTAGAGAGGGAGAGAGACCCAGGCGGATGAGATAGACCCCTAGTATGTTCTGTTAATATTTGACTCGAATTCAAAGGCAACGGCCAGATGTTGTTAGACCTCTAGTTTTTATACTTACTTCCTTGTTACTTGTTGTCTGTTTAACTGGTCCCATTCCGCCGAAGGCGCTCTATAAGACACTCAGGCTAATTCACATCAAGCTCATGTTTTTATACTGCATATAGTTGCGTAGTGGTTAAATCATCCATATCATAACAGTTAGAGAACAAAAAGGTCTTCAGTTTGTTCTTTAATGTTGCAATGTTCTCCAGCTTTCTGATGTCAAGTGCGGGGCTGTTATAAAACTTTGGAGCGGCCGATCTAAATCTTCTGAATCCAGTACTTAGTAGTACTCTAGGTTCCACTAGTGTGAGACCTGTAGTAACTCTACGAGTACTAATTCCACTCTCTGATGGCTGGACAACATTTAGAGACTCCCTCAAATAAGATGGACATCCAGTGGGGAGCACTTGATGGGTTAAAACGCAAATTTTATATTTAATTCAAGCTTTGATAGAAAACCATAAAGAGGTTTGTGTGTGGCTTATAAATTGGTTAATAATAAGTTAAACATTTTTAATGGTAATTAGCCTAGGGAATGTGGGGCACCAGCCAAAGTAAGAAATTACTTTGGTAATGAATTGAGATTGAAAATTGAATGGATTAAATAAAGGCAGTTCTTCAGAAGGGATATTAATTATAAGTTTTAACAAAATATATTTATTTGAGAAATCTAATATTTTAATATCTTAGTTGAGGTAATATAATATAAGGAGAGCTTAAGTTATTCAGGTCCTTTGAATTACAAAATTAAGAATCCTTGTAGAATGGATTTACAATTGATAAATATTGAATAGATTATAAATTGGTAAATGTTTTATGAGTAATTGGATGATAAATTGGAATACAGTTTAATGGGTAAATAGTGGTAAATCGTTTGATAAATATTAAATAGATTATGAATTGGTAAATGTTGGTAAATAGTTAAATGTGTAAATAGATTATAACGGAGTTGGAAGGGTCTGTAAATGAGAAAAGAATCACGCATTAATTCAGGATTCTTTGGGAAAATATTTAGCTAAACAATTACAATTCACATATTTACAGACCTGTTTACCAAAACAGCCGAGCAAAACGAAAGAACCTCATGGGTTTATTTTAAGACACTTGGGAGAGCGGGAGTAGCAATCTCACGATTTATGCTACCAGTTAGTTAGTTAGAAATAAATATTTACATTTTGTAGGGGTAGAGACCGCTACACCTTCCTTAGGATTTCCAATTTTACCTTAAAACTCTTGAGTTTTACCAGGACAGGTCTTAGTCTTGACTCGTCATCTATAAATTCCCCTAATCTAATAATTTCTTCTATGTCTAAAGGCGTATATATACCTACTCCTTCTTTGAATAATCCTTCGCACATTTCATGAATTGCTCTTTCCTGCGTTTCGGTCTCACTTCTTATTTCTCTTACATGATATAATATTAGGTTATTTTCTCTCCTGTTTCTTCTCTCATAACATTGCGTATTTTTATTTCTTGCCTTGCTTGTGCTCTGGCTTCTGTAACAATTTCATTTATATCTAGTGTTTCTCTAGAAATACTCTAACTCCTCTGGGTTCATATGTTCCTTAAGTCTATTTGTCACTTCCTTAATCATATCTTCCCTCATATGACTCCATTTGCCCTCCAAAATTGCCATCTTCCTCTCGAGTTCATCATTTTTATATTTTAATTTTCTTACTGTTTCCAATAAGTTTTTAACCTGCTCTCTCTCTCTCTCTCTCTCTCTCTCTCTCTCTCTCTCTCTCTCTCTCTCTCTCTCTCTCTCTCTCTCTCTCTCTCATAAAGAAAGTAGAGGGAGAGGTGACGCCCCCTTGTCGCGGAAAGAGAGCTTCCTTTTTCTACTCTATCCTTCTCCTTTTTTACTTTTATCCTATCTCTCCCACTTATACAAAAATAAAAAAAAATAAAAGCCTACTCCTATCATGTCACTCTTTCCCTTTTTTCCCTCTATCTACATATAAGGACCTGGCAGCTACCTCATGCGTCAGAAGAGAGGCTTTGAAACCTCTATAAACAACGCCAATCGAGGCTCACTGGTTGCGAGAGACTAGGACTAGAGGTGTCCTAGGCGTTGGGGCACGATGAATGGGATGAGGCTAGTGCCCCGTTAACCCATTCCCTGGCGCGTAATTATTGACCATTCCCAGTGACCGCTGACGAGTGCCTCTGGTAGCATCGGTCCGAGGTGACGGCCCTTTGTTCCCAGGTTGGTTGCCAGGCCAATAAAAAGCCTTGGGTCGAGTGTCTTGGTGTGGCGGGATATCCATTGAACGCTGCTCCGAGATCTTGGCCGTGGTGAAGGGAACTAGTAGGAGTTTAGTACGGGGTGTGCTCCGTTGTTCACCTGGTGAGAAATCGATGGCCTGTTCGGGGACCGTCAGTGCTGCTTAGTTGGGAGCCACGGCACGCCGAGGTTTGACGACTCGGTCGGACGAACAGCAGCACAAGGAGCGTGCCTTCTGAAAGATCCGAAACCTCTCCGATCGATAGGCGGGAGCGACTCACGCGGGGCGAACTCACCACCCCCTTTCTTTTTTATTGAGTGGTCACAAAGTATTCAGAGATATAAAGTGTTCAGCATAACTGGAAAGAAAGAACCTGGTGCGTTAAAGTATACCTGCTCGACATGCCAAAAGGACAAGTGGTGCGTAGATTTTCTGGAGGGGTGTTTCTCAAAATGCCACCCTGGAAGTATCTGCACGGACTGCGTCCTAAGGATAGAACTTCAGGAGCTTAAGGAACTTTTTAAATCTTCTGAGGATAAAACACGACGGCTGGAAGAAAAGGTGAAAATCCTCGAATCTGAGCATGTGACTCAAATCCGTCATCTCGAAGCCATCATTGCAGAGATTAAAGCCACCAAGGTAGAGCAACAGCAACAAGAAACTCCCAACGACGCGGATGGCTCCTCTGTTGGGCCCTCATGCACCGCGTCGATAGAGATAGGCCAACCATCCGACGTCCCAGAGCCAGCAGCTGCTGGGGTTACTCAGGGTGCCAAAAAGAAGAAAAGGAAGAGTAAGAAAGGCAAAACTGTAGATAAAACAGAAGAGAAAGTAGAAACGGAAGAAAAAACGAAGAAGAAAAAAACCAAAAAAGTGGGGAAGAAAGAGGAATCGAAAAAACCAATACTGAAAGGGAAGCCTCTGTCCTCTGAACCCAAATGCGCGAGGATCATCGTGATCGGTGACTCCCAAGCACGGGATCTACAGCCCTTGCTAGCGGCCTGCCTTCGCACCAGTGTGAAGGTAAGCTGTCTTTCAGGAAATGGGAACGGAGAAATAAGGGTGGAGGCTGAGAAATCTCAGATCTCTGAGAACTCAGTAGTTGCCCTCATGGCAAGTGGCAACGATCTCTACCTACTAGGAGGTAAAGTAGGTGCCAGCGGGAAGATCCTGGCCACGGTTATGGGAGGAGTTGACGACTGTGGGCAAAAAACCCGCAGACGTGTCGTGGTCGGGATACTCCCAAGACGAGGTCCATCCCGCAATGCTCACGCGAGGAACGTCTCCATAAACCAACGCCTGGGAGATCTTTGTACGGCGGAAGGAATCCTTTTTGTAGACCTCTACCGCACTTTTTACGGGAGAAATGACCTGTACAAAAGGGACGGAGTGCATCTTTCCTTTAAAGGGAAAGCTGCACTCGCGAACATGATCCAGGATGTTGTGGAGCGGACCCAAAGAAGTGTCAGACCACGAGTAAAGGAGGCCGTACGCCAGTACACCCGTGTTACTTCAGGAACGACCTTTTCTGAAGTCACAAAGAGGAGAGTGACCCCGCCACAGAGAAAGAAAGCGGGAAACGGAAGAGCGCAGGGAGTCCTACAGTCGGGGACTCCATCAAAGTTCTTCTGTTTAATGCGAGGTCTATCAGAAACAAGTTTATAGAACTTCGTGGCCCCGTAGCAACAGAAGAACCGGAGATGGTAGCCATAACGGAGTCATGGATAAAAACCTCAAGCCGAGATTTTGAAGGTGAACACATGATTCCCGGTTACCAGCTCTTCCTGAAAGATAGGCCAGACAGAGAGGGTGGCGGTGTGATGTATGTCAAGGATACTCTCAACTCGACGGATTGCAACATCGTGTCCGACCATGAACTACTAGGTGTTGACCTAGAGATAGGTGCTGCCAAATACAGGACCCTGGTGCTTTATAGACCTCCTGCCCAACTCGTTGGAAAGGACAGAGATCTGTACCAGCTACTAGGAGAACCTGTCGAAGACAGAGTGTGTTATTCATGGGTGATTTCAACACACAAGTGGACTGGGAAACCAGAGAACCCTGTGGCGAGAACGCACTACTCCTGGAGTTCGCGAACAACGAGTTCCTCACTCAATGGGTGAGAGAGCCAACGAGAGGAGACAATATCCTCGACTTGGTTTTCACCTCTGAGGATGACATCGTTGAGGACCTCTCTGTTGGCGAAGAGCTCGGTGGCAGTGACCACCGACTAATTAGATTTGTAGTCAAAGTCCCGAAGGCAGGGCCTGCAACTAGTAAATCGAGGAAACTCGATTTGAAAAGAGCAGACTTTGCAGGTCTTCGTGCTGGACTGACTGACGCGAGGCTAGAAGTGTGCGATTTTGTTGAAGACTCGTGGAACAGTTTCAAAAAAAAGTTCATGAGTCTTCAATCACGTTTCATCCCTCTGAAATCTCCCCGTCGGTCTTCTGTTCAACCAAAGTGGTTTAATCGAGAAATCAGGCAACTGCTTAGGGAGAAGAAAACTGTGTACCGGCAATCGAAGATCTCGGGCGACTTTGACGAATACCGGTGGCTAGCCAGGAGAGTGAAGTCCAGCATAAGGGCGGCTAAGCGGTCTGAGGAACTCCGAGTGGCGAGACTCTGTAAAGAGAATCCCAAGGAGTTCTTTGGGTATGTAAACAGCCGTAAACCAATCCGTCGAACGATTGGCCCTTTGAGGAATGAGGAGGGGACATTAAAGCATTCAGATGCAGAAAATGCTAACCTCTTCAACGACTACTTCTCTTCAGTGTTTACTGAAGAGTGTGGTCCCATCTCCCAGCCGACGGATTCCTACTCGGGGGAAAAGCTGGAGGATATGGACTTCACCGAAGGAGAAATCAAAAAGAAGATCAGTGACCTAATGGGATGGGTTTCTACCTAAAGTGTTGAAAGAAGTGCGCGATCAAGTGTCGCGACACCTGAGCACAATCTTCAACATGTCAATCCGGACCGAATGCGTTTCTAGGGACTGGCGTGAAGTGGAGGTGACTCCTATCTTCAAGAAAGGAGACCGTAGCCAGCTGTCGAACTACCCACCTATCAGTCTGACTTCGATAGTCGGTAAACTCATGGAAAGCATCATGGTGGACAAAATGACGTCGCATTTAGAGTCAAACCTGCTACTGAGGAGTTCCCAGCACGGCTTCCGAAGGCAACGGTCATGCCTGACGAACCTTGTGGAATTCTTCCACTTCGTTTTCAGTGAGCACGATCGGGACAAGGCGGTGGATGTGGTGTACTTAGACTTTCAGAAAGCCTTCAATAAGTTACCACACCATCGCCTTCTCCTGAAAGTGCGAGCGCTGGGCATAGACATAAAGGTAACCGGCTGGATCGAGAACTGGCTAAGTGGCATACGGCAACGGGTGGTGGTGAATGGACAGTCTTCTGAGTGGGTGCCCGTTACTAGCGGGGTGCCTCAAGGTTCTGTCCTTGCACCACTACTATTCATCATCTACGTCAACGACATGGACGGTGACATAGTGGCCAAGATTTCCAAATTTGCCGACGATACCAAGCTTGGTATGAACGTTGCAAAGGATGGAAATACTGCCCGCCTGTAGGAAGATCTTCGGAAGATTGGGGAGTGGTCGGACACGTGGAAAATGCCTTTTAACGTGAACAAATGCAAAGTGATGCATATCGGTCACAGAAACCCCCAATCTCAGTATATCCTTAAGGGCACTGCTCTTGAATCGAGTGACACTGAGAAGGACTTGGGGGTAACAATCACTAATTACATCAAGTTCTCGAAACAGTGCATTGAGGCGGAGAAAAAGGCCCAAGGATGCTAGGCTATATTAAGCGCCAGTTTGGTTATCGGAACCAGGAGATTGTACTATGCTTGTACAACTCACTTGTCCGACCGCACCTGGAGTATGCCGTACAATTTTGGAGTCCTTCATTGCGAAAGGACATCGCGAGATTGGAACGTGTACAAGCCAGGGCAACCAAGCTGATTCCCTCTATCCGACATAAAAGTTATGAGGATAGACTAAGGGAATTAGATCTGTTCTCGCTGGAAACCCGTAGACTGCGTGGTCAGCTCATCGAAGTTTTCAAAATACTTCGAGGGCTCGACAATGTTGACTACCGGGATATTTTCACACTGAGTGAGAACAGAACGCGCAATCACGGCTTCAAACTTGAACTAAAGCGTTACAACCGCAATCTGTGTGGAATTTTTTTCGCTTACAGTATCTGTGGTAAGTGGAACGCACTTCCAATTGAGCAGCCATGTGCCCGCTCGATTGCTATACCAAAGGTACCCTCCTTGAATATACCGTAAGGTCTCCTAGGGTACCTTCTTTCCTTGTTTTTACTCCTTGCTGTTTACATTGTAAGCAGACCCACAACTGTTCTGGAGCATTCTGTAGTGCTTATGCAAATGTTGAATACTATATCGATGGCCTAGATAACGTATATGATACAATATTCTTCACGCATAAATTTTGATTGATTGAGGGGATTTTGAATTATGAATAATGTAGGCCAAAGGAAACGCTTCTCACGTGGGATGGAAAATAAATGCAACGAGTTTTTAAAGAAAATAATATATATATATATTATATATATATATATATATATATATATATATATATATATATATATATATATATATATATATATATATATATATATATATATATATATATATTAGAGATTAACAAAACAGATTATAATAAGTTGAATTACGTTAAATTAGACAAAGTTGAACTTGAGTTGAAAATAACTTCACGTGACGAGATGAAGTGTGACGTAAGATTTTGCAAATGAATGTTGAATGTGGAATGATTTTTGATGTGGCGAATGTAATCGTTTTGCTGTAGCGACTATAATTAGTGAATTGGGGCTGTAATTAAAGTGTAAATGGGAATTAGGATCTCTCTCTAGTATGGGGTGCTTTTAGAGAATAAGTGAAAAGGGAAGTAAACTGACCTTAATATGACGGCGACGCGAATACAAATGAGAGAGTCCTTTCCCGTTATTTCACAAGTGGTGAAATGCGTGTGTTTATATGTGCGTGAAATTCTAAGAGATGTTGTTTGTATCTGTGCGTTAAATGAATTCAGTTTCTCGTCACGGAATGATTGAATTGTTAATGGTTACATAAAATAAATGAATGATTGAATTGAAAAAGGTAAGTAAAATAAATGAATGAATTATTAAATTATACATAAATTACATGAATGATTTATTTGACAAAAGTTAAGTAAAATAAATGAATGATTTAAATTTTATACATAATATATATATATATATTTAAGTTTCCCAGGAGGATTTATATTAAAGTAATGCCCAGAGGGCATTGCTATAGTGCCTTATAAAGGGTGTTCCATTAAGACGGATTGAAGTTAGCAGTAAATAAAACAGTGTCAATGGTGAAAATTATTGATTTTACTATTGGATCATGTTATTTGAGTCATGGCAATTATGTGTGAAAAATAATATCGACTAAATGTCCGCCAAGGCTTCGGCGGGACACCTCCACTCGATGGTCAAAATTTTCGATGATGTCTCTGCATAGTTGCTCATCAATCTCACCAATATGCCTTATTATCTCATCCTTCAGCTGTTGAATTGTTGTTGGCTTGTTGGCATAGACCTTACTTTTGAGATGACCCCAAAGGGAGAAATCTAAAGGCGTCAAGTCACACGATCGTGGTGGCCAATTGACTTCGCTGTTTCGAGAGATGATGCGACCTGGGAACTTTTCATTCAATAAAGCCATTGTTGCATTGGTTGTGTGTCATGTGGCACCGTCCTGTTGAAACCACAAATCTTCGATATCCATAGAATTCAATTCAGGCCATAAAAAGTTGGTTATCGTGGCACGATATCGCTCGCCTGTCACCGTAACAGAATTCTCGGCATCATTTTCGAAGAAATACGGCCCAATGATTCCTCTAGCATAAAATGCACACCAAACAGTGACCTTTTGTGGATGCAGTGGCTTTGCAACAATCTTCCTGGGATTTTCATTAGCCCAAATGCGACAATTTTGCTTATTAACGAATCCACCAAGATGAAAATGGGCTTCATCACTAAAGATGATTTTTTGCGAAAAATTATCATCGGCTTGTCTTTGCTCGTGTACCTTATTGACGAATGTACAGCACTTCAAATGGTCAGCAGTCTTCAGTTCTTGTGTCAATTGTATTTTGTAAGCGTGTAGCGACAAATCTTTTGTCAAAATTCGATATAACGTTGTTGTGGAGAGGTTCAATTCCTGCGCATGATGACGAATAGAGGTGTCTGGATCTTGGGCCACATTCTCGCGCACTGCAGCAATGTTTTCAGCTGAACGGCGTAAACGAGCACGCAATGGCGTTTTCATATCTGCCACCGACCCCGTTTGTTTGAATTTACGAACAATTTTCCCAATTGCACTCTCGGTTGGTCGATTATGTTGACCCCAAAAATCAGAAAGTGCCCGAAATGCGATTCTGTTTGAATGTCAATTTTTGTTAAATCTGAAAGTAAAAGAAAAAAAATCATTAGACGCTTAAACTTGACTCACATTTAAAATCGGTCCAAGTTATTGGAACACCCTTTATAAGTCCATTCCAACCCTGTCACATCCAACATGATACCATCTTACACACTGGTCACACTGCAAACCATTATCTATGTCTCTTACCTCCTTCTTACACCTTCCACACGGATCATTATTTCTTTCATTAACATATTTCTCACCACCCACTGCTCCATTTTCCTCCTGTTTTCCTCTTACACTTCTCATGCTGCTCATGTTTTTTTTCGGTAATCAATAGAAGAGATGCATATAGTTATGTTTCGTCTTTATTTATTTTCATATTTCAAATATGAAGGGGCAGGTTGAATTTTTTTTATATAGGCAGGTTAAATTTCTTCAATTTATAAAGGGCGATTGTAACAACTTGTTTATAGTGCCAATTTTCAAGGTAGATGTTTTGTTAACTCTGAGCGGTCTAACAGTTGGTCGAGCTGTTTTCTTGCTCCTAATGTATGCATGGAATAACTTCGGTTTGGGTTTTCGTTGAGAGTTAAGGTATTGTTCGTAGTTACTTTGGTGAAATTTAAAAGACTGGCGAAAGGATTAATTAGCCGCCTGGAAAATGAAGAATTTCTGAAGTGTCAAGTGTCATCTGCGGCCATATAACCGTCTGAGATTGATGTATTCCATCCATCTTTTAGACTTGTTCGTGTGTAACTGTTCGGGGACATTCTTATGCCAATGTGGGATCTGTTTGCGGATAGGTTTGTCTGGAACATAGCACTCTGCCAAATCAGTCAAGATGGTGTTTAGGTGAGTTGCCCTTTGATTGTGATCCAAATGGTTGAATTCAAGGTCCCAGTCATATGAGTTTATGGGGGGGGGGGCTATTATTATTATATTTGATTATCTATATCATTCATCTTGAGTTGCCCCTAGAAACATTGTCTTGCATTATCTGACTCCATATTCTAGTTGACTGAGATTCTTTCTTCTTTAAGTTGGCTTGGCTGGGTTAATTCTTGATCTTCTTTTTCTTGATGTATCTTCCTTTTAACGACGATGTGATGATTCCTTCCAATTCTGATGACGTGATGACTTCTTCTGCTTCATGATGACGTGATGATTTCTTGAGACGAGTTAGCCCTTGAAAGTTGTATTTCCTTGAATTCCGTTTTCTTTGAGCGCGGTTTTCTCTTGAGTCGATTTCTTGGTCCTTCTGGATTAGTTAGTCCTTAAAGCATTCTCCGTTTTCTTCGAGAATTTTCTTCGTAAAAATTTGTGGACTCTATGGGATCGATCTTGGGTCTTTGGATCCCGAGGCAAGCACTCTACCGTTACGACACGGCTTAGTCCGTATTGACTTGGTAATTTATTGGGCTATTTATATTCTTGCGTTGGAAGGAATTTTTTTTTTCTCTCTCTCTGTGATACATCTTCGCGCCCCTACACAGGTCCCTTTCTAGAACGCGGAGTGAATTTGAGGATTGGGGAGAGACTCGTCTTGGATTTCTTAATCGAGGATTACTAGTAGCTCTCCCTCCTACGACCTCCGAGTCTGCGGGATGAGGAGAGCGTGGCGAGGTCTCTTTAATCTATGAGTAATAATAGCATCTCCTTCCAAAATCTCCTGAAGTTCCATGCAGCACCCTTTCTTAATCTCTAGTAGGAGAGCAGGTGCAGTTGTAACGAAGATCAGAAGATTGTTCGGCCTTTGAGGGTCACCAGTTATAGGGGGGGGGGAGGCTCTTATAACTTTATTTATTTATCATTTATCAATATCATTCTTCATCTTGTTTATTTTCTGTATTCGTATCTATGTATTATTTCTAGACTGAAGATGCCCCTTCAAACATTGACTCCATTTATCTGACTCTTATATACTTGAGATTTCTATATCGAATCTATTACTTCTTGAGATGAAGTTGCCCTTGAAAGTCGTATTTCCTTGAATTCCGTTTTCTTTGAGCGCGGTTTTCTCATGAGTCGATTTCTTGGTCCTTCTGGATTAGTTAGTCCTTGAAGCATTCTCCGTTTTCTTCGAGAATTTCCTCGTAAAAATTTGTGGACTGTATGGGATCGATCTTGGGTCTTTGTATACCGAGGCAAGCACTCTACCGTTACGACACGGCTTAGTCCGTATTGACTCGGTAATTTATTGGGCCATTTATATTCTCGCGTTGAAAGGAATTTTTTTCTCTCTCTCTCTGTGATACATCTTCGCGCCCCTGCAAGTTTAAAATGGAGGATATAGTTTGGTAATCACCACAGGGTCAGTCAAGTCATTTGGAAGGGTTGTTCGAGGTCGTTATGTGGATATTATGAAATAAGTAAGTAAAGTAAATTATGACATGGCCACAATGAGGGAAAGGTGGAAATGTTTTAATGCCAATGATCCTGATATATTCAGTAGTAGAAACAAGATCATGTGTATTATCCGATGCCACAACTGTTGGGTCAGATACATACTGGGTTAGACCCAGTGTGGTAAAGGTATTTAAAAATAGTGCATCGGTATTAGAAAGATTTTGATCCACAGTTGGTGACATTTAAGTAATTGAAGGAAGATTAAAGTCACCCATGATGATTAGCTCCTTACCTGTACAGAATTGTTGGACTGATGAGATCAAGTTAACATTTTCTTTGTGGGAGTTTAAGGGAGGTCTATATATAGTTAAGACATAGAGATTAAAATAAGGGAGAAAGACTGCCAATGTATTAGGGCATTGAGGTAGGTTATTGCAGGGGATGGCTTTAAGAAAGCTTCCAATGTATATGCAAACACCATGCTTAGGTCTGCTAGAAGTAGTCTTTTCTAAATAGGTTTTATACTGTTATATTAATAATTAAGTTTGAGATAGTAGGATAAAGCCAGGTTTCAGTAACTGAAAAAATATCTATGTGGTTCCTATTGCAGAAATCAAAAGTATAGTAAACCTTTCTTGGTAAGCTATTTACATTCTTAAGTGCTAGATACAAAATAAAATTGTTTGACTTCTTAGGTAAAGCTATTTTTTTTTAGGAAACATTAACTGCATCTGGACCAGAAAGTTTATTTGCAGGATAATTAGTCAGGGATATTGGGGGATCAGAGGCTGTTTGAGTGATACGAGTCAGGGAGAGGGCCCCACCGCCATTCATCTGGGTGCTGACTAGAACTTGGTTTTAGAACAGATGTGGCGGTCTACCTAGCTGTGTGCAGTGCTCCGTTGATTGGAGCGGCAGCAGTGAGGTCAGGTCTGCTATCCCTTTGTGAAGAGTTAATTTTTCTTAATTGTGCTTGTGATGATTGCATGGTTGCAAAGCGAAGTTTGTTCTCTTCCATTTGTTTGAAGGTCAAATCCTTATTTATATAAACATTAGAATGTTCTGATTGTCTCGAGTTTTTAGTAGAACTAAGTAGGTCTCATCTCAAGATATTATATAGAATTTTGGCACGAAACAGGTCTGGCCTAATGGGTATAATCTCATGTAGAGTCAGTAGCCTCTCCAAATTGGGCAAGAAAGAGACCGCAACATTGAATTTGGTTTATGTCTGTACCTAAACCTCTTATTATAATAATAATAAAAAAAATTCACGTTCTCTTTGCTCAATTATTTCTTCTCGAACCATTTTGGGGGTGAGTGGAATAGGAGTTGGCTGTTGAGGGGTAGACTTGTTCACACTATTTTTGAGATTGCTTACATCAGTTTGCAAAGATTGAACTACATGGAACAAAGGCTTCAAGAGCTGGATGTCAACATGCAAAGTTTGAACCGTGATAGCAAGGGTTTTGAAAGTGTTAAATAATTGAGTTATATCACTATGAAAAGGCATATCTGGAGAAGGAGAAGATATGGAGGTATTTAGACCCATGTTACAACTGGGCCTCAGCTAGGCCTTGATCTTACGGCTTGGGCAAACATAATCTGTATTTTCGGATTCACTAATGATTTTGAAGGTTCTGAAGGGAATATTACTACAATTAGTTTCGGCATGGTACCAGACACTGCAACGTGCACATTCAATAGAATTGCAGTCAATGATGTTAATTTTGCATGAGCCACAGGCAAAGATTTGGTCTGGCGGAGCGACCATGTTGGAATTGTTAGTTTGGCCCAAATGCTTTTTTTCTTGCGTCAGTCATGACGCATACCTTATAAGGCTTATCCTATCAGATTTGATACTGGAGTGTATCAGGAGTAAGTTGATTGAAGCAATTCTTCAGGATTTCGTGTTCACCTCCTACACTTTTAGCAAGAAAACGTTTGTCACTTGAAAGCACACTAAATATCTACTTTTTGTCAATTGTTTGTTGCATGCGTGACCTGGCATGACATCATTTTTGACCAATCACTAGGCATTTTCTACAGGAGATTGTTAATTTTATTCGACCTCATTTGTTCAAAAGGATATGTGAAGGAGAGTGCTATATCAATCTCGAACGCTTATTTATCACAGTTTTGTACAATCGTGAGTCTACAGTTTGGCAGAAGAGAAAAATTCTTTCGGAAATATATCGCTCTTTATTTCTTCTGACGAAAGTTTCTTCGACTAAAGGATCAGTTTCACCATTTTTGGAATGCGGTTGTCAAGTTATATCCACCGCCAGAAACATTGTAAGGTAAAGCAACGAAACTGTTGTTTATCTTTTGTGGTCAAAGAGAAGTAAGGCAGTGGCGGCTGGTGTATAGGCACTGCGGAATTGCAGCACCACCTATTTCCACTCGATATTATCGATAACATTCAATATAATGAGTCTTTTTTCTAATTCTTTCTTTATACTTGTACATTATATAATCCTTAAGCTTAATATCAGTAAGCATCCCCTAGTTTATGAAAAACTACAAAAATCCTTGTTTAGAATTGTGCACTTCACAGTTCCAGCGACGCAGTGTTTGGCTGTTGTACGCATGCTCACATGTCCGATATAGGAATCTGCACGCTAGAGAGAGAGAGAGAGAGAGAGAGCAATGTGGTTCACTAGTGCTGACCCTGGTTTGCTGGTGGAAGGTAGTGCTTCTTTCCTTTTGACTCCCCGTGTGTTGTGCTTAAAAACGTGTTTATATTCTTGAATGTGATAAAGTGTAGAATTTAATTCATATTTTTTTCGGTTCCTTTATTAATTAATTAATTGAGCTACTGAAATTCATCTTGGGAAATAATCTAGATGATGTTCTTAGTGAAATTATGAAACTGATAAAAATCCTCTTGACGATTCCTACGACTACATCAGAGGTAGAACGTTGCTTTTCAACACTGATAAAGACTTTTCTAAGGAAAACAATGAATTCTGAAATACTAAATGCACTTGCAGTGCTTTCAATGGAGAAAAAAAAAATCTTCAGTAGTTATCTAGGGATCAAGGAGAAAATAATTAATCTTTTCGCGCAAATTAAAACAATAAGAATGGATTTCTTTTTTAAATGAATGGGTCAAGCTTGAACTGTAACAATTTAGGTTATTAGTAAGTAAAAAAGATTGTTTGATTATGTTTTGTTTAGGATTTTATCAAGTTTATCTATAAATTATATTTTCATGTTTATTTCCTTTTACACAATATTAAAACAATGCTAAAAAAAAATTCTGAAGTAGCACACCCACTAATTTTAGCTACGAGCCGCCACTATTTCTTTGAGAGTCGGACTAAGTGACGTGGGCTTGAAATGTCATATGACAGCTTAAGTTACACCCTCACGTTGGTTAGCGATTTATGATCGCCGTTGTGGTAATTGTTAAGTAAGATTAGTGGCGCACGATTTTGTTAGCGAATGTTGCCATTTTTTAGCGTTTTACAGCTAGCTTACTGGCCAATCAGGGATGTGTATTACTCATCGTTATTGGCAAATCATAAACGTTTATTTTTTTCATGTTCATGTTGTGCTTCTATAGACGGTTATGAAAAAGGTTTTTTGTTATTTTCGATATTTTTTTCAAAAGTTTATTGTCGATGTCTCCTAAATAATCTAGCCCTGAGACTATTTATTCTTTGGCTTTAGTTTTCCTTCGTCTGTTTGTTTTTTCACTGAAATCACTTTTTTGTTGTGTTCACTTGTTTGGGTTCGCCGAGGTAAGCCGAAATGGGTTGTAGCGGTCTACACCCCTACAAATGTAAATATTTACTTCTTAATATATATATATATATATATATATATATATATATATATATATATATATATATATATATATATATATATATATATATATATATATATATTCACCTAGATTTCTTCTACAAAGCTTGAGTCTAATATTGAGTAAGAAGTAAGTAAGTAATAACCCGAAACGTTGGAATTAAAGATGGGACCCGCCTTCTTCGTTTGGTCCTTCTTACTATATATATATATATATATATATATATATATATATATATATATATATATATATATATATATATATATATATATACAGTGGCGGTCCTAACAAACATGGCGGCGCCCTGGGCAAACCTCACCTACGGTACCCCCCCTCCCCTCCACAGTGTACATAAGAAGTTTAGGACAGCCATAACTTTCACAAAACAACTTTTTATTGAACTATTTATTGTTACTTCAGAATTTTAAAAAAAAATGTCGTTTATAAATTTTACAAACTCTTCATCACTTAAATTAAACACAAATATAGGAATATAGTTATGGTGCCAGAAATAGGAATAATATAAATGAAATTGCACAACTAACATAAACTTCAGAAACAATATTGTAATATAAATTATATTAGTGTTTTATCATAAAAGTACAAAAAAGTTGATAGAAGATGATAAATAAAATCTACTGCACCACAGCACAACTACCATCTAAATCCTGACTTTTCTCACTTTCCGAGCTGCAAAATTATGAACTAGTTCATTATATGAAATCTTCTCAGCAACTGTGTGATTTATGCTGATGGTGGCCAGACCAGTGAGGCATTCCTGTGACATAGTTGATCTCAGGTAGGATTTGATGAGTTTTAATTTCGAAAAGCTCCTCTCTGCTTCAGCAACAGTGACTGGAAGAGTAATACCAATCCTGAGAGCAAGTCCACAAATTTGGATATATTTCAGAGAGCTCCCTTTCGTGGATAAATGTTAATTGCTCAAGCAAGGACATAGTTTTTAATGGCATGTCTGGCAAGTTTTTCAGCTCCTGTACAAGCTCTCTACCATTCAAGTCAGAATGACCCTTAAACTGTAGTGTAGTGCTAAGGTTCTCACATTGTTTAGTCAGCTCCTCAAATGTGAGATTATGGAAATTAGTCAGCACTCCAAACTTATCTCCCACATTTTCCAAGGTGGAAAATCTTTCCTGAATGGCTGACATTGCAGCATCAACGACTGCATTGAAGAATGTCACCTCCAACTTCTTCAAAGCATCATTTAAGGGCTCATCACATGCTTCATAGGAGAAGTGCCGCTTTGTAGACCACAGCCGTTTCTGTTTTAACACAGCCTCCACATGCATTTGTGCAGCAACAAGACCTGTTGGCCTGTAATCATAGAGAGCTCTCTCTGACTTCTTTAGGAGATTTACTGCAACATCAACTTGCATGTTACGAGATTGCATCTGTTTGCTCACATGCTGAATTTGGCACAACAGGTCGTACCACACAACTGAACAAATGGCGAAGCGGTATGATCCAACCTCCTCTGCTAGAGATTGGGCCGCAACCTTTATTACAGAATCTCTGGTGTGATCTCTCATCTCGATCAGTGCAACTCTCACCCCAGCTGCTTGATATCATAGGAGCTCCACACTCTTGATCTTGCTCTCCCATCTTGTGTCAGACCATATCTTCAAGGTCATATTCACATGTTTTTTTCAAATTGGCCAATCGTTGTGTGGAGGCTGAAAACAAGTTATAAAGCTTCTGCAAGATGCCAAAGTAACTTGTGGCATCAATAGATCCCTTGACAGCATCAGCCACAAGCAAATTCAGAGAATGAGCCCCACATGGAACAAACAGAGCTCTGGTATTCATTTCAAGTAGCCTGGATTGAACACCCTCGTTTTTTCCCTTCATGTTGGCCCCATTGTCGTATGATTGTCCTCTACAGTCCATGAAAGGAATTTCTAACTCCTTCAGTCTCTTCAAAATCATAGATGCCAAATGCTGACGAGTGGACTCTTCCGCCTTCAAGAACCCCATGAAATGTTCCATGATATGGGGCTTCTCCTCAAGTGATACTGCCCGAATCACAACTGACAACTGTTCAGTGTGGCTGATGTCTGGAGTGCAATCTAGAATTAGTGAGAAGAACTTAGATTTTTTTATGTCAGCCACCATTGCTGAAATGGTCTTGCTGCTCAACAAATTAGTGAGATCGTTTTGTATGTGGTGGCCAAAGTAGCTGGTGTAACTGGAGGTCTCTTGTTGGACACGGTTAATGTGCTCTTGCATTATAGGGTCAAATTGTGCCATAAGCTCAACTTCTTTCAAAAAATTGCCATTTGATGGTGAGAATAACTTTTCTGTCTGTCCCCTTAGTGCCAAATTCCTAACCGCCAGAGAATGCAAAATAGCAAGAAAATGTGTTAGCACTGCTTTCCATCTTGATATCTCAGCCTCCTGAAGTGCCATCTCCTGCTTCTCAGTAGTCTCCCCTCTTTTCATCCTCACTGCCAGCTCTTTCCACGTTTTCATAGATTTTAGGTGTTCTGGACTGCTTTCGTGGGATATGAGCAATGAGCCTGCATGCTTCCAGTCTGAAAGTCCCAGTCTCGTTAAATGTATCTTTCTCTTGCAAAATAATGTGGAACAGAAACAGAAGAGGCTGGTTTTTTTTATGAATAGACCAGCTAACTTCTGGTTATTTTCCACCACTAATCAACGACTTCCTGAAATAATGATGGTGGCAACTTCTTCCATCACTGTCGTTTTTAGGGAATACAAATTCAGATGACACTTGAGTTGGTCCTCTGGAAGTCAATTGTGTCCTAATTCTGTCTGTCAGAACTGAAGGCTAATTAGCAGGGTCAGTGGACAGAGGCTCATCATCGGTAGTCAATTCAGCTCCAGGAAGTTCCAGTGGAAAGAAGAAGAGAAATATAAGTTAGTATGCACATCTAAGTTAGGCAACACAATATTCACAGCATGTGTTATGGTGGTGGTGTTATGGAATGATGGTTGTGACTCGTGAGACACCACAATAATCTGGTAACCCCAGTGAATCAGTGATAATAACATTATAATTCATAACTGTTTACAGAATTGTTTACACACACACACACTAATAAATAATTTACTGCTTAATATTTGAAATACATCATTTATTATTTTAAATTATTATTTACCATCCTATGTGCAAAAAGATAAATAAATAAATAACTCACCTAAAGAGTCCTGATGGGAAGCAATGGAAGCGAATGGGTCTTCATCCTCTGGATCTGACTGCATTTGTGGAGACACAGGTCTATGTGAAGCTGTAGAAGTAGATGGTTCCCCAGCCGGGTCCGAAGGCTCCAAAATCATTTCTGTAGAGGCTTGTGTGGCTGCAAGTGTAGACACCTTACCATCCTGGCTAGTGGCAGAGGTTTCAAAATATTTCAAAAGGGTCCTTGCAATCAGGAAAAACAAAACCATAAGTGACCAATGCATGAGTTTGCCAAAACAAAAATTTAAGTTATTGAGCACAAGTTACTAAACATTTTCCTAGGAAACTAGGTAAATTAGGGCATAGGCTAAATACATCAGTGCACTTCAATTATCCCAGAAAGATGTATGATCACAAAATAGCAGTGATAAGTACTGGCAAAGTTCTATATCTTCATCTTTTGCTCGTTTCTCCGCTTCTTCTTTCTACATTGAGCACCTGATAGCTTAGACCTTTGTTATCGATTTGCGTTTCTCAGGTTTTGATGGTTTAGTGTTAAGAATTGTTCTCTGTAATAAATAACATATGATACAATACTATTCTTACTATATGAGCTTTATATATATATATATATATATATATATATATATATATATATATATATATATATATATATATATATATATATATATATATATATATATATATATATATATATATATATATATATATATATATATATATATATATATATATATATATATATATATATATATATATATATATATATATATAATATGGGCTTCCCTTAGTTTAGGGAGCATAGCCTAAAATGCAAGTTTTTCCGCAAATATCACCCAATTTGGGTTCCTAATGGCACAAATAGATTCAATACTTCATGCTCAATTAAAAAAACGCCACAAAAATCAAATTAATTAATTAATTAATTAGACGGCTTAAAACTCACCGCCGTCAAAAATGGGATGAATTGCAACGCGAATGAAAATTTGAGACAATTAGAAAATGAAAGTTGCCAGATCGCTGGTTAAAGGGCAATCATGAAAGACATATTTTAGGAAGAACCGCCATTGTATATATATATATATATATATATATATATATATATATATATATATATATATATATATATATATATATATATATATATATATATATATATATATATATATATAAATTCAAGAAGGGTTAGGAACCCTGACTTAAATCGGGAGATTGGTACACTCGCTCTCCCAAGCGTCTTAAAATAAGCCATGAGGCTTCCTTCTCTTGGCTGTGCTACATCGGTCACCAGAACCATTCAACTCCGTTATAATCCAATTATCATTTATTATAATCCAATTGTCAATTATAATTTATCATTTATTAATTATACCAAACCATTTTTATCAATTATAATTCCATTTATGTATATTCATTTATCAATTATATAAATCCATTTTTTTAATTCAATTTATAATCCATTTACTTAAATCTATTCCCATTAATCCCTTATATATGTATCATTGCTAAAGGCTATGCATTCCAAAGTTCCGTTAACTCATTCAAATTTAATTCACGTGTAATTCTCAATCCAATCACAAATTGTTACTTTATAAATTCACCCTTAAATAATCTATCTTTGTTTATTCAATAATATATATTTTTCTAAAAACTCTTTGTTTTTAATTTACGCATTTCCCCAACGTCGCCCATATTAGCCCTAAGGAATTCGTCTGCAAGAATTTAGACTCGCTTTATCATTTAACAATTCATTCCTTTGAATTATAAAATATAGGTTTTATGTTTATTGTGGTCTAACAGATACCTAGGGTATTACCGCAATATTAATTTAAAACCTTTAACTGTTGCCCAGACTAGTTCGATTATCTCCCATTCATTTCATTTATTTGTAAAATTAAATTTCTTTTCACTGTCACGTGTGTGGTATTTTTCGAAGGACGCATTCCGCCTCACTCGGTTCCATTTTTTTTCTCTCGCGTAGACTGTTTTATATTTGACGAGTGACTTTCGACACTTGCTCGTTTTTAATCCTTAGTTGACTTTAACATCCTTAAGTGATCCCTTAGTAATTTCATAGAATTAATTATATTATACTGTGATAAATACAAAGCGTGACCAATTTGATTTTTTTTTATTAATTTACGTTTATGCGCGTGAATCGAATTTGTACATAAACACACACATTTTATATTTTTTTTGTAAATGGATTATAACGGAGCTTCAAGCTGGCACTCAATGCAGTGTCACTCCAGCCTCTTCAGTCGAGAAAGCTTGCACTTCTTCTGATCATGGCCGTAAAGTTGCCAATTCATCAGGCATAAGGACTTATGGGAGGCGTATCCTCGAGCTCTCTCTCAGGTTACGTCGTGTCTTCACATGGACGTTCACCATTGCCGACGTCGACATGGCAATTTTAGGCCTTGATTTTCTTTTCGCGCACG
Source organism: Ceratothoa steindachneri (assembly GCA_963969495.1). NCBI lineage: Eukaryota > Metazoa > Arthropoda > Malacostraca > Isopoda > Cymothoidae > Ceratothoa > Ceratothoa steindachneri. Next base: position 252,149,989 of record OZ018317.1, on the reverse strand, counting down.
ATATTCTCGTCGATTCTCGTCGCCGCAAGCTTATCGACAGAACCACAACACTAACTGTTACTGGTTCATACTTTCCTTCCACCTGCTCTCTCTCCTCTCTGTTCGTCTCCCTGCAACTGCAACCTACTTCCAGCAACTTTTGCGGGAGTTCCCAAGCCTCTCTCTGCCTCCTTCTAAGGACAGACCTATTAAGCACAATGTGGTGCACAGAATAGAGACGACAGGAGGGCCAATTTTCTCACGTCCCCGTCGACTGGCCCCGGAAAGTCTTGCCATAATGAAGCAAGAATTTATGTTCTTGATCGAGGACGGGATCGGTTCCCCATCCAGCTCCCCATGAGCTTCACCGCTTCATGTAGTACCTGAGTCTACTGCGGGGGAATTCAGAGCTGTAGGTGACTACAAGCAACTCAATGCCTGTACAATTCCGGATTGGTATCCTCTGCCTTTCTTATCGGATTTTAACTCCGCTCTCTTCGGTTGTTCCATTTTTTCTCGGCTCGATTTCGTTCGCGATTTTAACCAAATCCCAATTCACCCTGATGATATCCCTAAGAAAGCTATCACAACTCTATTCAGTTTCTTCGTCATGAACCGAATGCCTTACCGGCTTCGTAACTGTGGTCAGACCTTCCAACGCTTCATGGATCAGGTTCTGAGAGGTCTTCCCTAGGTATTTTGTTATATAGACAACCTCCTGATAGCATCTTCGTCTTTAGAGGAGCATCTTTCTCACTTTCTCCTTGTTTTTGCACGTTTGAATGAGTATGGCATCGTACTCAACACTTCTAAGTGTATCGTTGGTGTCACACAGCTCTCCTTTTTGGGAAACCACTTTTCCCCTGAGGGAATTCGTCCTCTCGAGGACAAAGTTGAAGTTATCCGGGCTTTTCCCCGACCTTCTTCGCCAAAGCAACTACGTAGATTCTGTGGGATGGTAAACTTTTACCACAGGCTTATTTCCAACATCTCCCACATTATGCAACCTCTCTACGAATTGCTTTCCAACTCTAAGAAGAACGTTCCTCTTTCCTGGTCCCCAGAATCTTGCGAGGCTTTCTCTCGCACCAAATAGGCTATGGCTTCCGCTGTCGCCTTGGTTCATCCTTGCCCAGGAGCTCCAATAAGCGTTGCTTCTAACGCGTCCGCTACTCATATCGGTGCGACGTTACAGCAGAACGTTGGTGAATCTTGGCAACCTCTCGCCTTCTTCCCTAAGGTTCTTCTTCCTTCCCAACAGAGGTACAGTACGTTTTCCCACGAATTACTGAGCACATACCTCGCTCTCCGTCACTTCCAACAATACTTGGAAGGGCGTGAATTTACTATATTTATCGGCCACAAGCCATTTGTTGATGCACTCGGCTCTAGTGGTACCTCCCTCGTGCACTCTGCAGTTGATCCTCGTCATCTTGACTTCATCCTGAATATGATGAACGATATTCGCTACGTTCCTGGTTCTTCAAACGTCGTACCAGATGCGCTCTCTCGCATTTCATCGATTTCGGGCACGCAACTCTCCCAAACTACGCCCATCGATCACGGGACAATATCTGTTGCCCAGGAACAAGATGAAGACACGCAAACACTGCGTCATTCTTCTCCGCTTATCTCTCGCGAAATCAACATGCCGGACATTCCCTCTAGGCGTATCTTGGTTGACTATTCATTGCCTGACTGTCCTCGCCCACTCATTCCTCTCGCTTACCGTCGGCACATTTTTTACCAGACTCACGGTCTCTCTCATCCTGACATTCGAGCAACTAGCAAGCTCATCACCAACGTTATGTTTGGCCAGGTATGAACGCCGACCTGGCCAAATGGACCCGCGCATGTATGCCTTGTCAACGGGCAAATGTTTAACGCCACACAAAGTCCTTTCTAGCTGCTTTTCCACTTCCATCGGCACGTTTTGACGCCCTTCACATTCATCTGGTTGGTCCTCTGCCCTTTTCGCGTGGTTGCACTTACCTTCTCACCATGATCGATCGTTTTACCTCTTGGCTAGAGGCAGTTCATATCCCGGACATCAGAGCTTCCACTGTAACTCAAGCCTTCGTCTCAGCACGGGTTGCTTGTCTTGTTGTCCGAACAACGATCATGACTGATCGAGGTAGCCAATTTGAATCCCACCAATGGGATGCACTCATGTCAGTGATTGGCTCCTTTAGTCTCAGTACCACTAGCTACCATCCCCAGAGTAACTCTAACGGGGAACGTTTACACAGGACTCTCAATGGACCTTACGCTCCACTGACCCCAACATCACTTGGGTGGACAAGCTAGCCTTAATTCTCCTGGGAATTCGTGCCTCCGTGAAGGAGGATTGAATTGCTCTGCTGCGGAAGTCGTCTATGATACGCAACTTTGTCTTCCAGGCCAATTCTTTTCTTCGCTGACTGTCCTCTTCCTTCCGACATACATCATGCTGCATACGTACACAATTTAGTACGGGCGATGTCTGAGGTTAAGCCGATCGCCACAAGAATGCCTGCTAATCAGAAACCTTTCGTGCCAAAGGAGATGGCAACTTAATCTCATGTGTTTGTCCGTCGCGATGCCACTCGCACATCCTTGCAACCTGTCTATGACGGACCATTTCTCGTCGTCTCCAGGAAGGCGAAATTCTTTGTATTGAAGCTTAGCACCAAGCATGATACGGTTTCCATCAATCGGCTTAAAATCGCTTTCATAGAGGCCGTTCATCTGGAACAGCTACTACATTTCTTTTCCACTAATATAGGTCAAGTGGTCATGCTAGCCTACTTTCCGTATCCAACTATTCTTTCAACACTTCCTAACTAACTAACTCCACTTCCGAAGCCTTCTTCGGCTCTTTTAAATCAAACTTCAACTCTTCCTCCCACCTCTTTACTCGAAAACCCTCCAGCAACCATCTCTAAACCCCCAATTATTCCTCCCAACTGCTGCCGCCTCCCTTTTTGTTGCAGGACCATTCCACAGCAGCTGAAGAACACCAAGCGACAAACGCGCAACTCCCGACAGAGGCCTTTTCGGAGGGTCCAGAACAATCGTCACTCGACGCTCCGGTCCTGTCTCGCGACAATCTTCCGCCTCAATTGATTGGCACTACTAATGGCCACCTGATCCACAATCCGAGTCAGCCAATTGGTACCATAACCCGTTCTGGACGCGTTGTAAGGAGGCTTCGCCCCTATATAGACTAAATTTTATGTAAATACCTTGTGTTGGGCGAGCTTTTCCTCGTGGGGCAGTATTGTAGCGGTCTTTTCCCCTGCAAATGTAAATATGTAAATATATACTAACTTCCTGTATATATATATAAATATATAAATATAAATCATGCCTAGACTTAATTTGGATCTTCCCATTTCTACGAGTAAATTTATCGATTTAGTTGAATTATGTCTCTCTGACAATGTGTTTTGAGTAAATAATGAGTTTTATAGACAAATATTGGGCCTTAGCATGGGAAATAGTTTATCTCCGATATTGGCATGTCTCTTCATGGAATATTTTGAGACCGAACTCCTTCCCACAATTTCTCCCCCTAACTTTATATGGTTAAGGTACATTGACGATGTATTTTCTGTATGGCCTAATGGCTATGACTTTGATACCTTTTTAATAATTTGAATAATTTGCATGTCTCCATCAAATTTAAATATGAATGGGAATATGATAATAGATTACCCTTTTTAGATGTCCTCATTAATAAAGATCACCATGAATTAAAACTTGACGTGTATAGGAAACCAACCCACTCGAATGCCTATATACATTATTTTTCGTTTCACGATAATACTGTTAAAAAAATCGATAATTTCTAACCTTTTCCTTAGAGCATACAAAATATGTCATCCTTCCTATTTAGATGAAGAAATTGTCATTATCAGGACCATTTTTTCAAATTTGTATTACCCCGATTGGTTCATATCGTCTGACCATTTTGCAGCTAGGAAAACATTCTATGGTAATAAGCCTTCCCGCACTAACGACTTCAACAAATGTATAACATTGCCATTTAATAATAAATTAAATAGTTTAAAGGACATATTTGGAAAAGCGGGTATTAATCTAGCCTTTAAATATAATAATTCCTTAAACCAATTGATGATGGCCAGGAAACCCAAAGAACATCATAACATAGGAGTATATGCAATACCATGCAACGATTGCCATAAAGTTTATATAGGGGAAACGGGGAGAAATCTAGACAAGAGATTGTACGAACACAAAAGAGATATTAGAGTGGGCAGCGAGAGCAGTGGAATATTTTGCCATGTTAGAGATAAGAATCATACGATCGATTTCAGTGGAAGTGAAATGGTATTTAAATCGGCTAACTATGTTAAGAGAAGAATCGTAGAATCGAGCTTGATATCGTCAGTTCCTAATTTAAATCTATCTGAGGGTCAATTTTCTTTTAATCCTGTAATAAGAAAGCAAATAAACAAAAGAGTAAAATGTCAGCCCTTCAATATGTTTAGGCCTAACCCCCCCCCCCCGATTAGCCACAAGTAGGGGATTGGGGGAAAAAAGAGGGGATCTTGTGTTATGCTTATATGCACTTCTCATATATTTTCTACCCAGTGTCAGTTGAAAAAGGGTGTGAGATACACCGAAACTGTTCTGAATTAAATTGTCTTCGGAGAATGTGGTTTAATTCCTCATATATATATATATATATATATATATATATATATATATATATATATATATATATATATATATATATATATATATATATATAATTTCAAGAAGGGTTGTAACCCTGACTTAAATCAGGAGATTGGTACACTGGCTCTCCCAAGCGTCTTAAAATAAGCTGTGAGGCTTCCTTATCTTGGCTGTGCTTCATCGGTCACCAGACCCATTCAACTCCGTTATAATCCAATTATAATTTATCATTTATTAATTATACCAAACCATTTTTATTAATTATAAATCCATTTATGATCCATTTACGTAAATCCATTCCCATTAATCCCTTATATATGTATTATTTCTAAAGGCTATGCATTCCAAAGTTCCGTTAACTCATTCAAATTTAATTCACGTGTAATTCTCAATCCAATCACAAATTGTTACTTTATAAATTCACCCTTAAATAATCTAACTGTGTTTATTCAATAATATATATTTTTCTATTGACTCTTTGTTTTTAGTTTACGCATTTTCCCAACGTCGGCCAGATTAATCCTTAGGAATTCGTCTACAAAATTTAGACTCGCGGTATCATTTACAATTCATTCCTTTGAATAACAAAATATAGGTTTTATGTTTATTGTGGTCTAACAGATACCTAGGATATTACCACAATATTCACTAAAAAACCTATAGAGTCTCTAAAAAGCCTTTTTATTTCCCTTTTTTGACGTTACTTTACATTTTTTTGTGCTTCTATAGACGGTTATGAAAAAGGTTTTTAATATTTTCGATATTTTTTTTCTAAAGTTTACTGTCGATGTCTCCTAAATAATCTAGGCCTGAGACTATTTATTCTTTGGCTTTAATTTTCCTTTTTCTTTGTTTTTTTTTCAATGAAATCACTTCTCTTGCTGTGTTCACTTGTTTTGGCTCGCCGAGTTAAGCCAAAATGGGTCTCTAAAAAGCCTTTTATTTACAATTTTGACGTTACATTAAATTGTTTGTGCTTTATTACAAACTGTTTCGTGTTTCATTGCAAATCAATCCATTCGGTATAGGCTGGTGAATATTACAAAGAGTTTTTCATACAAAAAAACAGACTTTCTTGTTTTGACTTTTGAAATCGATGTTTTTCTTTCGTCCGCGTGGGTGGTATAAATACTCGAGAGTAAACATATTTAGACAGATTTTTCACATTGGCAACTGCATGTGAAGTGCGTTCGATTTTGTTACATCATTTAGGCTCGGTTTTAGTTACTCCTCATTTAATAAAAGCTACGGGTGATTGCTCGACATGTAAGTCGGTACTGAGTGTCATTTTTTTTTCCGATGTGACAAATCGTTCGTTAGCGCGGATAACAAAAGAAAATGGTGCAAGTTCAAATCTTCCGCTCGTAACGAGACTTCTTTTTGTCGCATCGCGTCTTTCTGTGGAACAAATCCTAATGGTGATTTTTACACATATACACAAAAAAATACACAACAAACACACCTCCCTGCATTAAAGACTGATTCCACCAATTCTGGATCGCCGCAGCGAAATTCCTCACTGGCCTGACGTAAGTGAATTATTACCGTAAAAAGACCTAACTTAACCTAGGTTAAGTTAGATCTTTTACGTTTATAAGTAAATTATAAACGTAAAAAGACTTAACTTAACCTAATAAACACTTTAGAAAGGCACTTAGAGACCAGAATTTTTTTTTCACCGGAACACACAAAAAATAGGTAACATAGGCTCCGCACAGTGAAGTGAGTGGCACAAAAGAAGTAAATAAAAAAATAGCCCATAATCGCTAGGACACTATTACAATGATACGAAGAAATATTACAGGCTCTAATACCCTTAAACGACTGAAAAATAAAAATTAGCATTAAAAAAAACGCGCGAATGTAAAGTAGGCGTCGGAAAATTCTTTAGTTGCAAAACGGGTTGTCATTTTTTTCGACCATTTGAATATATTTTCCAATCAATAGCATAGATTGATCCTCATTACCAACATTGTTCTCAACATATATTGAATACTATTCTGATGACAACCTAGAATATTTAGTTTCATTGGGAACCTGTTGAAGTTGTAAAATTGCACTCAATATTAACAAAATAAATCTGCAAATAAAATATGATTAGAATGAATTTATTATGAATACAAACCAATAGGTTATATTTTATGCCTATATTATATAATATATCTAAAAAATAAAATAATAAATTTTTTTTAACAATTCTTTCATCAATAAAATTAATTATGTAGACGTATTATTTTACGCATAGTAAATATGCATAATGTTCAATTATATAAATAATGAACGATTAGTTAATAAATGATTTCAATGTTTGCAAGCTATATACATGTTAATATGTAATCTTTACCATTTTAGTGAAATAAAAATTTACGCCTTTAAGTATGTGAAATCATCACTGGTTTAGATCGGAACCTTATGCACTTTCATTGCAGAAAACATAAAGAATCATTATGGAACAAAGTTACCGGCAGATGTCGCTTGGACACAAAAATGATATTCGCATAGCAGTATATTTAAGAATCTGAAATTTAAAATGAGCTTGAACTCTAGAGTGATCATCAAGATTACAAGAGATAAAGTAATCTTAGGCCAAGGTCACCATAATAAAAGTGATATTCAAGATCTAGATCGTGTCCATTTCTGATTCTAAGTCGGTTGAACGGACTTCAGCCATCACCCGTGCTAAATTGTGGATGTAGGTGTGGCGCTCAATTGCAAGGCAGAGTAGAGCGAACAAGGAACCTCACAAATGAGCACCTCGTTGGGCCTATGAAATCTTGAAATTGGGCACACAAATTGAACATTGAAATAATATGCCATCTTGTAACAATTAACTAATCTAAAACAAAGCAAATACTTGTAAATAATGTTAAATAGCAATTTAATATGTATCAATGCAAAACAGAATATTTTGTATTGATACAAGTTAAATTGTTGTGTTCCCACGCGATACGCATATTAGGAAACAGATGCCTGCCTACGGTCTGGTTATAGAGATAAAGGAGACAGCGGAAAACAGCTGTGCACACATATAACGGAATCTGATCTCACTCACCAGTTTACATGAACCTGTGAAAAGACGAAATCAATCTTGCTATGGATTTCGGCTTGATAAGTCCGGTCAGGTGTCCAAATGCAAATACTCTTTTGGTGCACATATGTCTACACGGAACATGCACACACCCTTCGACTCCGCTCAGCAGTCTTAGTAGAGAACACACACACATAACTTTGACCCAATAAGCTCTGCACTGCGTTCAGATTAAGAGAATTCACGCACCTTTAATTGGTGTTATTATAAAGAGACGGACATAAACATTCTCATTATTATTCTCATTCTGATTGGTACATTATCAGTATTATTATTATTATCACATTCAAGTCAACCACCAACAGCCAAACAGCCAGGTCGTCACAAGGACAGCCTCCAGTTTAAACTTAAGTAGGCCTGAAGAAGTAGGCCTTGTCACCGGTTATGGGGTGCTCCTTTCCCAAGGGGGTAGACTCCATGACTGGTGACCCCTCTAAGGAGGGAGAAGAAGAAGCGTGGCGAATTCTGCATCTCAAAATAAAGAGTCGGCCTTAGCCTGGTCACCCCCTTTACACCCATATGGGAACCAAGATCTAGAAAATGAGGATTGAAGTGGGTCAGAAGAAGAAAAGAATTGACTGCGAATGCGAAGGTGTGTACCGAAAACTAATTTTGCAGCAGAGTAAGACAAGTCTTCCTCTAAGGATGAATTCATCCCCATTAGGATCAGAGGCAGCTTGTCCAACCATGTAATACTAGGATCAGTGGAGCGTAGGGTGGCCTTGGTTTGCCTATAGACGCGTTCAATGGCGAAGCCAAATGAGCTCCCCCTCCCCCCGTTGTTAGGATTGCAGTGCCTATTGCACAGTCTTGCACGTGTTTCTGTGTGAGCGTGCATGAACGCATGCAAGTGAAAAACGAATAGTTTGATTTCCTCCTGTATTGTGTTTTCCTTCTCCCCGTCTATCTGGCCCATTCTAGGCCATTGCAGACACAGCGAGTGTTTTTTTAGTATTTATGTCTGGTGAGGTCGTTGTGAGCTTAGGTTCGTCCTGGACAGATGGACGAATATTGCCCTTCCCCACCTCCTCGGCGATCTTCTTTTAGCTATTTGGCATCTTCGCCCTTGTCGATCTGGACGCCTCAATTATAATGGTATACGAAACCCCTGATAGTAGCATTCAACATTGCTTAGAACTAAGTATGTGTTCTCGTTGTTCCTCCACGCGACATTCCCCAGAATCGTGTCTAGCGATCAAACGCTTCCTCTCATACCCGTGTAAGTTCTGCCAGGAGAAACCTACATATCTGCTCTTTGCCACATCCCTGTTAAACGCGATGTAAATTTGTGACTAAATCTGGGGCAGATTTTGACTCTCGAGTCGGATGTGGAAGTAGCCAAAGGTTCCCTTAATTCAAAACTCCATTCAGATTTCCTACTTCCCACTCTGACCGGGTATCTTGTGTTGGGGAGTATGTTCTTTCCTGTGCGTTGCCTACTCGATCTAGCGAGTCGTACATCTCTGAATCCGTCGCTTCCCAAATGGGTGCCAATCTGAAGGAATTACCCCCATATTCATGTACGATCAAAACATTCATCGAGTCAAAAATAACGCGCATAGGGGAAGCGGAGGCGGTCTATCGCTTCGGATCTCTCCAAATGTCGATCAAATTCTTGGTCGATTCCAATTTTGTACTTGGATTTTACGGTAAAGGGAGTCGAAGGTGCAATTTTGGTCCTGAGGGAAAAGGAAATCCTATTAGGAGATGAGGCCTTTTCCCAACCCTTTGTTCAAAGGGATAGATTAACGGGAATAGGGTGTCTGCTGGGGGTTGACGCCATACAAAATATGAAGTTCTCAAATAGGCGTTGAATGGGGAAGCCTCTCTGGAGACAGAGAAGGGCCTGATACCTTACGGAAGTATCTACCAAATAAGCGATAGCTCGATAATAGGGGGTCACTCGCGATACCCCTGGCCCCAGGCCGCCATGCTTCGAAAAACAGCCATTGATCTTCAGTTGGTTGCAGTTACCAATTCACGGGTGGGCTGGCCCGTTGGGGAGCACTTCACTCCAAATACACACAAACATCCCCCACAACACTCAAAAGACTTGTACACGGATAATAGTAATTTCCTTCTAGGTGGTAATCCGATGGGGGGCGGCTCCACCGATTCCGAGAACAAGGTGGGGAACGAAGTGGGAAATGAGGTTAATTTGCCCCAAGAGCCTAATTTCGAACTAGATGCTGACGAAATTTTCGAACATGTAGTCATCTGTGCCCTAAGTCCGTCGCTTTCTTATTTCCATTCTTTGCAAAAATCGGAACTTGAATTAGATTTGGGCCTAGAGTATCTGTTTTTTTCCTAGAATCTCTTGGGTTAAAGGATGCCGATGCGGGATCGATCGACAAATCTAAAATTGAACAGTTCAAAAGGTCGATAGAGCTTAGGAATGGGAGGTATTTCGTTGATTTGCCTTGGTTCGACGATGTACTTTCCCAAGTTCCACCCATTTTCAAAATTGCCTCGGTAACGGTGAAGCGTGTTAAAGAGAGTTTAGAGAAACAGGGAGTGGATCACGCATATAGCGAGGTGTTTCAAAACCAATTAGAGGCTGGAATTTTGGAAAAAAATCGCGGTTGAACCCAAAATATATCCTCTCTATAATTAGACTCCCCATCGCCCCGTAATAAAAAACTGGTCTTCAGACTACCACGAAAATACGACCTCTGTTTAATTGCTCTCTGAATTATGGTCGGGCGCCTTCTCTAAACGAGGCTTCCTTTGGAAGAGTAAATCTACTTGCTTCTCTCTTTTCCCTTCTTTGTAGATTTCGCTCTAACAAATGTGTTCTACTTTCCGACATTAAATAAGCCTTTCTTCAAACTCGATTGCAGTCAGAAAGCGACAAGAATCGTTTCTGCTTTTTTTTGGCTTAAAGAAGGCAGACTCGTTTCTTATAGATACAAGTCGCTCGTCTTTAGTCTAACCTGCCCCCCCCCCACTTGCGTTAAATTTCATTTAAAACATTATTTCGCGTTTTTTCCTAAATATTGTCACCCTCAAGTTTTGAATAATTAATTGCCTCTAAATCCGATGAAATCGTTAAAACTAAGCGTAAAGTCCCATCGATAATTTCTAAATTGTTTGTCCCTCCCCCCCTCGAGCTATATCAGCTGTTTCTTATATTCGTAGTAGACTGCTCTTGAGTAAGCTGTGGTCTAAGAGGTTTGATTGGGATAGTCCAATTTCTTGCCCCGATGTCGTGTCTAAGGAAAAACTTCGCACTGATCTGGTAAAGTTCGTTGAAGTGAAAATCCGACGCTATGCCGTTGCGAGTGATGGTGGAGGAGAACTTAAAATAATTTGCGATGCGAGCACGTCTCACTACAGATTTCTATCTATTGTTTCTAAAAAATGATCGTTTAATCATTCAAAACTTTCATTTGAAATGTAAACATCTTGGGCTTGACTCCACTCTCACACGCCTTAAGGACGAAGGATTTGTGGTTACCTCCCTCCGTCAAACTGCTCAAAAAATTCTTAGCGATTGTTTATCTACAAAAGGTTCAATTTCTTTACTTTTATGCACCATAAGATGACCAATTTCCTGAAGGCTCAAACTTCATTCAAAACTTGAAACTAGTGATCAAGTCTGACATTTGATCACCTCAAACTATGTACATTCAAAACTTCAAATTCCTCTCTAATGTTCCCCCTTCAAATACTTTCCCTTGAGTACTTATTTAAGTACCTCCTCCAAATTTCTCATCACAAATACTCTGTTCTGTTTTCTGAATTTACCCTAACTAAATTTCAGTAGTCCTTGCTTAAGCTTCACAACCTAATGTAGTTGTTAAGCTTCTCTGGCCGGGAGGTTGTTAGGATTTCAGGGACTATTGCACAGTCTTGCACGTGTGTCTGTGTGAGCGTGCATGGACGCATGTAAGTCAAAAGAGAATAGTTTTGATTTCTTCCCGTATTGGGTTTTCCTTCTCCCCGTCTATCTGGCCCATTCTAGGCTATTGAAGACACAGCAGTGGTTCATGAGTATTTATGTTTGGTGAGGTCGTTGTGAGCTTATGACCGTCCTGGACAGATGGGCGAATATTGCCCTTCCCCACCTCCTCGGCGATCGGCACAATGGACACGTTGGTTTATGGCTTTGCCATTTGTAGAGGGTGTTTGGGCTCAGACAACTTCCCTCGACTCCTTCCCCCTAATCATACCACAACTCTCCCCTTTCCCATTCCTTGAAAACACCCTTGCAGGAGGGACAAGGGGCCACTATTCATCACAAGCTGGAGAAAGAAACAATTCGCCGAAACCCCTATCTACCCAAACTCCTGCTCTCTGGGCTGAACCGTTGCGAAGCTTGGAATAAGAAGGAACCGTCTACACTCAAAACTCTCTTCAAACGTTGGGACTCGGCCGGACCGAAACCTTCTCATGTGTGAGGCACCGCGAACGACTCCTCCTCGCAAGTAAGGTACTTGCCCGGGTTCTCCGGCCAAGGTAAGTTTTTATACCCTCTTTCTCGCATTGGTTCTGCGAGTTCCCTCGAGTTTCCATCAAACTCTCTCTCTCTCTCTCCTTTGTCCCCCTCTCTCGCATAAATTCTTTTAACCTTCGGTCCTTCAAACTTTCAACTTTCTATCCACTTCGGAACCAAGAAACTTATCTCAAACTACCCTTAAACTAAACTCTAACTAACGAAGGCATTCGGAACTAAACATCGTTTCGAATAAGTTCTCTGGAGAGATCACTATAATTTCCAAATCAATTGGACACTAATGTCTCTCACTTAAGCGCTACCATCTTGCTTAGCCCTGCCCTGCTTTCAGGGTAATAATTCTCCCTCCCCCCCACCCACACACAAAAAACTCTGACATAAGCGCTTGTCACTGATGCGATTGTAATTGGCTTCCACGATCGGTTATGATTGTTGAAAAAACTTCAAAAAGCGAAATCCAACCCGCAATGAAGGCTTGAGTAACAGGATAAGCTTTAATGTTTAAGATTGGTATAACCTCTGTCCAACGGGTATGGCGTCAAAATGAGACTATAAAAAAGGAACCAGTAGTGTTTTTGTGTAGCGATAGTCCTTGGCATGCTGATAAGACAAGCCAGAGCTGGTCCATTTGGCTATATCACTGTTCATGCCTGACAACACAACATGATGTGAGGGGAGCTTTCGAGTAGCTCAAAACCCAAGATGAGAAAGACCGTGGATTTGGTTGTAAACATGCCAACATTAAAACAGATGAACGAAAGTTTGAGCGAACTCAGGTAAAGAAAAATTTATCAGGATGCCCCTACACGAGTGTTTTAGAATTAGATTTCTTTAAAAAATAAGTTGAGGAGGTTCAAATAAGGGTTGATTATGTATCTCCTGATATTGAGTTATCGCTAGTTCAGCAAAATCAATGCAATGACAAAGGATGAGATAGATTCGTGCTCGAGATTGACGAAATGTGAGAAAACGTGTCGGGGTACCACGTTTGAAGAGCCAGGAATACAGCGAATGTCCCTCGAGAGTTGCAAAATGAAATAAAAATTATGCGAATCAACTGCGGTCTGCACTGATAATTTGCAACGTTCAGAGAGTGTACCAATTAATGGCTTGCAGTTAGTGAGGATGGCAAAAGCCCGCCTTTCCATAAACTGGCAGCAAGAAATGACTGACAGCGACGTAAACACCAAGCAATTCGCCTGAGAAGATGCTATACATCTTTTGAGAATCAGAAAGAGACCGAGAGTTTGCTATTTGTCATGTACCTAATGGTGCCCTGTTAAACCGACATGGGTGGATGACACGACCGAGGCGGCGCTAATATGGGCGCCAGGGAAAGGATGTGCGAAACAAACAACGCAGGCAATAGCCTCTGATGCGAAAAAAAGGCACGCTTCTGAAGATCAAATTAGAGAATTTGGTAGTCTCTGGCAGCCAAGTATTAAGTGGTTGCATGATTTGAGCACCGTCAGGAATGAATCTTCGGTAGAAATTAACTATACCACATAAATGACGAAGTTGCTCGAGTGGAGAAGGTCGAGGAAAATCCCATATAACAACAACTTTGTCCTCGAGATTACGAATTCCACCAGGATGGGACACTCATTTGCCCATCCCCCTCCAATGGGGGACCGGCCTAACTTTTTAAATTTGTGTCCCTCGCCCCCCTCATAGCTACACCACTGTGGTATAGTGATTCATTAGGTAACAGGCAAAGGTGGATCCAGGATAAAGGGGGGGGGGCTAACCATGAATTTTCTTTCTGAGGAGTCTGAGAAAATGGCATGCAGCATTAATAATGGTTATATTGCACAGCATTGATAATAAGCAACAGTATATCACACGGGAGGAAGTACTAACTATCAAATCCGATTTTTTTTCACACATCATATAATTATGAATTGTAGTTTTGCGACATCAGCTAAGGTATAATACTGAATTAATAATATTTTTTTTAGATTTACCTGTATTTTATGCATGTATCTTATAAAGTACATTTGATCGCAACGATTAAAAAACTGTTTTATATATATTCTGTATTATTACATAACTCTTTCTGAATGGCAGAATACAAGTAAGGCTTAAAAAATGAAATGTATACATTAACAGGTCTGAAATTAGGGGGTGGAGGGTTCAGCCCCCTCAGCCCCTACCTCACTGGATCTACGTCCGTTAACGAGTGACCCAACTTGATTGAGTTTGACAGGGCTTCTTTGGTAGCATTAAAGGCTTACCGTGCAGCATTATTCCAGACGAACTCTGGAGTTTTAGGCTGAAATCGGGCAAGTTCAATCAGAGGAGCTGCACTTGCAGCAAAATCAGGCATCCTTCTCCTATAATAGCCTACCATACCCAGAAATCGGCGTAGTCTTTTGTAATCCGTCGGTAAGAGCATTTCACTTATTCATGTGACCTTCCTCGCTGGAGGGCATGTCCCTGAAGCTGAGATATGTTGGCCTAATAAATCAATTTCTTCCCTTATGAGCTCGCATTCTTTTCAATGAAATTCGCAAATTATTCTCCGCTAGTATTTTTCAGACTCCACCTAGATGTTGTTCTATATGATTATTTTTGTTATCTGAGAAGATTACAATATCGTCGATATAGACAAAAACGAATGCCAAGCTACGAAATAAATTGTCCATATGATGTTGAAATGTGGCGCTTATATTTTTAATAATTCAAATGGAGTTGACGCCCAAGTTTTTTTTCTATAACCGCATGATTCATTGGAATCTGGGGATATGCCCGAACCAAATCTAGTCGCGAGAAAACAACTTTACCATGGAGATGATTAACCATGCTCGAAATTCTTAGCAGACGATAACGGTTTGGTTTTGTTATTACGTTCAAGGAGCGAAAATCACCAAGAACTCTATACTCGAAAGGGATCTTCTTTGGTACCATATGAATAGATGAAGCCCATGGAGAATTTGATGGACGCACCGCACTTACTTTCAATGGAGCTTCGAATTTTGCTTTGGCAACTTGTAACTTGTCCATTGAACGTGGCCGTGGACAGGCAAAGGTTTATGGAGTGCTCCCAATCTCGATTATATGCACAACAGTGTTAGGTTGGCAAGAACTAGCATCTACAATCTTTGAGTTATATATCGATTCGTATTTACGCAAAACTGCTCTGCAATTGGTTGGGCGATACGAGAGGTCATCAATAAAATTGTAATGATACCATTGGTGCACTGGATTTTGCGCAAGAAAATCAGCTCCTAAGAATAGCGATGTACTATCCGCAGCTATGAACATCCATCAAAATGAATGGCGCAAACTAGGGATAACTATATCTAGTTACACTTCACCGTGTACTTTTATTCTTCCTCTAGTAGCACTTGAAATACTTACACTTGACTGACGCATTTCACAAAGTTGCACAAGATTTTATGGAATTATAGATAAGCTCGCACCTGTATCGATTAAAAATTCACTTTCATTATTATATTTTAGTCTCGGAGTGACAGTGAGTAAAGTTGGCATGCCGATTGTCCCACTTACTGCGGCCTGTCGTTTTAGTTCTCCGAGGAGGCTGGAGAAGATGGTCCAGATGATGGGTGGATTTGTACATTTTTACTTCAATTTGACCACTGCACTACGGTTTACAATATCTAGGATTAGATCCGAAATACAAATGTCCACGGTTCGCAACAGACTTTTGATTCCTATGGGAAGGTCATAGTCCTAATAGTAGATATTTTGCATTATCTCTGTTTCTAATTATATTATTAGGCCCAAAATTTGATCAATTAAAATCAGGGTATGCACCGATGGGCACATAATGTGCACTTTTCGTTACTTGCACATTATTGATCTGACTATTACACATATTATTAACACTGAGAGCACTTATATTGGGAAATGATGTGGCACAACTTTCATCTTGATCATTATTATTTACATTAAAACATTGGGCCCTATAAAATCATATTAGTTTGTCTGCATTTTTTCCTATTCGGACGAGAGTCAATTCTTTCTACGTAGTGAATATGGGCGCGATGTTCGGAGGTAAGGACTGGATAAACTTGTGCCTCACAAGGTCATCACTAACTCCAACTTGCAGTGCTGTCCTTCGCAGCTCTTCGAGATTCATCGATGGTCGTCCAATAAGTGGGGAAGATGCAATTAATTTCTCAAAGAGTTCTTGTTTTTTTTCTCTCCTCTCAAAGAGTCCAATCATTTCTGTCCTTGGGAGAGGGTTGCTCTGAGACGAACGGACCGCAGTAGGAAGACGATCGACTGTCTCTGGAATTGTGCTTCCACTATTTTAAACCATCCTGTAACAGCTACTTCATTGAAGACGAGAGGTTTGATTGTGATAAATTGGCAAGTTCTACTGCTTGCTGTGTAAAGTGACCAGCTTGTTACTCTCTTGGTAAATCTATTTCTGCTTGATCACTATTGTTCAACGTAAGAAGGTCACCAAGTAGAGGGTATGCTATGTATCCCAGTTATGAGTGGTTTGGTCACCAAGGATAGTTTGTCATTGAGTTTTGGTTACACTCTTGGGTCGCCCGATAGGTTTCTAGGTTCGTCTTAGTGGCTACCGGATCGATTCTTCGGCGAGTGTCTTTTACGTGAGGAACTGACTCCAGGAGTATAGTTATCTACTTTCTTGATTGCAGAATGGGTAAAGGTGATCAGGGATTTCTTTGGGGATAAACAAATCTTCGGTGCTGGATTCAGGATTCTTTATTTGGCGAGAAATTGGAAAGCCTTCAGATGTATCCCTCTTAATATGTGAGTGTCTTTGTATGTATTATTCTTCATCCTAGGGCACTTTCCAATTTCTATTTTATGAAACAGACCGCATACACGGGGGTAAATAACAGATTCATATGAACTTAATATTTGTATATTTGATCTGAGTTCCAAATAACACTAAATTTGTACATTCTACTTACATTAATTTATTTTACAATGTTTTGCATTATTATGGTCTTACAATTTTTATTTAATTATACAATAAATAATTAATAAGGTACTTTTCTTTCCTATTTCTTCAACAAATTAGGTCATATTTATAGCGTTTATACATTCAAAAGGAAGTTTTATGGGGAGTTTAGTTTATGCACATGGTGTGTTTTTTAATTAAAGATACATTATTTTTTGCACAAATAAAACAAATCCATTATATTAATTGTTTTTATAAACATTTAATAAATTTATATACAATTGTTTCTTTTAAAACGGTAATAAAGTTGCTCGAGTTAACAGAACGAAAACAATGATTTATTTAGTCATAGAAATAAGGAATTGCTCACGAAAAAGACAGTAATTTGGAACAATGGGACTAAGCTGTTTATTCTTTTCACGTGATTCAATATATAAATTACGTTTGGTAAACATGTAGATCGGCTGCGCGCCCGAAAAAGTGGATTTTCTGTGCGTTTATATTTCGTTCACCCGTGCAAGAATATTCATGCGCGTTTGAGTCCTCCTAGTTCACATAAGCCCTGCGCTATTTTTGTACAAAAATGCCACAAAATAACCAAACGAAAAACGCTGTTTACTCACTTTATTGCGGTGGGTATACTTCTGAAATAGCGATGAGGAAAGCGTGGAATCTTTCTTTAATTCCGGTTTTAGTAAAAAGGATTTTTTTTTTGCAGAAAATGGCGGTTGCGAGATAGGTGTCGAACTGATTGGTTTTTCGTCCGTATTTCGGGATAGAATTTCTTGCATACCGCCAGACGCGTTCAATATTTTGTTGCTTGCTCCGCTTTCCGGGTCAACAAAGTTTTGGGAATGGCTGATGGTTTGATGTTTATATCCTTCCAATCCAAAACCGACGTAAGCAGCCCAACAATCAGAAATGATCAGTGTTCCGGCACGATCCACTTTTTAATCACTGAGACAAGTGTTTCTTTGGTGCGATCGGGAACCGTGACCATAAAAATGGTTTTGATCTCTGTTCGAAACCCCCGAAAACCCACACTCCCTCAACCAATCTCCCTTTGTTGTATTTTCTTTTCCCAAACTTTGCCTCATCGACCTCCACAATTTTCCCCTCGCCACCAATCTTCTGTCTATTTTGTTCACAATCGTGAATAGCAACCTCTATGCAGAAACTAAACCAATTAATCAAAGTTTTGGATGAAACCTTGATTTCATGGGACAGAACTTCTAATGTCAATTGGTTGACTAGAAACCAGTAAATAATTTGCAGAATAGTTTCTACAGAGAGCCGGGACTTTGAGTACAAGATCAAATTCAATACCGATTTCTTAAAATAATGGCGATCACTTGAGTCACGTTTAGTTCTAGAACATCTAAATTCAAAATTATCGTTAATCTCTAATGCCTGGCCACAAACCTCGCGATCGATTTTAATCTTAAGTCAATTATGATCGTCCAAAAAGGTTAACAATTTATCTCGATTAGAAAATAAAGCACAAAGTTCTACAATATACGAAAGGCGAATTGCACATACGGAAGCCATATTCAAACTGAGTTAGCCACCTAAAAGTCGTCTTTCCTCCCCCCAAAAGGTTCCACAAAAACTATTTCCTTTAAACGATCTAGCTAAGTATATTTAAATGTATAAAAAAGGTAATAAAAATAGTAAAACGGGGACAAATGTATTAACAAATAAAAATGATTACAAATGAGGATAATAAAAAGATATATATTAAGTGAAAAACAAAATAAAATTCACTTCATTCATTTCTGACGTCAGACTCACCAACCCCCATTATAATTCGCAAAACGATTAAAGTCGCAGAAATGATTTGGTTAAATCATTCACTTCTATAAACGTTAGAGCATTATTATATAAACAATTATGATAATATACTAGGGGGCTGTGCCCCCAGACCTCCCAAATTATTGAAACTCAGGATCATTGTAGGGGATCCCCCCGGCAGTGCTTAAACCCCCCTCAAACAGTCTCCTTGAATTTATTCCAAAAACGTGAAACATATTGGAACACGGACGGAATAGTTTACGTCCCATCGTTCGCGCCCTCGATCGTAATGTTTACCTTACGTTTGGCCAAACGTTGGTATTCAGGAGAGAGATTTTGCTCCTAAGTACTCAACACGAGCTCTCCTCATTTTTTAAAAGGGTCTGTCTATATCTTTAGGTGCTCGTTATTTTTTTTTGTGGGAGCATGAAACAATTCGCCGTTATCACACAGAATTTCTCTTGTCGAGACAGAATAGCGCAGCTGTGTTTAATTTGAGGTGCTTTATCACCCTCTTCCTCAGTTTGATGACGCTGTCCCTCTCCCAGGTGGCAGCCGTGTCCATCTTCACCCTCTTGGGGTAGAAGGTAATCTCTCTTATTTCCCGTTTACCTCCTCGATGCCCCAAATTATCAAGATTCATGTTTGCTTAAGCCGCGTCCGATATCCCTTGGGAATCTCGCTTAATTCCCCTTCGCCTCGTCGATACCCGAAATTATCAAGGTCCATGTTTGCTTAAGCCGCGTCCGATATCTCCTTGGGACGCCCTCGCTGCGCGCAGCCCTCTGTCGACCTATTTAAGGTGATGTCTTCAAATCCTCAGCAGATAGAGAGAACCCGAGCTTCTTACCATTTAAAACCTAGTATATGTCTCCCGTGAAGTTATCTCCTGCCCTTGTGATCTCGTCAGCATATCGTCTTCGCGTAATCCACCCTAATCAAAGAAAGATCACGGAACCCCGTTTACGCCCCGGAAATTGGCCTGGATTTCTCTTGTCTCACTACATTGGTTGAGATCATTATTTGTTATCTCTATTGATTATAGCAAAGTTTATGACTCAATAAAGAGAACAAAAATTAATTGAAATTATGATGGAATATAATATAGATTCATTTATCATAAACAGTGTTGCAGAACTATATCAGAATGACAGAACATATGCAAAATTTGATGAGATGGATATCATGTTTGATATAGATACATAATGGAATAAGGCAGGGAGGCACTGGATCAACAACCCTGTTTAAGTTAATTATTTATGCTATACTAAAATAAATTGAATATGAAAACAATGCCTTCAGAAATGAAAAATTTACATTTAATACCTTATTCTATGCAGATGATGGTCTCTTACTAGCTGATACAATTGAAGGGTCAAAAACACTAATCCAGAAACTTGTTAAAGTAAGTGAAAATTTTGGATTGAGCTTAAATAAGGAAAAGACCAATATATTAGATTATTAATAGTAAACAACATTACCCAGTGGAAATAGAAGGTTTAAAAGTGACTAATAAAATTAAATATCTAGGAATATTAATAGAAAATAAGAAAAATTGCTTCAAAAGTCAGAAAGAAGAGATGTTTAAAAAGGCGCAGAAGCTGGCAAACTTACCTTTCTCAGTAATTGCAAAAAGCTGTAATAAAGTATTAATGGGGGAAACTTACTGGAAAACATAGAGAACTCAGTTTATAGGAAAATTGTGGGTGCACCAAGTTATGCACCAAACTGCACATTAAGAGGAGTGTAGGGAAATCGATATCCCACCCTAAAAAACAAAGGCCCTGTTCGGTCACCGCAACGTCCTGGCATTTGGCAGCGTAACCCGATTACTTAACTCCCCCTCTCTCTTCCCTCGCCTCGCAGACCACCAGAAAGGCTCCCCACAACCACGAGATGTACGAATCATCAAATTTTAGGTCTGGCGAGCATAACATTGGTTAAACTGGCAATATTTCCCCTAAGAGTTGGGATCCAATTTCGCGTCATATACGAAATTAGAGGAGCGGCGAACAAAAGCCAGAAGCTGCCTTTAGGGCTAAGTGAAAGACACTCGGAGAAGAGCCGTTAGAGGAGAGAGGCTTAATTCCTAAAACCTCACCCCCTCCCAACTCCTTCCCAAACCTCCAGTGTGGTGGTGAAGTATATAGGCGGATAACTGTAGAAGAACGTAGAAGATCGAGTTAGTCATCGAGACGACGAAGTCCGGCGAGAGTGCCCGGCAACCCAAAGAAAGAGACAGAGAAGAAGCTCACCTAGCCAGTTTCTGGTGGTCACACCGAAAATTAGCATCTTATTTCGAGGAAGATCGAGTGAGAGATCGACACAACAAAGTCCGGCGAGATTGCCCGGCAATCAACGAAAGGACCACAGAAGAAGCTCATGCTGAGCCAGTTCCTGGTGGTCACACGGAAATTTAGTTTAGCTTGTATTGAGAAACAAGCTCAATCATATCTCGTCAGAGAAACCCCCTATCCCGGTTTACAACAAAAAAACAGAGCTAGTCCTCGCCATTGAGGAATACCCCAAAGTGAACTCCCTCAACTTGCTCATCCCTGGTCAGTGCGAACCATCATCTAACTAAGACAACGGGCTTAACGCCATCCGTCGCACGCACCGAAATCACCTGTTGCTTCAAGCCTGTCCCCGCGCCAGCCAAACAGCTGGGGTGTCTGTGAACACGTCCTCGCCTCTGACTTCAAAAAGATTCTTTCATCTACATAAAAATTCAAAGCCAAGGTCAGTCTCTAGCCGGAGTCACGTGTGGTTGTTTTAAAGGTAGAGAAATTCTATTATTTTTGAAGGTCAATTAACGCCCAATATGAAAGTGAGCTTTGGGTCAACCATTACTTTATAATCATTTGTTTAAATTAGTAAGTCTCACTTAAACTCGTTTAATTCATAGCTGTAGAGTTTGTCTTGTTAGATTTAACTTTTTTATGTTGTAATTAAAGATATATTTTTCTTAGAAGTATTTAATTCAATCCTCGCAACGCTGAGCATGGCACTAGAAAATCTAGAGGAGAAAAATGGGAACTATACAGATTATGGAAGTTAAGAGAAAATAAAAGAAATCGACATCACATAAGTCACCATGGTTACCAAGAGATTAAGATAATATGTAGTAATAGAATAAGAAGGCCGTTCCAAAGGCAATCCTCGGCATTAGCTTCATCATCATCCTTATACACCCTTATCTAGACGAATTCTTCTGCGGAGCGGTGTCCCACATACTAATGGGATGTATGAGAAAATCAATGTGTTCACTTGCCTCATAAACACCTCTAAATGGGAGAGTGTAATGCTTACCTAGTTCAATCCTATGGGAGGCAAAAACAAGTCTTTTCTGTAAATATGTAGTTTAGCGGCCCGGCCGAATTTTTTTTTTTGTGTAAATATTATATTCTATAAACAATTAGGATTATATACTGGGGGCTGTGCCCCCAGATCCCCCCAATTTAATGAAACTCAGGATCATCATAGTGTGGTCTCCCCCCCATTGTGTTTACCCACACACGAGCCGTCAACTTAAATGTACTCCAAAAATGTGAAACATTTTGGAACACAGACGAAATAGTGTCCACAAGGCCAGAGTTGCATGAGCTGCCCTGTGCGAGTGCGGATTTGAGGAGCTCAACCATCCCCACTACAGTTCAGATCTGGCCCCTAGCGACTACCTTTTATTCCGCCAGCTCAGGGCTGCACTGCGTGGATGCCGGTTTGGGGACGATGAAGATGTCCAGCTCGCCGTCCAGGAGTGGATTGAACAGCAGTCTGGAGATTTCTGGTTGTCGGGAATTCAAAGCCTCAGGGACAAGGGGCGCAAGTGCATTGAAGTTGAGGGTAGTTATATTGAAAAATAATACAACACTTTTCCTCATATCTCATTTCCTTATATCCGAATTGCAAAACTTATTTCCACCCCTCGTATAAGCATACACAGATTACAAGCATAAAAAAAACCTAAAAAAATTTTCTCTTCAAATACCTTCAGAATATATAAGAAAAATCCTGCTGGTAATTGTGTAGCGTATGGCTGGATCTGAGTCCTAGCTTATTTTGGGCTATTTTTATGAGATGAAATCTATGTGGACGAAGTTTATGGCAATTTCTGATTATATACTGTGGGGCTGTGCCCCCCAGACCCCCCTAAATGATTGAAATCTCAGTATCATCGTAGTCCCATCTCCTCGAAGAGCCATCCCCCACAACAAGTCGACCCTTAAAATAAGCTAGAATCGCATCTGCCCATACTCGCACCATTTACCATACTGCCTCTCAATTAATCTCTTGTGAACCATTACAAAAAATGGTAAATATGTAGATTAGCGACTCAAACGATGGGATGTACTATTTTATCCAGGTTCCAAAATGTTTCACTTTTTGGGCGTACATTTAAGGGGATGGCTCATGTGGGGGTAAACACAATGGGGGACCACACTATGATGATCCTGAGTTTCATTAAATTGGGGGGGGTCTGGGGGGCACATCCCCCCCAGTATATAATCCTAATTGTTTATAGACTAATGTCCTAACATCTACAGAGGTAAATGACTTAATCAAATCATGTCAGCGCCTTTAATCGTTTTGCAAATTATAATGGGGGTGGGGTCTGACATCTGAGACTAAAACGCTTATGAATATTCCAACATAAGTGAACGAAAATATTTCAAAACCCCCCCCAACTTTTTTAGCCTTGTGGCTTTTGTCATCTGTTATATTATATTGTGGGGGACTTTGATTTTGTCTTCCCCTGGTGATGGTGCTTTTTGTGGGTGGGTTTTGACGGAGGCGGATGACCTTTGATAGGCCCTTGTGGCTTTTGTCATCCGTGAAATTATGTTATGTTATGTTATGTTAATCTACATATTTACCCCCAAAATTAACTGGGATGACCTTTTTACTAATATGACAGCCCTTGAAATGTGGGATAAATTTAAAGAAGTATTAGACAGAATTCAAAGAATATGTGTTCCACTTAAAGAGATAAGAAACTCTCAACATATGTGACCACATTGGTGGAATAAAGAAATTAGCCAGAAAATCAGAGAAAAAAGATTATTTAAAATTCTTAAAAGTACTGGTGGTGCAATTAACTTGGAAAGATGTAAGATTCTTAGAGATGGAATTAACCTAGTTCAGAATTGTAACAGAGATTTAAAGAGGTTTTTTGCTTTCTATAAATATAAGAAGAAAGATGGCATAGGTCCATTAGTGTCTGAGGGGAGATCAATTGTCAAGGATGAAGATATAGTTGAAGTTCTAAGTAAATACTTCAGTTCAGAAGATTAGGTGGGATATAGAATTCCATGGAAAGAATACTTATGAGATGTGGGATATTTTTAAGACTATATTAAACATGGTTCAGGAACAGTGTATTCCAATGAAGTCTATTAGGAAGAAATGTAGGAAACCATTATGGTGGAATCAAGAAATAGCTAATAAAGTTTCAGAGAAAAAAAGGGCATACCAGAGATTACAAAGTGAGAGTATGACAAAGATGATTGGTGGGCTAAGGAAGGAACTTACCTTATGCTGAAAGGCTCAGAAAACTAAATCTACATACATTGGAAAGGAGAAGAGTCAGAGGGGAATTGATTGAAGTCTTCAAATGGGTAAAAGGATATAATAAAGGGGATCTGGGTAAGGTTCTTATACTTAGTGAACATGACAGGACACGTAGCAATGGGTTTAAGCTTGATAAGTATAGGTTTAGGAAGGAGATTGGGAGGAATTGGTTTACAAATCGTGTGGTAGATGAATGGAATAGGCTCACTAGACATGTGATAGAAGCCTCCTCTCTGGGTAGTTTTAAGAATAGATTAGATAAATATATGGATGAAGCTGCTAGATGGGACTGACTTTTTTTTATGTACATATGTATATATTTTTCTAAGGAGTGGGGAGATTATATTTTGTGGTTGCATGAATGGACATAATCCTCTGGATGCATTTTATGTATATTGTAGATTAGATCTGACAAACTCCTCTAAAGGGTGACAATGTTGATGACTTTTCTCTGGTTAGAAATCTTTTGTGTGTTGACTGGAACAGGAGCTGCCAAGTGTAGGCCATGAATGGTCTTTTGCAGTCTCCTTCTTTTCTTATGTTTAGATAATTTAAACCATTATAGGTCAACCAGAAATGAACTAAATAAGATTATTAAGAAGACCAAAAGGACAGCCAAAATTAATTTAGCTAAAAATAATAATAAAGATCTTTAAAAATTCTTTAGCTATTATAGAATCAATAATAAATCTATCAGTGATAAAATAGGTCCTATTAAATATGAAGGGGTTTTGAAAGAATCTGATGAGGAAATAGTAGAGGTCCTAATGATCATTTTGCTTCAGTATTCACAGAAGAGAAACCAATTAGATTGATTGATGATAATTCTAGGGTAAATATGTAGATTATCGGCCCGGCCGATAAACCGTAGTTTTTTCGTCCGTGTTCCAAAATGTTTCACGTTTTTGGAGTACATTTAAGGGGACGGCTCATGTGGGGGTAAGCACAAGGGGGGGACCACACTACGATGATCCTGAGTTTCATTAAATTGGGGAGGTCTGGGGGGCACAGCCCCCCAGTATATAATCCTAATTGTTATAATGTTCTGCCGTTTACAGAGGTGAATGCTTTAACTATATCATGTCAGCGTCTGTAATCGTTTTGCGAATTATAATAGGGTTGGGGGGGGGGGGGGTATGACGTCAGAAATGCTTGATATCAATTTTTCTTTCCTACTAAATAGCTTTTTATTATCCTCATTCGGAGTCATTTTTATTTTTCAATATATTTTTCCCCATTTTACTATTTTTGTTACCTTCTTTTATACATTTAAATGTAATTGGCTAGATCATTTCAAGGAACTACTTGTTTTTTAGCAGTTTGGGTGTCAAATATTCCCCTTTTACACAGTTTGAAAATAATCATTGAATTCTGAATTTGGTCCGTCGGCTATTGCGGAATTATTAACCCTAGTTTCTGATAAAGATAAATTAAACACCTTTTTGGATGTGTATAATTTAGTGCAAATTAAAAGTTAATGCGACATTTGTGGCCAAGCATTAGATGGGAACCCTAACTTCGAATTTAGATGATCGAAAATAAAATGTGATTCAAGTCAGCTAGATTTCGAATAGGGCTCAGACGCGCAAAATAAATAGGCTTTCCTCTTCGCTATTTTGGAAGTATAACCACTGCATTTAAGTACGGGAAACAAAGTGTTTCGTTTGGTTATTTTCGGGCAATTTGGTAACTAAAATGGCCTACGTTAACAGCATTTTCGGTGGGTTTAATTTCGAGATTTAAAAAAAAAAAATGGCACCTAGCATTCTAACAAAATTCAAACGCGCATGAATATTCAAACATGGGTGAACGATAACGCGAACGAAGATTCAAACACGGGTGAACAATAATATTTACACAAATTTTTTTTCGGGCCGAGCCAATAATCTACATGTTTACCAATTCTAGGTCAAGGGAAGTAGTGATAAATTCTATTAATATAGACAGAGAAGAAATTAAAGGGCTTATAATGCAGTTAAATACTAGTAAGGCATCTGGCCCTGACAACATTCATTCTAGGATAATCAAAGAAGGTGTAGAAAGTATTGCAGTAGCTCTTGAGAAGATATTTATTAGATCACTAGTCTGGAGAAATACCAAATGATTGGAAATTGGCAAATGTAGTGCCAATTTTTAAAAAGGGAAGCAAAGAGGACCCAAATAACTTTAGACCGGTAAGCTTAACTTCTATAGTCTGTAAAATTCTTGAGAAGATGGTTAAGAAGGGAATTTCTGATCATCTAGAGAGTAGCAGGTTAATTAATGATGCACAGCATGGTTTTAGAACAGGTAGATCGTGTTTAACTAATTTACTGGATTTTATGGATTATGTAACTAAAGAATTAGATAGGGGTGAGAAAGTTGATGTGATCTACTTAGATTTCAGCAAAGCTTTTGGTAAGGTTCCACATAGAAGACTAGTTCATAAATTAAAGCTGCATGGGATATGTGGGAAGGTTTTAAATTGGATAACTGAATGGCTGAAAAATAAGAAACAGAGAGTTGTACTGAATGGAGTGAGGTCAGAGTGGAGGAATGTTATTAGTGGCGTACCTCAGGGATCAGTTTTAGGCACTTTATTATTTATAATCTATGTAAATGATCTTGGGCAAGGTGTAAATAGCAAAGTGTCAATTTTTGCTGATGACACTAAATTGGCAGCTGTAGTCAAAGAGGTTGAGGGTAGCTTTAAAGTGCAGGGTGACTTAAATAAGTTGTTAGCTTGGGCTCAGAAGTGGCAGATGACTTTTAACCTTAATAAATGCAAAGTTATTCAAATGGGGAGAGATAATAAGGAATTTAGCTATGATATGGATGGGTATTGGCTTAATTCAGTTGAAGATGAGAAGGACTTAGGAGTAGTAGTAGATAGTCACAGAAATTTTCAACGCAGTGTATTGAGGCAAAAAATAGAGCTACAAGATTAAGGAGGTCATCCTTAAACTATACAACTATTATGTCAGGCCACATTTAGAGTACTGTATACAGGCATGGTCACCACATTTTAGACATGACATCAACCTGCTAAAGTCAGTACAAAGGAGGGCAACAAAAATAATACCATCCCTGAAGCACCTTGAATATAAAGATAGACTGAGGGTATTAAATAAGTTTTCATTTTAAAGAAGGTGTGTGAGGGGAGATATGATTGAGCTTTTTAAAATCTTTTCTGGGATGGATAAATTGGATTTCAGCAAGTTATTTGAGTTAGAAGGTAGTAATAGAACTAGAGGCCACCACTTAAAGATTAAAAAAACAGAGGTGCAGACTGGATGTTAGAAAATATATTTTCACTAACAGAGTGGTGGATTATTGGAATAGTTTGCCTCGTGAGACTGTAGACAGCCCAAACTTGAATGTTTTCAAGCGCAGATTGGATGATTATATGGGGACGTAGAGTTAATTTCTTACTTTTTTGTATGGGGATATGTTTCTTGACTCATTCCTGTGGATGCAGTTTCTTTTTATTGTATATTTTGGGGGACTTTGATTTTGTTTTGACAGACTCCTCTGGAGGCTTTAAATTATATATTGTAGATGCATGGTTGGACATTCCTATGGATTGTTAAATTGTATATTGTAGATGCATGATCTGACAAAATCCTATGGATGCATTATGTGGGTGGGATTTGATGGATACGGATGACCTTTGATAGGCCCTTGTGGCTTTTGTCATCCATGAAATTATGTTATGATAACCTCTTTAAGCTAACATTCCTGTTAATGTATCCTAGCACCCTATTTATTCTATTTTTTCTCTCAATACACTGCTTTGAAAACTTTGTGACCTATATACTACTACGCCTAAACCATTCTCATCCTCAACTGAATTAAGCCAATGCCCATCCATTTCATAGCTAAATTTCCTATTATACCTTCCTATGTTAACCCATTAGTTGTCTGAGGGCCTTGATACAAGATCGATTCA
This sequence comes from Ceratothoa steindachneri, assembly GCA_963969495.1. NCBI lineage: Eukaryota > Metazoa > Arthropoda > Malacostraca > Isopoda > Cymothoidae > Ceratothoa > Ceratothoa steindachneri. The sequence continues at coordinate 252,121,593 of OZ018317.1, read as the reverse complement.
GTGCTACATAATTGCCTTCTTTTTTGTCAAACTCTTATGTTGTTGAGTAATCATGTAATTAAAATACATAAATGGCTTAGGTCAGTCCTTCTTTTTTTGTAAACAGAGATTTATGAATGAGAGTAACTTGACTCCGTTCAAGGCCACACCATAAACCAAAGCAAGTTGCTCGGCGACTAATCGGTTAAGAAATTTGCATTTTTTAAAGTCATCTGTCACTTCTGAGCCCAAGCTAATAACTTATTTATGTCACTTCACTTTAAAGCTACCCTCAACTTCTTTGACTACAGCTGCCAATTTAGTGTCATCAGCAAAAATTGACACCTTACTATTTACAGCCTCCCCAAGATCATTTATATAAACTATAAATAATAAAGGGCCTAGAATGGATCCCTGAGGTATGCCACTGATAATATCCCTCCACTGTGACCACCCTATTCAGTACAACTCTGTGCCCTGGGGAGAGATGCCTCTACCTTGGGTGGCTTCTACCCTATCTCTCTAACCTCCTGCATGTGCAAGTTGATGGAGAAATTAATAAATGTTAGACTAGCTTTTTTCCTGGACAGTGGAAGCCACCTGTCTTCTGCACAGTACAGCTTCCGCAAGTTCCATTCCACGTTTGGATGCTTTGCTTTGACTGGAAAATTCTGTCTGTGATGCTTCCACCATTTCATATCTTTGTTATAGCTCGGGGTAAGGTGCTACTCCTGATGCCAGACTGAGCTTCCATCTTTCTTTTTTTGCGGGGGGGGCTTATTGTTTTATTGTTTAGGCTATAAGGTGATAACGGCCGGTGATTTTGCCCTAGTATGCAGTCGCCAGATGGGCTCTTTAAAAATATATATCATTTAACTTTTAAATCTTTTTTGGGGAGGCATTATAAAATAATAAGCAGAAAATCCTTTTAGCTTTGATACTTTATTAGAATAATTGTGACATAGAATTTAATCTAAATAAAAAATATAATAATGAATTCTGTAAATATTATACTTTCATCTGAAAAATTGAATATTAAGAAAGTAAGTTTTGATTTCTTTTTGGATCTAATGTTTGAGATTTACTTGTATCATCTTGTTTGTAGTATTATTCATTTGCAGTTCTTTCTATGTAGTGATTTATGATCGTAGGGTTAGGTAAAGTCCTTTAGTAAAACGAAGAAGAAGAATGACTCATGTAAAATACAACTTATGCTTAACAATGTACATTGGAACTTCAGAAAAGGTGATTGGTATTTGAAAGTAAGGTCATTCTTGCTGTAAGGCAGAGAGTGATTCTCTAAACCCATTTCTTAACAATAATATTAATTAATCTTTCTAAATCTGAGCGGGTGATGGGAATGGAGTTGGTATCATCAGAACTTTGAACAAGTTAGGCCAATGAGCTCTTGGTGGGATTGTTGGTTAGTTGCTTGTGAATCAGGTGTGAAGTATATGTGTAAAAAATGAAATGAAATGAAGGAATTTCTTGAATTTGTTTTTGTCTTATGACATGAAGTATTCAGGTTGAAGGTTATTTTAATTGCCAGGTAAGAAGGTGAAGGGCTCCATGCTTATGTAGTGTATGACTGATGTCCAGGGCATCAGAAATGGCTCATAGTATTGCCAGTCCATGAGGATGCAGCAATTTCATTCCAGCCAGTCAGTATGATAAATTTCAGTAGTAATGACACATTGTGGATGAAATGCCCTAACTCAATAAGGAAATATATATAAAGATCAGACTGACTCATGGGAAAGCCTAAGGTACCATTCCTCATTGAGGCAGGGGGGCAGGTATATTTTATTTTCATGGTTCTGCATCAGTCGTATGTGGATATGAAACCCTCATGTAGGACGCTAGCACCCTACATCCATCTATCTACATCGGTAGGTCCATTGTCACCATTTCATACTTCAAAGACATGCAAATTGTTCTTATAGATTGCATCATTAAATAAACCACTTTTGTATACCATTTATAATGCCAAGTATTGCTGGGATGGTTCATAAGAATGATTTAGAATGTATGTGAATGAGAGGTAAATTGTGATTGATACTCATGAGTGAAGTGAAAGAGGTATAGGTGAGTAGCTCAACCAGGGTACCGAGAATATCTTTGAATGTTGGTTACTCTCCCCAACATATCTTGACATATGATTTAATAATTATAATTTGCATTTTATTATTTGATGCATCAGAGAAATTAAATTGAAGGTCTTGTTTGTTTAATAAATCATAATTTATGTATGTATTTCTAAAATATGGAGTTTAGGGATGTTATATTACACTTTAATTCTCTATTTTAGGACATTGGAGAGACATTAATTAAAGAAGAAATAATTAAGCAGGAGTTCCTTGAAGATATATACCCTTTTGTAATTAAAAAAGAAGAGCCACTATGTCTTGAAGCTTCAGAAGCAGAGTCCCTTTGCAAAGTGAGTGATTTTAATATAAAGGAATTCAAAGAGGTAATCAATCCTATGAGTTGTAGTTTTCATAAGTTATTTATTTAGTACTTGGGCACAGCTCAGTGAAATTGAGTTAATTTTCTGCAATATCTTCACCATTTCTTTGGTCTTGTTTTTGCCAGGCACCTCTCTTGGAAGGTCCATATTCACAGCTTTAGTGATACTCTATACCTGCACCTTGGCCATTCCTCTTTCCGTGATATTAAGCAGTTGCTTTTCTACTGAGCCTTTCTTCATTTGAAGTTTTACTATTGTTGCAAGTTCTACACATCCACAGTTGAGCCCCCCGTAAGGGATGCGGCGATTTGCCATCCTGGCCGTCGTGCTGACACGACTCAGTGCCCCATTCAGCCCCAGCTTAACCTCTTCTCCTTTCTGACAGCCTGTGTTTTTACCAGCCTGGGGTGGTGGGGTTTTAATAACCTGCTTCATCCCCACACACACCTTCCTCACATACCCTTTCTTCCTCCTTTTATGCCATGCCCAAGGTAGAGCCACCATGCTGATGAGCTGCCAAGTCTAGGCGGAGTAGTGGCCTTAAATGGTGGCAGCTGGTTTTGCCAGCCCCATATTCACCCCCTCATAGAGCCGGCTACTGCATGGGGTGATGTGCGTTTGCGTCCTGTGACAAGTATAGGGTCACCATGCCCAATGATGAAAATTTAAAAAAAAACCTCTCCTGTACCATCGACGGAGCCGCTTTTGGGCAGCTCCACTGAAAAAGAATGGAGATGCCCCCCCTCCCCCGTGCTTTTGCAGAGCACCCTCCAAAACTCTTTTACCAAAGAGGCGACTTAGTCCTCTCCTAGGCCTACAGGTGCAGGGGACTCCCTTTCTCCAGTGGCAGTCCCCCCTTTACTTTCTAAGGGGACTACCAAGAGAGTAGGCAAAGGATGGCAGGGCCCATCAGCCGGTGCCCCTTAACATCCTCATGCATCAAGAGCTTACAGGGGTCACTATATGTGCCCCCCTCTCTTCCTCGACAGATGCCGGTTTGCCAGCATTAGGTGAAAAAGCAACCTCTAATGGGATCTGTGATGTCTCGGGGAGGGGGGGGGCACCCCTGAGGTGACACCCAACCCCAGATGGCCGGACCTTCTACAGGGTCGAACATGGGCTTGGTGCTAAGACCTGAACCCGAGTCCACCCCTGTGCAGGACCCTCTTTAGATGGCTCAGTACCCCGAGGCCTTACAAAGAGAGGAGGAATCTCCTTCCCAAGATGGTGCCCCTGTGCCCGCTAAGAGCTCTATTTCGGAGAAGGAGCTCGCCTAGGGGCTCCGGTCGGCAGAGGGAAAAAGTGGGTTCATTCCCCACCCTCCTCCTAAAAAGAACACTAAAAAGTCTGGGGTCCTCTCCTTCCGCCAGAGCCACAGAGACAGCTGGGTCTGCTGCCATTTTGGTAAGCAATGTGGTGTGTATCTCTTTGTGAAAAAAATCCTGGCCATTCAGGCCCAGTATCGTCTCTCATTTTGCGAGGCCAAAGACCTAGTCCTGGCATGCCTGGAACGTCTATGCCTCAATGCTAAGAAAGAGACCATCTGCTCCTGACCCATTCTGAACCCTTTGCAGGATCTACCCACCCCGGATGCTCCTCTGGTAAAGCTGGCAGCACAAAGGGTTCACAACTAGCCCCCGGGCCAACTGGGAGGAGCTGCAGATGCTTGTCCCTCCCATTTCCTATCTTTTTGCAGGAGACCATGCTGGGCGCATGTCCCATGCCCACCCTCCCAGAGTATAAGAGTTTTGCGACCCCAGCACCATGGGATGGGGGGGAGGGGAGGATGCGCGCTATACACATGGCATGATGTCTCCATTCTTCTTTTCACTTTAGATACCTCCTGTCAGGCAGTAGCTGTGCAGCTGCACCTGGTTAGGAGGTATACTGTTATTTCCATGTACATTCAACCGTCCGCTGAGTTCAACCTGGAGGACTTCCGCTGCGCCCTGGCCCGGTTGTCGAGGCCCTTTCTCTTGCCTGGAGTTCTGAATGGTAGACACCCCCTCTGTGGAGACTACTTGATTAATCCCCAGGGTCAAGTCCTTGCAGACCTGATCGACAAGCTGGAGATAGATGTCCTAAATGTGGATAAGTTTTTGCAACACTGACCGACAACTGATTCATTTTCCTTCCTCAATCTATCTTTGTGCTCTTTGGATGAACAGCCTGATTTTGGTAGTTTTCACTTTCCCATTCAAATATCATTTTCTGGGCCACTGCCACCAGACAGGTGAAGCTTGCCGCGGTAGCGGTGGTCCGCATTTCAAGAAATGACTGATTTCTCTATCTCCGTCGATGAGTTTAGCTCAGTGGATGCGTCTGTTGAGCTATTCTACTGAGCATCTGGCTGTTTTGCACGCCAACCTTGATGGTCAGCCTAGTGTGAGACAGCCCTCAAACAGAAGTTATGCCTATATGCGCTATAAGTGCTGCCTGAACGACTTCACTGTTGGTGAATTTCATTGGGCTAGGTTTCAGTATATTTCAAAACAGATCTGCCATTATTTTTGACAGGCATACTTGTCTTCAATTAATGGGAAGCCACCTCTAGCAGAGGTTTGGCGGCAAGTCAAAAGGATTCGGGGCAAGTTCTCGCAAGACCACCTTCCCTTTCTCCAGGATAATGGGACAACAATCTCGGCTCCCGTGTCCGTGGTGGAATCCTTCGCGACCGCTTTCTCTGCATTCTCTAGCTGGGATGTTGCTCCATCAGCATTCAATGCACATTTTGATGTTGTGGAAGGCCGCCGACTAGACTTTACTTCCAGAGGCAGAGAACCCTTCAATGACAGGTTTACTCTTGAGTGAGTTGCATTCTGCTTTTGCTTCATGCGCGCACACTCCCCCTGTTGCAGATAATGTTCCGTATGCCAGGCTTTGACACCTGGGTAAGCAAGGCATGGCCTTTCTGTTAGATTTGTTCAATAGGATCTGGGTAGAGGGTATCTTCCCAGGTTCCAGGTGAATTGCAACTGTGCTCGCTTTTCACAAACTGGGGAGAGATCACTCTACCCCGGCCGGTTTCTGCCCAATCTCTCTAATTTCCTTTGTGTGCAAGTTGATGGAGAAATTGGTAAATGTTAGATTAGCCTTTTTCTGGATAGCGGAGGCCATCTGTCTTCTGCACAGTGTGGCTTCTGCAAGTACCACTCCACATTGGATGCTATAGTCCGACTGGAAAATGCCATCTGCAAGGACTTCCTTCGTAGACAGCACTACTCCATGGTGTTTTTCTATCTGGAGAAGTCTATGATACCGCATGGTGATATGGTATCATGGAGACTCTCCATATGATGGGGGTGAGGGTACGCCTCCCATTCTTTATATCTGTATTTTTGCAAGATTGTCAATTCCGCATACTGGTGGGGAAAGCCCTCTCCTGCCTAATGGAACAGGAAGATGGTGTCCCGCAGGGAAGTGTCCTCAGTGTCACACTTTTGCCCTGAGCATCAATGGCATCACCTCAGTGCTGCTGGAAAATGTTCTCGCTACGCTCTACGTGGACGACCTTTCGATCTCTTTTGGCGTGGCCCAGATTCCAATCTGGAGCATCAACTCCAATAGGCATTGAACTGTGTGTCTCACTATGCTGAAGTGCACAGGCTTCAGTTTTCCTTGGTCAAGGCTAAGATGGTGCACATTTGCCATCATCCGCGGCTCCTCCCTAACCCAGACTTGTTTCTTAATGGGGTTTGACTAGAAGTGGTAGTCTCTTACCTTTTTCTTGGTATTGTATTTGACTGACGCCTTAACTGGGATGCTCATATTTCTCAGCCTTAGGGTCTTGTATGCATCAGTAACCGAGCGTTCATTGCGGAAGGTGGACTCGATCCACCACACCGGCCTTCGCCTGGTGACCGGTGCCTTCCGCACTTCCCCCATTGAGAGACTACTTGTTGATGCTGGGAAGATGCCACTCGACCTGCGCTGTGCACAGTGCATTATTCGCCCGTACACATGAGCCCATCGCCTCCCTCAGTCAGCAACAGCTCTCGGTGCATTTGTATCTGATCTTGACGGTGCCTATGCGGCTGAGAGACGGCAGTCAGACCTTAAGACCTTTGGGTTTAAGGCTAGGAAACTCATTCGAGAGCTAGGTATAAGTCTCAGGCTGGTGGTGCCCCTGTTTCTGCCCAGGACACGACCCTGGATGGTACTACCTTTGGCTATTTTTCACCACGCCTCTGCTCCCAAAGTTTCTACAGCGCAGGGAGTTGCATTCGGCCTTTTTGGAGCACACTTTGTCTTATGCTGCAACTGTGCCAGTGTATACGGATGGCTCCAAGTCACAAGAGTAGGTCTGTTTCCTTGCCGTATCCCATCTTGGCTCTGCCAAGTGTTGCGTCTGTCTTCATGGCTGAGCTGGTTGCAATAAACCGTTTGGTACGGGAGATAACGCGATGTGTCCGGTTCAGAGACTGGATTGTGATTTATAGTGACTAACAAAGTGCCCTGAGTTCTCTCAGGGCATTGGAATCTCCGTATCCCCTGGTTCGCGATATCCGTGATGCCACGGTTTTGGCGAGCCGGGTGGATGTCAAGATTATCTTCTGCTGGATTCCTGGACATTTAGGAATTGCGAGGAATGAGGGCGCCAAAGAGTCTGTAAGGACTGGGCAAACAGACCAGCATTTTGCTCTTCCTCACACCAAGTACATCGTAGGAATACGGGCAGCCCTCCGTGCTGCTTAGCAAAGCCGATCAGAACTTAATGTTGCATGCCACTGCGCTGCAACTGTTGTCATGCTCCCCCCCCCACCAATGCCACGACGGCTTCAGGTTGCTTTCCGTCATCCCCCGAATTGACCACACTCGCGGGACGCACCGCCATTTGATGGAGCGCTTGTTTGTGACCACTGTGTTGTTCCCTCAGACTGTTTGGCACAGTCTTATGTAATGTCCCAGTCTAGGTGATCTTCGCCAATTACCTGTCCGACTACTGGGACGAGCGGGTTCGCTACTGCCTGTCCCTTGTATTCAGGGCAGGTATCCGCACATCGACTCATTGGAGGAGGCTGGCCTCCTCCACTCTATTTGATTGTTTTTGTTGGTCACCGGAGGAAGATGGGCCTATGCCGGAACCCACTTCCTTGTTGCCTCTTTGCTTTTTTTTAGCCCTTTTTTTTATAATTATTTATTTATATATAGTTATTTTTTAATATAATCTATTAGTAGGCTCTGGTAAGTACAGCGACTTATGCCCCAGGTAGGCAGTTGCCAGATAGGCTCCTAAATTAAAAAAACAAAAAAAAAACCCCACACCTACTCCATCTTCGAACAGGCTCTCTCTGGGCTCTAGACATTTTGAAAGTCCTCTCTCACACATCAGGCAGTGATCATCAAACACTGTGGTCACTGTATACTGCCCTCGTCCAATCCAATTTGGACTATGGTTGATGTCAAATTTATTCCTCAGCTTCCTCCTCAGCCCTTAAAATACTGAACCTGATTCGCAACCTCGGAGTTCGTCTCTCCAGTGGAGCCTTCCGAGCTTCTCCCGTCAACAGCCTTTTACTGTGAGAGTTGAGTGCTCCCCTTTTCCTATCATCAACTCAAGATCTGCATGCGATACCTCTACCATGTACAGCAGGCCCCTGTATCGGAGGTTTACAGATGCCTGTATGCTGCTGAGTCAATGGCTGTCTTTGATAGGTTGCCATCCTTACCCCACCCTTTGAACCTCCGGATAGGAGATCATCTCTCCAACCTGAGTGCTCTAAGGGTCCTTGCCCTTTTGTCGTCACTGACCCCTAGTTGGCATGCTCCACCCCCCACAGTTTGTATCAGCATGTGTAGCCTGGACAAGTCGTGCGTGGACCCTTGCTTCCTTAAGAGCCTGTTCCTAGAGCATGCACCCTCATACATACAATACTGCCCGATATATACGGATGGTTCTAAGTCAGACCATGGCGTGGTTGCCACAGCTTTTAGACATCCAAATTTTACCTTTTAAAGATTTTGTCATTTTTACCAACTCTAGGATTGTTTTACAGGCAATTAATTCACTCTTTTAATGCTTCCCATCCCTTAGTCACAGAAATCTACAACGCTGGTCAAGAATGCATTCCGTTATCGAGTTCTATTTTGTTGGGGCCTGGATAACGAGAGGGCTCATCAGCTGGCCTGTTTAGCCTACTCGTGTGTCCCCAGATAACTGCATTGCCTTATGGAGATATATATTTAAAGAGATGTAATTGTAAAGTAAACTATGGTCCTCTTGGTCATGCAATAGAATTTTTATTTATATATCTTGAGGCGCAATAAATATATTACACAGGTAATGAGGGTTATGACTTAGCCGAGTAGAACACCTTTTCTGATTTTAGTGAAGTTAAGCAACATTGGACGTGGTTAGTTGCTGGATGGAATCTCAATTTGGGTTGTATCCACAGTGGCTGCTATACACTGTTAATAGTAAGGGCGCGGCAATTTGCCTTCATGGCCGCCGTGCTGACAGGACAGCAGCGCCCCGTCCGGCCCCAGCTTAGCCTCTTCTCCTTCTTTCAGACAGCCTGTGTTTTTACCCTACTTCCACACTTTTCCTACAACCTGTGCCACAACTTTCACTGGTCTGCCTCTAATTTCACAGGGCAGACGCCGACCAGCTTCCTCTCACCCTACTATCCAGTATCGGGGCTGAGGGAGGAGGGAACAATGTTCCCTCACCCCTGAGCTCTGGCCTGGGTTGGTGGTTTTTAACAATCTGGTTTATTTCCACCCACATCTTCCTCACATGTACCCTTTCTTCCTCCTTTTCAAAAGTATCGACTTTACGCCATGCCTAAGGTGGAGCCGCCATGACGATGTTCTGCCAGGTCACTGGGTGGGAGGAGTAGCCTCAAGTGATGGTAGCTGGCTTTGCCGTACCCATATTCACCCCTCGCACAGCGGGCTACTGCGTAGGGGTGATGGGCGTTTACGCCCCATGCTAAAAAAGGGCTCACCATGCCCCAATGATGAATTAAAAAAAACAAACGCTCTCCTTTACCTTTTCATCGACCATCGTCAGAGCCGCCCTCGAGCAGCTCCCCTAAAAAAATGGAGACCCTTCCCTCTGTACTTTCTTAAGGGACCCTCCAAATTTCCTCTACTGTAGAGGAGGCTTACTCCTCTCCTCTGTCTACGGGTGTAGGGGACCCCCCCTCACACCCTTCTCTGGAGGTGCCTCCCTCTTTCCAGTGGCACCTCCAGGTTGGAGCGCGTCGATAGGGCCAACCCCTTTAGGGGGTCAAGGAATGGCAGGGCCTGTCGGTCCTTGCCCCCTAACATCCTGCACTCGTGCGCTAAGAGCCTACAGGGGCTCATTGTATGTGCCATCCTCTCTTCCTCGACGGATGCCGGTTCGCCGGCATTAGGTAAAAAAGGTACCTTGAATGGTATCTATGATGTGGGGGGAGGCGGGGGGAACACATTGAAGCCCCCCTGAGGTGACCCCGCATCAGACGGTAGGATCTTACATGGGATCGAAATTGGGCTCAGTGCCAAGCACACAACCTGTGTCCGCCTCTATGCAAGCTCATCCTCAGACGGTTCGGGTCCCCGAGGCCTCAAAGAGAAGAGGGATCTCCTTCCCCGGCTTTTGCCCATATGATAGGCAAGACCTTCTCCATGTCAGAGATGGATCTTGCTGAGGCCGGCCCATCTGGCCTAGGGGCTCCTGCTGGCGATCGAGAGAAGCGGGTTCTTTCTCTGCCCCCTCTCTCTAAAAAAGAACAAGAAAAAGACTCGGGGCTACTCTCCCTCCGCGGGAGACCCTGGGACGGACGAGTCTGCTGCCGTTTCGGTAAGCGACCAAGCCAAGATCGGCACCTCCGAACCCGTTGCTCCCCCGGGTGGGGAGTTCCAGACGAAGATCAGAACTGCGCAGAGCGGTGCCTTGATTACGTCAGGGCCCCCCATTCAGAGGCTACCTGGCGTTTTTGAACCCGCTGGCTTCAAATGCCTCCTTGTTAATCGCTCTACTGATGGCAGCATGTTGGTTAAGGGCAACATAATCCATCAGAGGAGAGCTCTAGTTAGTGTGATTGGTAGAGAGACGAAGGTGACCCGTTTCTCGGACAAGAGCCTACTGGCGAATGCGTCGAATCCCTCCGAGGCGGCCATGATTAGTGCCCTTCGGACACTTGATGGCACGCCTGTGAGTGTGACGCCGCACTCTACCATGAACTAAGTGAAAGGAGTATTTTATGCGAGGGAACTCGTGGACTACTCCATAGATCAAATCACCTTAGAGCTGGCCGACCATAGGGCTGTCAAGGTCGAAAGTGTGATGAGAAAACAGGGAGTGGCCTCGAGACCTACCCCTACACTGTTCGTCACGTTCGACTGTGACAAGCTCCCTGAGTCGGTGCGTGCCGGTTGGTATCGCTACCGCGTGAAGGCATTCGTGCCACTGCCGCGGAGGTGCTGCTACTGTCACCGCTTCGGCCATACTAATCGCTCTCGTATCGACTTGCAAAGTCGGGGTTACCCAAAGTTGTGTAAGTTGCTCCAAGGCCACACACCATAAGTCAAAATCGTGTGTGGCCAAGTGTGTCAATTGCGGAGATCCGCCCCCCGCTTCTTCGAAGCAATGTGGTGCGTATATCCTTCAGAAGGAAATCCCGGCCGTTCAGGCCCAGGATCTTCTCTCATTTCGCGAGGCTAAGGACTTTGTCCTTGCACGCCCCGCGCTGCCTAGGACTTCCTATTCCTTAATGTTGAGAATTACACCCTCTGCTCCTTGCCCCTCCAGGCCTACGAGCACGGTCGTTTCCGCGCCCATTCGGAACCCATCTGCGGGTTTTACCTACCCCAGTGGCTTCCTGGTAGAGCTGGTGGCACAAAGGGTTCACACCCAGCCCTGGCGAAAACCAGGGCTCTCCTTCCCTTCCCCTGAGCCGTTAGATTCACAGGAGGCAACACCCCTGAAAAGGGTCCTGAGACCATCTTCTGAGGGTCCTAAAGCTGTTTGGACTTTAACCTCCAGATGCGGAGAACCCTTCAACGACAGGTTTACTCTGAGTTAGTTGCGTTCCGCTCTCACTTCGTGCGCGTACACCGCCCTTGGTCCGGGCGGTCCCCCGTACGCCATGCTTCGACAAGGGTGTCTGAGGCATGGCCTTTGTTTGATTTGTTGGGCGAATCGCTACTGTGCTCGCTTTTCGCAAACCGGGGAGAGATCTCTCTGCCCCGACCTGTTTCCCCCCAATCTCTCTAACTTCCTGCGTGTGCACGTTGATAGAGAAATTGGTAATCTGTCTTCTGCACAGTTCGGCATCCGCAAGTTCCACTCCATGTCGGATGTTCTGCTCTGACTGGAAAATGCCGTCTGCGAAGCCTTCCTTCGTAGACAGCACTACGCCACTGTGTTTATCGATCTAGAGAAGGCCTATGATGGCGATACGGTAGCATGGAAACTCTCCACACGATGGAGGCGAGGGGACGCCTCCCAATCTTTATATCTGAATTTTTGCGAGATCGTCGATTCTGTGTACGGGTGTGGGGGAACCCTCTCCTGGCCAATGGAGCAGGAAGAGGGAGTTCCGCAGGGAAGTGTCCTCAGTGTCGCACTCTTTGCCCTGTTTTGGCGCGGCCTAGATGCCAACTTTGGAGCGTCGACTCCAACAGGCATTGAACCGCGTCTCTCACTATGCCGAAGCGCACAGGCTTCGGGTTACCTTGGCCAAGACTAAGGTGGTTGACTTCTGCCACCATCCACGACTCCACCCTGATCTAGACTTGTTTCTGAATGGGATGCGCCTGGGAGTGGTGGACTCGCACCGTTTCCTTGGTCTTGTCTTTGACTGACGCCTCACCTTCGAGGCTAATATTCGCAGCTTAGCGTCTCTTGCACCCCGCCATGGTTATTTTTTCCTCCATAACGCTTAGCGCCTAGGGCGCTAATAGGGCTACTGCCTTACTTTTTTCTCGATCCTTTGTTCGTTCGAGGCTCGACTACGGATGCGAGTTTTATGCATCCGCAGCCGAGCGTTTATTGCGGAAGGTGGATTCGATCCACCACACCGGCCTTCACCTTGCGACCGGTGCCTTCCGCACTTTCCCAATTGATAGCATATTGGACTGGCTAGGTAGATGCCACTCGCTCTGTGCAGTGCACAGTGCATTTTCGTATGTACGCACGAGCACGGCGCCTCCCTCAGTTGCCAACAGCTCTCACTGCATTCGTAGCTGATCTCGACTGTTCCTATGCCGCCGAGAGACGCCAGTGATACACCAAGCCCTTCTTGTTTAGGGCTAGGAAACTCCTTCGAGAGCTATGTATAGCTCTTGCCCAGGACTCCACCCTGGAAGTTACCACCTTTGACCATTTGTCGCCCCGCCTCTGCTCCCAAAGCTTCCACATCGCCGGGATTATTTCGTTCGCCATTTTTGGAGCAAACGTTGTGTCACGTTGGAACCGTGCCAGTGTATACGGATGGCTCCAAGTCCCAAGAGGGGGTCGGTTTCTACGCCGTTTTCCTCTGTTTGAAGTTAGCGGTGCTCTGCCAGGCGTGCCTCTTATTTTCATGGCCGAGCTGGTTGCAATACACCGCACATCCCTTGGTTCGCGATATCTGACGCCACGGATTTGGCGAGCCGGGCGGATGTCGAGATTATCTTCTGCTGGGTTCCTGGACATGTAGGAATTGCGGGGAATGAGGGCGCCAAAGAGTCCGCGAGGATTGTTCTACCAGACCAGCGTTTCGCTCTTCCTCACACCGATTCCATGACAGGAATACGGGCAGCTATTCGGACTGCTTGGCAAAGAAGATGGGAGACGGTCGAAGGGAACTTAAAGTTCCCTTAAAGTAGCATCGTCACTTTATTTAACTTTTGTTTTTGTTGTTGTTTTTTCTGTAGGTCGCACGTTCCTGCGCCGGGGTGAGGCGGGCCTCCCCTCAATGCTGGTTGCCCTTTTCCTTTTTTTTTTTCTTTTTTTTTTTTGGTTTTATATAGTTATTTTAATGTAGCTTAGTACTAGGCTGTCTTGGCTTATGCCCACGTAGGCAGTCGCCAGGTGGGCTCCTAAATTTGTTGGGGGAAAAAATACACTCTGTTAACATCGATGGTTTGGATCCCACAGTAATCATTTGCTTCCTACTAAGAAATAAAGGAGATTACGGTTGCACCCCCCTCTACCCTCAAGTCAGCTTTATAAAAATGGTTTAAATCAATGGTATCAAATGGCTGGTATGTATAATCGCTTGTCAGAATGTTTCCACCTCAATGGAGTTTCTGTTAAAAAATAAAATGTTTGAATTTTATTCCATTTTTCTCTTACCTTTTTGAGCCCCTCGTACACTCTTGAGAGCTCTGTGGGCAAAACCTGGTATTGGCCATATCCTTTCTCAGGTTCTCTGGTCTTGGGGACCGGCAACAAAAACGAGCACCAAAAGTCACAATATACTAGGAGGCCAATAAAACTCATGATCCTTTGTTTTTTTTTGTAGTATTTAAATGTCCCTTTTTATTATGTAGTTAAGTAATACAAGGAAATAAAGCTTAGTAACTACAAAATTTGCCTGTGACCAAACTTTTAGGCACAACTATAATTTTACTTTATTTAGGCAGGATTGATTGGTTATTATATCAAATTATATTTCATGAAAACTCATTAAAATGATTTATTTCCAGTTGAAATGTCCACTTTTGAATGATGAGGTCAGTTTGCCACAATCAAATCCTGAAATGTTTTTGTTGGAGAAAGAAAGGAGTCGTGAAGTATATTCAAGAACCCAGACTGTTGAGAAGTCCTTAAATTGCGCATCCATGTCCCAACAGACAAATGAAAAGAGTCTTGGAAAAGTATTTAGATCTCAAACTGGTGATAAACCTTTTAGATGCATTTCTTGCTCTTATCAATCTAAGAAACGAAGTAATCTTCAGAGGCATTTAAAAACTCACACTGGTGAGAAGCCTTTCAAATGCAGCTTATGTTCCTATCAAGCAGCTCATAAATGTAGCCTTCTGCATCATTTAAAAACTCATACTGATGAGAAACCGTTTAAATGCATTTCCTGCCCCTATCAGTCTAGAAAACAAAGCGATCTTGTGAGGCATTTAAGAACTCACACTGGCGAAAAACCTTACAAGTGTGACTCTTGTTCTTATCAAACAAGTTATAAAAGTAGTCTTCAGGCTCATGAAAGAACACACACAAATGATAGACATTTCAATTGCTGTTTCTGTCCTTATGATACAGTTTGTAAGAAGACGCTTTGGAAGCACTTAAGACTTCACATGGTTGAAAGTCCAACTATCTATCATAAGAATGATCAAAGTACAAATGAACAATTGGGAGATGAAACTCAACCTATTCCATGAGAATGGGAAAATCAACATAACGAAAGTTAAAATCAACATAGATGTACTCTAGGCCACACCCGCTCAGCAGAGTAATCGATGTCAAGCCCACATACAATCAGTCAAATCTTAAAGAGAGATTCAGCTAACAACATTAAGCATGGACAATCTTAAACTATATGCCAAAGTGATGAACAGCTGCAAGAAGTCGGACCAAGCATACAAATATCTAGAAATTGATCAAAATTAGAAGATTTTCCACCAATAAATGAGAAGCTAGCTTAAGGGTGAATATGTATATACACTAGGTAAGAAAAAAGATGTAGAACACACCCGAGCCCCTAAAACAAAATAACTACAATTAATCAGCGCTCTAAGACCAGAATATGCTAATCGACTGCTTTAAATAAATAGCTTAAGGGTAGCGCCTAGGGTTTGAAATTCACCTATGTTGATGTTGTGGGTGAACAACATCGATGAAGGCTGGTTTCAAGTGGTACAAAGATTATTTTTCTTGGTGCCACGCTGAAGGACAAAATTTTGGTCTCTTGGAGACGACTATAAAAGGTAATAAACTGGATTTAAAGATGAACGAGCTAAGTCGCAACAGACGAAAACGAGGGATCAAGTTGCCATCTTCTTTGGCAGCAAAAATTATTTCTGATTAGCAGGCCCTCTTTTTGCACTAGGGCGAGCCAGCCTTCGACCTTATCAAGTCATGTGCCTATGCAGAAGGCTCGAGAGAAGGAAATAATTGACCAGGAAAATGAAGGTTTTATTGTATAGTTATGCAACAGAACATGAAAATCCTCTTTCAAGGTTAACAAATCAGATGGAGCTTGTCCCTGGCTGTGGAACCGTTCATCAGCGCCGTTGCTTTGCACATGGTACGGATGCGAAAAGAGCCAATAACTGGCATGTGTTTTCCTATGATGGGATTCGAATTGGCTCCCATGGTTGGTTATAATAGTGGAAAGGGCACCAACTCAAGTGAAAGAACGCGAGATGAAGGATCGAGTAATGGTCGAAGTTCGAATGCCAGAAATACTGCCTCTGACGAGCGATCATAGAAGGTAATCGCACCCCTAATAATGAGGCAAGTAAGAACTAGATCGATATGCGACAGAAGAAAAGGAGCAAGAGGGATCTTTGGTGTGAGGATGGATCTTGACACGACTCATACATAAACGTCTATTTGCTAGGTCGGCGTTCATACCTGGCCACACGAAACTATGTGCGATGTTCTTGCAAGTAGCTCGACCTTCCTGATGAGAAGTACCATGAACTCTGTTGAAAACGTGCCGATAGTAAGACCGAGGAAGGTCAGGGATGGAAAGGTCTTCCAGGATTCCTTGCAGGGCTAGTTTTCAATTCGACTTGTCGATCTATGAGCTAAGAAGAGTTGCGCAATGCTTTTATTTTTACTAGCATAAGCCAACATAACACTTTCATGTCCAATGGGCGAGGGACGAGAGTTGCGTGCCTGGAGTCCACCAAATGTGCAGAGTGCGCGTCCGATACGACGTCAGAGGATACATGAACCTTGTTTTATATCTATCGCTCCCACTATTACCCCACCCTAGTCAATTTATCCTAATCCTTGCCAAGAGTTCCCCAAGACAGTTCAAATTAAGTTATAATTTTCTTCACGTCTTGAATTTTCATTCATATTGCAGCTTCCACGTTCTTATCAAGCCCAAACTCAAGTTCATAATATTGAAAATATATATTCAAATAACTATATCTGCAAGATACTTTCTCATTAATTTACATTATATATTTATACTTTATTCAATTCGATAAATAACTTCCAATTAATATTTCTATTTTATTCCTCGCTCGAGTTTCAAATTTCCGAATTGCAATTATATTTCATTTAAATTTTATTATTCTGTATATAGGCCATCAATCTTATTAAATTCTTTATTTTCCAATACTTGTGTTGTATACTGTATGTAGTCTGCTATCATAAGCCTAAATTTATATACAATTTGGTTAAATATTTTAGGTTTATTTCTAAAATTGATCATGCGGTGTTATAAGAGGTTTAGAACCTTCTTACATACACGACTACATGATATCTATTGAGAATTAAAAAGTGAGCGAGAGAAGAGAAGTTGCCACTATTTATCATCCTTCTTATCTAAGATCGTCCCTACATGGGATGAGGGCCAAGCAAACATCGAAGGCATTAGCCATGTTGGTACAATAAAAAGCTTCGCAGGAGCGAACTGGACAAGAGAATAATTCTTAGTTCTCGACCAGTGTGTAAGCAGTGCATGACCCAAGCACAGTCAGAAATGAATGTGGTAAAATTTTACCAGAGAAAAGGATTGAGGAAAGTCGCACCCCTCCAACTTTATCCTGAAGACGAATTCCGTCAGCGAAACATTGTGTCGAGGAATGACAGTTGCGGATACATGAGACAGAAGTGTTGAGCAGTGTTGCCAACTAGTAATGGAAGAATCGCGCTAAAAGTTGTTTAAAATGGTGCTAAAAACGCGCTGGATTTTTTTGTAAAGCACTAAAAAAAACGCGCCATATCCTACATTAATATAAAATTGCTTAATGTTAAATTTTTTATTGTACTTACGAGTACCTTTATTAATAAATAGGAGCATAATTCTGCTAATTTTACAATGCAATAATAATATCTAGATGTCTTCTAAACCTATCACTCTAGTGAAAATTTCCATCTGTATCTTCAGTTTCATATTTTTTAAAGCTTCCAATTTTGTTAATATCCTTTGGAAGTTCATATTGGTAGCAACATTTTCCTTGCCTTTTAAGTCCATACTTTATCGCAAGAATACTATTTGTTGTAGAAACTTTCATTCTATTTTTCTTATTTGTTTTCACTACGCCGACTTGACTGAAAACCTGTTCAACGTTACCATTGGAATGAGGGAGAGAGAGAATCGTTAAAACGAATCTTGAAAGTTCTTCAAATGGATTTGCTCCAGCGGAATCTGTTTAATTTGTAACTTCATCGCAAAATTTTACAGTGTCACGTTCATTACAAATTATTATTTCCCATTGAATTGTATGCAGTTGCCTCCATTGAAAATCCTTTTTGGTTAAAACTTCAGAATCTGATATGAATAGCTTGGCTAATAGAACAATATCTTCCTTTATTGGATTCATGCAGGCATTAATGCTTAGTTCTGACATATTTGTTTGAAGTTATCGGGCAAGTGCGTCCTTAGCTGTTCGATGAGGGCCAGCAAAAAAATTCGGCATCTTTCACGAATATTTTTTTCAGCTTCATCACCTTTTTTTTTCCTTCTCAAAATCGTAGCATAAATAAAGATTTGGGATTAAGTATTCTCTAAGATTAGATTCTTCGTCAATTTTTAGTTCCAGGAATGATAATTTTTGAAGTCAATGAATTGATTAGCTGATTCAAATCATTTAATTCTTTTGTTGGGTCTTATTTTTCACTTTCAAATAGCTTGTTTGTTCGGTGCACTTCATCAAGAATAGGCTTTAAGAATGACAGATAAACATGGTTTCTGTAATCGCTAAACATAGCGTGCAAAAGTTCTGCGTTGTAACATCGCTCTTGTAATTTCCAAATGAGTTTAATTTAAGCCACTGCTGATGGGTGAGAATAATAGCTACGGCAATTGACAACCATCTTGTATAACTGCATTCAACTAATTTCGGAGGCAACTTATTAATAATTAAGTGTGCAATAAATATTTTTATATTACTTTGCCGAATGGAAGAATGAAAAAAACAGTTTTTAAGTTTCCTTGATAAGAAAAAAATGTCTAGAAAGTGTATCACTTTCAGCATTAGAAACTGCAAATTGGATGGAGTAACATTTAATGGAAACTAAACTTGGAATTTCGTTTTTAGTCTTGCGTAAACGCCACCTTTTCTTCAAGCATTGTCTCTACCGATGCTAACCAGATTTTTAATCTTTAACTCATTCTTCTTGACACATGCTTTAATAGCTTTGCAAATACTTTCAGCATTGCATTCCTGTAGCTGAACCAAATCAAAGAAAGACACCACTATATCATGTTTTGCTTTAGAAAAATATCTAATAATTATACCTAAAAGTTCTGTCGTTAATATATCATTGCTTTCGTCTATGATCAAACTGAAACTTTCATTTCCAATATACTTCACTAAATCTTCTCGAAAATGAGGAGCAAGAACATTGCATATAATAGTAGAGCACTTGGTTCTCCGAACTGTAAGTTCTTTTCAGTTTTTACTATAAAAAAAACTTGCTCTACACAAATCGCTTAAATGATCTGAGAAAGAAATTGCGCGATGTGAAGCAATAAAGAACGCAAGTGAAGCTTCAGTTTGCTTAACGGAATCGGATTCTACTTTAACAAATGAAAAGAATATCAGAGTCGGGCGTTGCGGCAACGAGTTGCGACTTTGTCACACTGTGAATTTCGAAGTCGCCAACGTTTTGAAAAAGTCAGACTAAGCAAATCGCACTGCCAATTTTCCGCGACTTTGAACAGGAACAAAACGAGGGATCCCTAAAATTATTAAATTAGTGCGCTTATAAGTAACGAATAGTGTATTTTCAACCGAAGATAAGTTTTTTCGCCAAATATATGACCTAAGTATGGGTAACCCCATTTCCCCCATCCTATGCAATCTATTTATGGAAAATCTATGTAATAACCCTCCTTCCTAGGATCCATTCCCAACCTCTTATATGGTTCCGATATGCCCCGTAAGGGGCGCGGCGATTTGCCATCCTGGCCGCCGTGCTGACGGGATCCAGCACTCCGTCCGGCCCCAGCTTAGCCTCTCTTCCTTCCTTCAGATAGCCCGATTTCTCCCCTACCTCGTCGCCTTTTCATACAACCTCTCCCACAACTTTCTCTGGTCAGCCTCTAATTTCACAGGGTAGAATGCTGACCTTCTTCTCAAGCCAACCACCCCGGATCGGGGCTGAGGGGGGAGGGGACATTGTTCCCTAACCCCTCAGCTCCGGTTCGGGATGGGGTTTTTTTAACAACCTGCTTCATCCCCACCCACATCTTCCTCACATCCCTTTTCCTCTCCTCTTCACAACCTATATTTTTTACGCCGTGTCCAAGGTGGAGCCGCCATGCCGAAGGACTGCCAGGCCACCAGGCGGGAGGGGTGGTCCCGAATGGCGGCGCCTGGCTCTGCCGGGCTTGTAAGCACCTCTCGCAGTGCGGGCAACTGCGAGAGGTGATGAGCTATTGCGTCCCGTAATCAAAAGAGGGTCACCATGCCCATGAATGAAAAAAAACAACAAAAAACCCAACCCCCAACTTCCCCAAGAAAATCGACGGAGCCGCCCTCGGGCAGCTCCACCGAGAAAATGGAGGTCCCCCCCCTTGTGCTTGCGCAAGGGACCCTCCATAATTCTTTAACCGGAGAGGAGGCTTACTCCTCTCCTACGCCTACGGGTGTAGGGGACTCCCCCTCACCCCCTTCTCTGGAGGTGCTTTCGGGCACCTCCCTATCTCCAGCGGCAGTCCCTCCTTTGCTTTCTAAGGGGACTGCCAAGAAAGCCAGCAGGCAGCCCATTGCCGACCGCCCCTCGTGCAAGCGGCTCGGTAGGGCAAACCCCCTTAGGGGGGAGAGGGAAGCCAGGCCCCTTCGGTCGCTTCCCTCAAAAGACCTGCTGGCAAGAATTTTAAACCTTGCTGGGGTCAAGGCCTGTGCCTCCCCACACCACCTGACTAGTGACAATACTGCCAAGGGGACCTGCGATGTCCTGGGAGGGGATGGCCAATTGGAGGCCCCTCCTGTGATAGACATGGTCCTTGAGGAGACCCAGTCTCAGACGGTAGGGCCTTCCATGGGGGGGAATTCGGGCTCGGCGCCAAGCACCGAACCCGAATCCGCCCCTATGCAAGGTCCTCCTCAAATGGCTGAGGGCTCCGAGGCAAAAGGAGGGGAGGGATCTCCTCCGACAGGTGCCCCTACGACAACCAGGACCTTCTCCATTTCGGAGAGGGACCTGGCTGAGGCTGGTCCATCTGGCCTGGGGACTTCTGCCGGCGGAGGTGAAAAGCGGGTTCATTCCCCGCCCTCCTCTCCGAAAAAGAAAAAGACTAAAAAGACAAAAAAGACTCGGGGCTCCTCTCCATCCGCGGGGGCTGCGGGGACGGATGGGTCTGCTGCCACTCTGGCAAGCGACCAAGCCAAGATCGGCACATCCGCCCCCTCTGCCCCCCCGGTTGCGGAGCCCCTGACAAAGAAGACTACTACCAAGAGTGCACAGGGCGGAGCCTCGATGACATCGGGGCCCCTGATTCAGAGGTTACCTGCCGTTTTCGAGCCCGCTGGCTTCAAACGCTTCCTCGTTATTCGCTCCACTGATGGCACCATGTTGTCCAAGGGCAACATGATCCATCAGCGGAGAGGATTAGCTAGTGCAATTGGTAGAGAGCCGAAGGTAACTCGTTTCTCGGACGGGAGCCTTCTGGCGAATGCGGCGAATCCCGCCGAGGCGGCCAAGATAAGTGCTCTTCGGACACTTCATGGCACCCCGGTGAGTGTGACGCCGCACTCTACCATGAACTTTGTGAAAGGAGTAGTTTATGCGAGGGAACTCGTTGACTACTCCATTGAAGACATCACCTTAGAGCTGGCCGACCATGGGGCGGTCAAGGTCGAACGTGTGATGAGAAAACAGGGAGGGGCCTCGAGACCCACCCCTACACTCTTCGTCACGTTCGACTGTGACAAGCTCCCTGAGTCGGTGCGTGCCGGTTGGTACCGCTACCGCGTGAAGGCATTCGTGCCACTGCCGCGGCGGTGCTATTACTGTCACCGCTTCGGCCATACGAATCGCTCATGTAGACGTGCAAAGTCGGGGTCACCCGAAGTCTGTGTAAATTGCTCCAAGGTCGCACACGATAAGTCCAAATCGTGTGTGGCCAAGTGTGTCAATTGCGGAGAGCCGCACCCTTCTTCTTCGAAGCAATGTGGTGCATATCTCCTTGAGAAAGAAATCCTGGCCGTTGAGGCCCAGGATCGACTCTCATTCCGCGAGGCAAAGGACTTGGTCCTGGCGCGCCCGGCTCTGCCTGGGACGTCGTATGCCTCAATAGTTAGGAAGGCACCCTCTGCTCCTGGCCCATCCAGGCCAACGAGCACGGTTGTTTCCGCGCCCATTCGGAGCCCTTCTGCGGGCTCTACCCAACCCGGGCGCTCCCCTGGTAAAGCTGGCGGAAAAAAGGGTTCATACCCTGCCCCGGCTAAAACCAGGGCTCCCCCCTCTTCCCCCAGCGTGACCGTTTCCCGTAAGGCGAAACGGCCACGCGCCTCCACCGAGTCGTTAGACTCACAGGAGGCAACACCCCTGAAGATGGTCGCTAGGCCATCTTCCGGGGTTCCTAAAGCTGTCCCCCGAAAGGAGGACAGAAACAAAGGAGCTTCGGCTCCTTCGCCCACGCCCCGAGGTGGAGCGAGTTGCTCGGAGACGGTTGGTTCCTCGAAAAGAGGGCCCCCCGCCTCCGAAGCCGCAACGCCCGCCTAAGGTTTCGAGGCGGAGGGAGGAAAAGACTCGCATGGCGAGCCCAACCTCCCCCAATAAGTCCTCGAAGGCGACAGCGCTTTGTCCGGCCAACAGCGCCCGGGGTTCTGCCCCCGGGAAGCGTACGGCCATTCCCGTTAGGGTCTTCAATTCGAGGAGGGCCCCCGCGTCTCCTCCGAGCTAGGCCTGGAGGGCATATTCCTTCAATGGAATTGCCGTGGACTCCGGGCCAACTGGGAGGAGCTGCGGAGGCTCGTCTCGTCCCGTTCCCCGTTAGCTATTTTTTTGCAGGAGACCATGCTAGGTTCGTGCCCCCTCCCTGCCCTCCCGGGGTATAAGGGTCTTGCGACCCCACCACCGCGGGATGGCCGGGCTGCGGGGTGCGCAGTTTACACCCGGCATGATGTCTCCGTTCTTCCTTTCTCTTTAGATACCTCCTTTCAGGCAGTGGCTGTGCAGCTGCACCTGGATAGGAGGTATACTATCATTTCTGCGTACATTCCACCGTCAGCTGACTTCGACGCGGGGGACTTCCGCCGCGTCGTGGCACGGTTGCCGAGGCCCTATCTCTTGCTTGGAGATCTGAACGGCAGGCATCCTCTCTGGGGAGATTACTCCATAAATCCCAGGGGACAAGTCCTTGCCGATCTGATCGAAGAGCTTGAGATGGGTGTCCTAAACGTGGATGAGTTTACGCATCACTGTCCGAGAACCGCTTCATTTTCTTGCCTTGACCTATCTTTGTGCTCTTCGGATGCACAGCCTGATTTTGATTGGGGGGTGGTCGATGACCTCCATGGTAGTGATCACTTTCCCATTCAAATATCATTTTCAGGGCAACTGCCGCCTGAGAGACCACCTCGGTGGTGCTTGG
Organism: Ceratothoa steindachneri; assembly: GCA_963969495.1. Classification (NCBI taxonomy): domain Eukaryota; kingdom Metazoa; phylum Arthropoda; class Malacostraca; order Isopoda; family Cymothoidae; genus Ceratothoa; species Ceratothoa steindachneri. Next base: position 252,098,493 of record OZ018317.1, on the reverse strand, counting down.
CGCGGGCGCGGTGGCCTGCATTTCAGGAAATGACTGAATTCTCTATCTCAGTCGAGGAGTTTAGGTCGGTAGATGAGGCCGTTGAGTTCTTCTCCGGCAACCTCATCGCCGTGGGCCTGACTACTATTCCTAGGACGTCTGGCCGTTTTGCACGCCGACCACTCCCATGGTGGTCGGCCGAGTGTGAGACGGCCCTCAAACAGAAGCGTTATGCCTACATGCGCTATAAGCGCCGCCCGAACGATTTCACTGTCGCTGAATTTCGTCGGGCTAGGGCTAGGTTCCGGTATATTTCGAAGCACGCCCGCCGCTCTTCTTGGCGGGCATACGTGTCTTCACTTAACGGGAAGACCCCTTTAGCTGAGGTGTGGAAGCGAGTCAAAAGGATTCGGGGCAAGTTCTCGCAGGACCCCCCTCCCGTTCTCCAGGAGAATGGGACCGCAATCTCGGACCTCGCGTCCGTGGCGGAATCCTTAGCGACCGCTTTTTCCGCATTCTCTAGCCGTGATGCTGCTCCGCCAGCATTCAATGCACGTCGTGATGTCGCGGAAGGCCGCCGGCTGGACTTTACCTCCAGAGGCGGAGAACCCTTCAACGACAAGTTTACTGTGAGTGAGTTGCGCTCCGCTCTCGCTTCGTGCGCGGACACCGCCCATGGTCCGGACGATGTCCCGTACGCCATGCTTCGACACCTGGGTGAGCGAAGCATGGCCTTTCTGTTAGATTTGTTCAACAGGATCTGGGTGGAAGGTCTTCTCCCAGACTCCTGGCGAATCGCTACTGTGCTCGCCTTTCGCAAGCCGGGGAGAGATCACTCTACTCCGACCGGATTCCGCCCAATCTCTCTAACCTCTTGCGTGTGCAAGTTGATGGAGAAATTGGTAAATGTTAGATTAGCCTATTTCCTGGACAGCGGAGGCCATCTGTCTTCTGCACAGTGCGGCTTCCGTAAGTTCCACTCCACGTCGGATGCTCTGCTCCGACTGGAAAATGCCGTCTTCGAGGCTTTCCTTCGTAGACAGCACTACGCCACGGTGTTTTTTGATTTGGAGAAGGCCTATGATACCGCATGGCGATACGGTATCATGGAGACTCTCCACACGATGGGGGCGAGGGGACGCCTCCCAATGTTTATATCTGAATTTTTGCGAGATCGTCGATTCCGCCTACGGGTGGGGGGAGCCCTCTCCGGCCCAAAGGAGCAGGAAGAGGGTGTCCCGCAGGGAAGTGTCCTCAGTGTCACACTCTTTGCCCTGAGCATCAACGGCATCACCTCGGTGCTGCCGGAAGATGTTCTCGCTACGCTCTACGTGGACGACCTTTCGATCTCTTTTGGCGCGGCCCAGATGCCAACTCTGGAGCGCCGACTCCAACAGGCATTGAACCGCGTCTCTCGCTATGCCGAAGCGCACAGGTTTCGGTTTTCTTTGGCCAAGACTAACGTGGTGCACTTCTGCCGCCATCCACGGCTTCACCCCGACCCAGATTTGTTTCTTAATGGGGTGCGCCTGGATGTGGTTGAGTCGCACCGTTTCCTTGGTCTTGTATTCGACCGACGCCTCACCTGGGAGGCTCACATTCGCAGCCTTAGGGTCTCTTGTACCCGCGCCATGGACATTCTCCGTTCCGTGACGTTCAGCGCTTGGGGCGCTGATAGGGCTACCGCCTTACTTTTTTATCGATCCTTTGTTCGCTCGAAGCTCGACTACGGATGCGAGTTTTATGCATCCGCAGCCGAGCGTTTATTGCGGAAGGTGGATTCGATCCACCACACCGGCCTTCGCCTTGCGACCGGTGCCTTCCGCACTTCCCCCATTGAGAGCCTGTTGGTCGATGCTGGGGAGATGCCACTCGCTCTGCGCCGCGTGCAGTGCATCACTCGCCTGTACGCGCGAGCCCGGCGCCTCCCTCAGTCGCCAACAGCTCTCACTGCATCCGCAGCTGATCTCGATGGTGCCTATGCCGCCGAGAGACGCCAGTCATACCCTAAGCGCTTTGGGTTTAGGGCCAGGAAACTCCTTCGAGAGGTAGATATAGCTCTCGGGCCGGTGGCGCCCCTGGTTCTGCCCAGGACGCCACCCTGGAGGGTACCACATTTGGCTATTTGTCGCCACGCCTCTGCTCCCAAAGCTTGTACTGCGCCGGGAGTATTGCGTTCGACCTTTTTGGAGCACACATCGTGTCACGCTGGTACCGTGCCAGTGTATACGGATGGCTCCAAGTCCCAAGAGGGGGTCGGCTTCCACGCCGTATCCCCTCTGTTTGAAGTCAGCGGGGCTCTACCAGGCGCTGCGTCTGTCTTCACGGCCGAGCTGGTGGCAATACACCACTCGGTACGGGAGATTACGCGACGTGCCCGGTTCGGAGACCGGATTGTGATTTATAGCGACTCACAAAGCGCCCTGAGTTCTCTCGGGGCATTGGAATCTCCGCATCCCCTGGTTCGCGAAATCCGTGACGCCACGGTTTTGGCGAGCCGGGCAGATGTCGAGATTATCTTCTGCTGGGTTCCTGGACATGTAGGAATTGCGGGGAATGAGCGCGCCGATGAGGGCGCCAAAGAGTCCGCGAGGACTCTGCGACCGGACCAGCGTTTCGCTCTTCCTCACACTGACTACATGGCAGGAATACGGGCAGCTCTTCGGACTGCTTGGCAAAGAAGATGGGAGACGGTCGAGGGGAACTTAAAGTTGCGTGCCATTGCCCTGCGACTGTTCCCATGGACCTATCCCCCAATGCCGCGGCGGCTTCAGGTTGCTTTCTGTCGTCTTCGAATCGGACACACTCGTGTGACGCATCGTTACTTGGTGGAGCGCTCGCATGTGCCCTATTGCAACGACTGCGTCGTCCCCCAGACTGTTCGGCATATTCTTGTCGAATGTCCCAGTCTGGGTGATCTTCGCGCACGATACCTGTCTCGGTACCGGGATGGGCGGGGTCGCTACCGCCTGTCCCTTGTACTCGGGACGAGTGCGTGCACCATGACTGGTGGACTTATTGACTTTTTGGGGGAGGCCGGCCTTCTCCCCTTTATTTAAGGTTCCTTTTTTTGTTGTTGTTTTGTTTTAGGTTGCACTCTCCTGCACCGGGGTGAGGGGGACCTCCCCCCGCTGCCGGAGATTGCTTCGATTGTTAAGTTTTTCCAATTTATATTGATTGTTAAGTTTTCATATTTTAACTTTAAAGTAGCCTAATTCTAGGCTGTCGTGTTTTTCGGCGACTTATGCCCAAGTGGGTAGTTGCCAGATGGGCTCTATAAAAAAAAAAAAAAAAAAATGGTTCCGATATGTAGACAACATCCTGTTGGCATGGCCCATAGACAACAATTTCAATGAATTTTTCAACAACCTGAATTCGTTATAACCATATATAAAATTCAAAGTAGAATGGGAGCAGAATAATTCTCTACCGTTTCTAGATGTAAATATCTACCGTTTAAATAATTATATTCAGTGCTCAATCTATCGAAAGCCTACAAATTCAAATGCTTACATACATTTTTTTTCTCACTACATGACAAAACCGTTAATATAGCATTTCCCTCTTTCTCCGAGTATATAGAACGTGCGACCGTAACTTCCTTCAGGATGAAATTAACCACCTTATCTGCAATTTCATTGAACTAAAATATCCAATTCACCTCATAAATAGATTCCATTGCAAAACACGAAAATACTTCTATGCCACATCCACACCACGAAGGGACGATTTTTAAATATCTATTAGTTTCCCATATGCTCCCTCCTTGGCTCCTCGAAAATCGTATGCGAACGGAAATAACATAAATATCAGGTTTAAAAATTCTAATACTACTCGAAAATCCTTGACTAGACTGTGCCCAATCAATCGCGATGCTGGAATTTACAGTATAACGTGCTATAATTGACAATTAACATACATTGGAGAGTCCGGCTATAGCAATCCTCTAGGCATTCCTATAATAAAAACCTTCTGGGAAACATATATATATATATATATATAGATCAATTATTATGTAAAATTCATGTGCAATTATTTTCCTTAACTTTGTCAATTTATTCTTTCAATTATTTTACTTAACTTTTGTAAATTAAATCATTTTATGTACAACTTAATAATTAATTAATTTATTTTACTTGTCAATTCATTTAACGTACTACTGTTCCAAATAACATCTCTTAAAATTTCACACACAAACAAACAAACACACGCTTTCAGCTCGACCAAATAGCATACCATTCCTTCCCATTCGACTCTCGCCCTTAGCCGTATAAAGGTCGGTAATCATTCATTCTACAATTAGTCATTTACCTCCAAACAAATCGTACTTAGTTAATTCCACTTTCTCTCACAATTCTTTGCAAACGACCATAGGAGAGTAGGTCCTAATTATATTTACTTCTCATATTGCAGCCCCTAATTCACAGTCCATCATAGTCACCATATTATTCCACCATATTATTTCATATTTATTTCACGTACTTCAATTCTCTTCTCATCTTGTTACGGTAAAGCATATCTTACATTGTATACCTAATCCAACTTATCTCATTGTACACTCGTTGATTTTATGAATATATTTATATTTGTTTAATTGTTTTTCTTAAAACCCAGTTCTTTATTTAAAAATTTATTTCGCTGTCGTCTTAGGCCTAAAAACTATCAGCGGACAACTTCGATCAAACAAATTTATGGTTATGGTTTTCGAAATGCTATTTAGGCTGATTTATTAACATAAAATAAATCACATGAATAAACATATACTATTCGGCCACTTTAATAAGAGGATGAAAAACATTTAGCTGATATCAGAAGGTGTACGAACTCTTCAAGTGTCTTTGCTCACATGCAAAGCACTACCAGATAATTTATTTTACAATGCAAAAATAATTTATAAGTCAGACATATTGAGAGGAGAATTGCGGAATCCTTCATCATGAACAAAGTTGACAATTTCAATTTACCTGAAGGGCAATACAAATTTTTAAAATATATAATGAATAGAGTCGCCAATCGTATTTATGAGCCCCAATCCACTCACACAAGTTGTTTAGCAAAATTTTATAATTACCATTTAACTAATTCTTGTCATTATTGCCCATTGTTATTTTTCCCATCTTCGTAATATCGACTAATTACCTCCGTACTTTCATTCACGACGAACTATATAAATATATATATATATATATATATATATATATATATATATATATATATATATATATATATATATATATATATATATATATAATTTGTAACATCTAGATTAGTGTTAATTCAACCTAATCAAAATATTCTACATAAATAATTCATTGTAATCTATAATAATATATTTTGTTATAAACTTTGCTTTCTTTATTCATTTCTAAACTATTTCCCGTGAAAGTCGTTAACCTAAACTCTCCATTCGCCTAGTACTGGAATTTTCTTTAGAATAATTTTATTAAATAATTCTCTCATTAACATTTAGAGAGCATAAGTTAGTGTGCATTATGCTATCTTGGCTACAGTATTATGCATACGCACTTCGATACTTTATAGAGAATAGTAAACCACAATATTTGAATCAAGATTTATTTAGAACCACAGGACTAGTTTCGGCAAAGTTTTGATTGCCATTTTCAACTAAGTAATGAAAAAAGCTAAGCAAGTAACCCAGAATATATATAAATCAAACAAAATACTAAACAAAATGAAAACGCAGGAAACAATCTAGAAAAGCATAACGATTTTGGACTCAGGGAAGGTTACTAATCTCTGAGAGCAATTGCCTCCAGGGGTTTATAAATATGATTGGTGACCTTATTCGATATATATATTTATTGAATTTGTATTGCCCTTCGAATGAATTGAAATTATCGACTTTGTTAATTCTATGGTCGTACTTTTGCATGCGCGTAAAGAGACCTGAAAAACTTGTACACCTTCTTATATCGGCTTGATGTTCTTTTATCCTCTTATTAAACTGGCCCGACTCTCCCATATATGCCAAATTGCAATTATGCCACGGTATACGGTATACCCCAGCGTCGTGATTGATTGGACTCATTCTAGTCAAGGATTTTGGAATAATATTAGAATATTTAAATGTGATATTTATGTCATTCCCGTTCCATACGATTTTAAGGGGGCCAAAGCTGGAGCATATTGAAAACTAATACACTTTTTAAAAACGTCCCTTTGCGGTGTGGAGATGTTTTTTTCGTGCTTTGGAATGGCATCTCTTTATGAAATGAATTGGGTATTTTATTTTAGTTCGATGAAATTGCAGATAAGGTGGTAAATTTCGATTCAAAAAAAAATAAAAAAATATATATATATATATATATATATATATATATATATATATATATATATGTGTGTGTGTGTGTGTGTGTGTGTGTGTGTGTGTGTGTGTGTGTGTGCGTGTGCGTGCGTGTGTATTAAACACTCGAAATACGTTCCAATAATGAAACTGCAAAGACAGAAAATGTGACATCGAAAATCTTCTACTCTCGCCCGCCTCACCCTCTAAAAAAGTTCGTTAAAAAAAAGGGTGTTTAACTATTCAGATATCTAAATTCATTTCGAGCGTGAGTACTTTAGTTATAGATATTTTTAATTCATTTGAGACCCCAATTTTAGGCCCCTCATTATCATGTTTTCGCAGGCAGATGTGAATCAGATGACAAAAGAAGCCTAACAGCTGTATGTAACGTATGTAAATTGGGGTAGCATACACAATCACGGCTCTGAGCCTTATCATTCCATTTCGCAGGTTTGGGTAACGGCGAATTCTGCTCGTGAACGACAGGAACGTAGCGAAATTCTATCTTTCCTAACGAGGCATTTAGCTGCCACGTTATCGAGGATTAAGAGTGACATCAGCCGGTTGAAACTGCAGCAAGGGGCATAGAGCGAGCGACGGTACGGGTATGGTGAGCGGAGAGATAAGACCCGTTCCAGTTCCCGTAAAAGAAACCAACGAGGGAACCTCAGCACTAAATGTGAGATGCAGCAAATTTCACAATCTTCCGCCAATTCTCACCATAATCTTGCGCAACACAGCCTTGCAACCACCATTATGCTTTTTACCACACTGCTCCTAGTAGTCTCCCAAAGTAAAATGGAACTTTTACTCAATGGCGCTATTACCACAACAAATATGGCGCACAGGCTGTAAAGTGCTTACAACCGTGCAAATATTTTCAACCAGTACCACCTCCTTCACATAATCTCAACTCGTCACTCCCCGGACATCAATCTTCTCAACCAAATTCTTCAAATTTTCAAACATCCCCTGCCTACACCTCATTTCCTCAGGCAGGTCCCACTTTCTGGTTTCTCATTCCTGGTGGACACTGGTTCAGAATGCAGTGCTATACCAATTCTTAAAGGCAACAAAGCTTGTGCTCCCTTAGAATTAGTTTTGAAGGCGGCTAATTCGACCAATATTAGGACCTATGGAAGGCGTAACCTTCAAGTCTCACGCGATCACCGTCGAGGTTCTCGATGGACCTTCGTCATGGCCATGGTAGATTTTCAAATATTGGGCCTCGATTTTCTTTCAGCTCACGACCTCTTGGTTGATTCTCATCACCGCAAGCTTGTCGATCGCAAAACTTCACTCACTGTTCAGATTCGTACTCACCTTCATAGAGCCACTATTTTAGCGTCTTCTTCAAGAGTTTCCCGACCTTACCTTCCATATTCCAAGGATAGGCTTTGTCGTGGGTTAGCGGAGATTATATATATATATATATACATATATATATATATATATATATATATATATATATATATATATATATATATATATATATATATATATATATATATATATATATATAATTTTTTTTATTATGGTTAATATACCAAAGAAAATTTGACTTGAGACGTAGGTTCGTGCCTCGGTGATCGCTTGAGGATCGTTCTCTAAGAGTGCTAAACTTTATTTTATTATAAGGTATGAATAAAAGGGTTTTCTTTCTTGACTTTACCAAATACTGCCAACGAAACTCATTCAAAGATAATTTAAAAACTTTAACCAAAATAGACTTTTACTGAACATTAATCAAAGCAAACAAAAAGACTATATACACATATAATATAAAGATAAAAAAATGGGTTTTACTCTCCAGCTCTCGAGTCTTGATTCTAGGTAGATTTTTCGTGCGAACAATTAATTCTAATACATTTTAACATTAACCATTTACAAAATAAACTACTTTAAAGTACAGGGGACATAAACAACAGGATTATTTACTTACATAAGGTAATGGAGATTAATACCGAATTCCAGTTAGAATATCTTCGTGGATTTTGTCTTTGAGAGGCGCATCTCGAGTAGTTTGTTGGTTGCTCACAAGATGGCGTTACTCCGACATAAAGGTGAACGAGTGACGTCACGCGGAAATTCGAATGAGTGAATGAAGGTTCAAAACAAAACGGATAATTCTTCTAGTTTCGGAGGTCGTAGTGACCTGAACTTCGTTTTCTTCCGGACGAGATTAATTCATGACTTCTTTTTTTCTACCTAGATGGGTTTTGTCCAACTCAGATAAAGTAAGATTTGGAGTCCTCAAGCTGTGTAGATTGATACTCAATAACCTTGGGGCTCGAACGGCGCCGAGCTTCCTTGGCACAATCTGGAATGCAAGTTCTCCTTAACTTGCCAATTTTTTTTTTCTAACGGTGATTTTTCTGTTTTCTTCTCGAACTCGAAAAATCTTCTCTCCCGGTGACTTTCATGTCTCCTCTGTTGGAACGAACAAAAAGCCACGTTTCCTCGTGTCAACCTGTTTTATACCTCAATTAACCCCACGGGGTAAATGGAGGTGTGGGAGACTCACAGATGGGACGTAACTGGAGTTTCCCTTCTTGTGTCTGTTGTTTGTCTACTCGGCCTTTTGAGCTTAGGGGAGCACGTAATACGATGTCGACCGTTGGCACTTTTGACTTTCGTATTAATAAATTTTGTTCGTTCTCCTGTTACCGGAAAACATCGGAGGGGCAAAGCTAAACTCAGATGCCTTTTGTTATTATTACATTAGTTCTCCTCACCAAGAGGGAGGCCTCGATGCATATATACACTCGCTAGTCCAACAACAGTTTTTGTTAAACTCTTATATCTCTACAGGCTTATTAAACATAATTTGGTGCATCGGATCGAGACAACAGGAGGTCTTGTATTCTCCTGACCTCCTCGTCTAGCCCCAGATAGACTGTGTGCAATGCGTGATTAATTTCAATTCATGAGGGATGCATGCATTTTTAGGCCTTCCCTTTTTTACGTGGGCCTCTCTATTTCACATTGTGCCCAAATCCACGTAGGGGGAATTTATAGCAGTTGGAGATTACAGAGCTCTTAAAGCTGTAACAATCCATGATCGCTATTCTTTACCGTACCTAGCCGATTTCACTTCACCTCTCTCCGACTGTACTATTTTTTATCGCTTACATCTGGTTCGTACTTTCAACCAGATCATTCACCCAGACGATATTTCAAAGACTAGCATCACCACTCCATTTGGTTCTTTTGAAATGGTTAGAATGACCTATGGTTTGCGCAACTCTGGCTAAACTTTCCAGCGCTGTTGACCAAGTTCTTAGAAGTGTTTCTTTTGTATTTTGCTACACCGACGACCTGCTAATGGCATATTCCGCGTTTGAGGAACACCTTTCTCACCTTCATCATTTTTTTTCTAGCCTTCAAGAGTACGGTATAGTGCTCAACACTTCTAAGGGTCTTTTTGGTGTCTCGCAACTCTCTTTTTAGGACACCATGTTTCGAGTGTTGGAATTAGCCCACTCGAAGAAAAAGTTACCGTGATGCGCAATTTTGCTCAACCTACATCACGCAAACAACTCCGACGTTTCTGTGGCATGGTCATTTTCTACTACAGATTCACTCGGTACTGTTCCCAGGTCATGTAACCTATCAATTCTATACTCAGCAATACCAAAAAGAACTTTCCTCTCGAGTGGTCAACTGATTCGTGTATTCGTTTTCTCGCACCAAAGAGGCTATTGCTCGCGCTGTGGAATTGGCTCATTCTTCTCCAGGAGCCCCCATCAGCGTCGCATCGGATGCATCCTCAACTCAAGATGACGGGATTGGGTCATCATCTATGGCAACCTCTTGCTTTATTCTCTCGCTCTCCTTCTGACTCTCAAAAGATGTATAGTACGTTCTCTCGTGAGCTACTCGGATTATACCTTGCAATCCGCCATCATTTGGAAGGGCACGACTTCACTGTTTTTACAGACCATAAGCCTTTGATATGTGCTTGTTCGTATCGTTGTACTTCTTCAGTATCCACTGTAGTTGACACTCGTCATCTTGACTTTAGCCTGCATATGACGAGCGATATTCGCTATGTTCCTGGCTCTTAAAACGTCGTACAAGACACGCTTTCTCGCATTTCTGCGATTTCGGCACGCAACTCTCTCACACTGCGCACATCTATCATGCGACCATAGCGCTGGCCCAGGAACAGGATGGAGACACGCAAACGAAACGCTGCGCCACTCTTCTCAACTCATTGGGCGCAAAGTCGAATTACCATTTATTGCCTGACTATCCTCTTCCTCTCATTCCTCTCGCTTACCGTCGGCACATTTTCGACTAAATTAACGGCCTCTCTCATCCTTGCGACAATGCCACACCCAAGCTCGTTGTACAACGCTTCCTGTGGCCAGGTATGAATACCGACGTCCTCAAATGGACTCGCTCGTGCCTACCATGCCAGAACGCCAAAGGCCACCGTCACACCAGAACCCCTCTGGTCCCTTTTCTTCTTCATTCGTCGCGTCTTGATGCCATTCACGTCGACCTAGTAGGTCCTTTTCCTTACTCTCGTGTTTGCAATTATCTTATCACCATGATCGATCGTTTTACTCGTTGGCCAGAGGCAGTTACTATCTAGAACTTCCGAGCTTCCACTGTCACTCGAGCCTTCGTCTCAGCATGAATTGTCCATTTCGGTGTTCCCTCAACGATTATGACTGATCTGCAACCAATTTGAATCCCACCAATGTGATGCATTCATGTCATTGCTTGGCTCATTTCGTCTTCATAACACTAGCTATCACCCCCAAAGCAACGCCAAAGTGGAACGGTTTCACAAGACCTTCAAACCAAGCTTACACTCCACAGATTCCAACATCACTTGAGTGGACAAGCTACCTTTTATTCTCCTGAGTATTCTTTCCTTGAAAGAGGACTTGGCCTGCTCTGCGGCGTAACATGTCTACGGTACTCAACTTGGTCTCCCTGGTCAATTCTTTTCTTCTTCTGACCGACCTCTACCTTCTCACCTCGATCCTGCTTCTTTGTACACGACTTTGTACGGGTGATGACCGAGGTTAATCCTATCGCTCATAGAGTGCCTGCCAATCTCAATACCTTCGTGCCGAAAAAGATGACAAATTGTTCCCATGTTTTTTTCCGTAGCGATTCAACTCGCTCTTCTTTGCAACCTGTCCATGATGGACCCTTTCTCGTTATTTCTAGGAAGCTAAAGTTCTTCGTCCTTCAGCTTGGCACCAAGCAGAATACTGTTTCCATAGACGCCCTGAAACCCGCCTTTATTGAAAACATTCGCCTCGATCATACTCTTCCTATTTCTTCTCCCACTATAACAGTTTATGGTCCTAAAATAAACTCCAAACCACCCTTACAAAAACCCCTGATGCACAAACTTCACCTTCCGTTTTGCTGCCTCCCCATCTTGTGTTGCTGGAACCCTCATCGGCAGCGGTGGTCACTCAGCCAGACCACTGGCACTGTGACACGTTCAGGTCGCGTCATAAGGAGACCTTGGCGTTATCAGGACTAACAAGGCCATATATAAGAATTGAGGAGGGGGGGGTTACTTTCTTTGGTGGGGAGTATTGGTAGCACTGCCTGATTCTTATTAATCTATAGTACTCCAAAAATAAACAAAATAATGTACGTGTATATAATTATTTTTGTATTACTCATAAATAATTAAAATCAATTTATCATTTAAAATAACTTGTATCTGAATGAATATACATATCAAAATTAAGCGGAGTGAGAAGTCAAAACAATATATATAGTGTACTAACGGCATACTTTTAACTATGATTAAAGCGGTGCTCGCTGCCTCAGTGTGCCTGGTTCGAATCACTTTCCTGCACGGATTTTTTCGAAAAAGGTAATAAAAATATTACTGCAAGGAAAAATTATTCCCCTTTTCTCTTTCAATGTGGTTTAATGGATTCATTTTTATCATTCTCTCGTGCTACCCTGATATATATATATATATATATATATATATATATATATATATATATATATATATATATATATATATATATATATATATATGTATATATATATATTATATTATATATATTAAGCTCTCTCGAAATACGCTCCAATAATGTAACTGCAAAGACTCGGAAAAGGCGTATCTCACCCGCGTCGCCATCTAAAAAAATCGTTGGAAAATAGGTGTTTAACTATTCAGATCTCTAAATTCATCTCAAGCGTGAGTACTTTAATTATATATATTTTTACCTTATTTGAGACCCTGATTTACTATTACCATTGTGATAGCTAACAAACTAGTAATTTACATCCTATTTAATATCTCATTGTGATAGCTAACAAACTATTAATTTACATTCTATTTATTATCTCATTGTGATAGCTAATAAACTATTAATTTACATCCTATTTAATATCTTATTGTGATTTGCAAACATACTCTTATCGTACATCCTAACACTATTGTTTACATCCAATTTAGTATCGTATTGTGATCCTATTTTATTTAAAATCATATTTAACCTCCTATTCAACGTCCTATTATCCATTAAACCATCCTCGTGTATACCAATTTGTTTAAAGTTAGATTCAATCCATCCTGTTTTCATTTGTCAATTCTCAAATACATTTTATTTTCGTTATCGTTCATTCTTCCATTCCTTCTAATATTCTAACGAGTTAATTGTTGATCCACGCGCTGCTTAGGCCTAGATTCATCGTTCAATTCTCTTTCCAAAATGTATTATCTGATTAATCCTTCTTCGCAATCTAAGCTAAACAAAACACTAATTAATTACATAATAATAGGACCACATCGTAAGATGGCATAATACACTCATAGACACCTCAAAAATTAGCACTTTGACGTTTTATGAAATCTAATGGGTTCACACGTTGAACCAAAAATATAAACTTTGATGTAAGGGAATCCTTATGTATAAGTGCTCTAAAATGAGTACTATTCCTGTATACTGAGTGACAATAAGATACAGCCAGATAACTTAAAGAAATCAGGAGAAACTCACGCAAATCTCTGAAATTCAGAACCTCGTTAACCTACATTTCATATCTCGGTCCCAAAAGTAATTATGTAACTCTATAATAGTAAACACTCTCAATATTATAATTTAAATACCTTCTAACGTTAAAGAGTAAACAGCTTAGTCTTTTTTTTTCAAAATTATTGTCATTCTCAATTATTTCCTTATTTTTACGATTAATCAAAGCATTTTTCCTTTCCGTTAATTCAACAAACTTTAAAACTATCTTAAAAAAAAAGAGAAATGATAAAAGATTATTATTCCGGTTCAGTAATTATAAACTCTATGTAAAATTCTGTAGGTAACAATTACAATCCTATTTCTTCTATATATTTAATAGAAATCCGGATTAATCAATGATTGAAAAGAAAAAGTTATACATTGAGTATAAAAATGAGAAATGGTGGCATTTGGTAACCATTGATGGCATGTCTCAAGATGCCACTATGTGCTCTAATTAAACAAGCGATTTCTCTCGTAATGCGAAATGACCCCACATCCTCATCGAGTCGTTAGTTACAGGATGCACCCCCTCACCCCGAAGAAGATGGTCGCGAGACCATCTTCGGGGATTCCAAAGGCTGTAGTCTGAAAGACACTACCAAGGAAGCTTGGTCTCCACGTTCCCACCCAGGTTTGGACCGGGCGATTGGAAACGCGGTACACTCCAACGTAGGGCCTTTGCCTCCGAAGCTGCTGCTACGCACACGTCAGATTTCGAGGAGGAGAGCGACCAATAGCCCTCGGATAATTTTATAGACTACTCGCCGCCCAACTTTCATCCATTCATCCGTATTTGGGGAACCTCAAGGGAACCCTCCTTCGTGGAAAAATAGGGTGCTCCAGTGGGAAGTGTCGGAGCGTCACTCTCTTTGCTGTGAGCATCAACGCTATCATCTATTTTTTGTCAAAAGATGTTCCCACGCTCTACTTAGACGATTTCTCGACCTCTTTTGGTAACCAAAAGATGACACCCTTGGAGTGCTGGCTCCAGTGGCGGATCCAGTAAAAGCGAACGGGGGGCGGGGGGCGTGTTGCCAGGATTTTTATGAGTCGAAATTTGTTAAAGCTGCTTATTATGGTACATCTTTTTACGAGTAATACATGTATGATCATACAAATGATTTGTGCTGAATACATACGAATAAGTTATAGGCATAAATGATGAATATGTACATATAGTGTAGACTGTAAGGATGGAGGCTCCTTGCAAGTCATTTCGCCCACTTAAGTAACAAGGCACATGATAGACAAAGTAGTTTTATTTTCCAGGAGTAGGTTCTTTAAAAATCGTAGGCCAATGTTCACTGTCCCCCTTCATTTGCCGAAGCGAAGATGTGACGGCGGTTTTCCTCTGCAAACTTGTGAATCACTTGATCATTCGAAACTAGGTATCATTGTGGACGACGAGTAGTGCGAGGCCGTTGAGGTAATCCTGGCCAATGATCTTCTCATGTATGTCTTTAGTCGTTTCAAGGCTGAGAATGAGTGTCCGGCCTCTGTATTTGAGACCGGCAGAGTCATTAAGATGGTCAGGAGCTTTGCAATGTTCGGGAATATACAGGTCTCGGCGTACTCCTTCGAATTCTTGAATGTGCCGAAGACTGGAGCGGAATTTATCCACCGCTGTGCCTCTTCCTGCACGAACACCAGTGACTCAACATTGCTCTCGGTGAGCTTAGCAGCATTAATGACGGCATCAACATCTGCTTTTGAGCCCTTGAGAAGCGCCTTCAACCGGAGAGAAACTTGCATGGTATCGCCTTCAAAACTTTTCTTCAGCTCGGCGATCACTTGGTCAACGAACAGGATTTAGACCGAGCGTCGATAGTACTCCTCAGCAGTCCTAGCCGGGATATTCGTGCGCTTTGTCTGTCGTGCACAGACTCAGGGAACAGGGACGTCATCGTGAGCTGAGTCCACTTCAATCAGGAGATCCTTGGCTTTTGCAAATACAGTGTGGAATTGCTCCTCTGCATTCCTTCTGAACTTGGCGAAAACAGTCTCGATCTCACGAATCAGTGCATACGCAGATGCCAAGTCACCGTCCTTCTTCTGCAGGGGCCTGCTCGGCTCGAATGGGTAGGCCAAAACTGAATCCGCCACAATCAGCCCAATGAGAAAGCGATGGTCCCTAATCGCGGCGAGTAAGATGCCAGCATTGGCAGCCAGCTTCATTTCCTCTTCCATGAAGAACGCGATGTGAGGCAGAAACACGATAACCACGAGGACTGCATCATGCAGCTCAACCCATCTGGTGGGACACAAGGGCACCAACTTCTCCCGCTTAAGCACGATTTTGCAGAACAGGGGCGTCCGCATGTTGCTACAGTAAATGAATTTATGGACTTCGTTGAGCGTCTGAAGGGCGAGTTTCATTTCTTTCCCATCGCAGGCCTTGGTCAACACCAGGTTCAGTTAGTGGCTAAAGCAGTAAATCGGTTTGGCGAGGCGGTATTGCTCCATGATGATGGCGCACAACCTCTGAAACCCTATCATGACAATCGTTCCGTCGAAGCCGAGGCCTCGGCAGTTTGACATGTCCAAACCAAGGCCATGTACGGTGCGATTGAGCAGTTGTGCCAGGTCTTCACCGTTGAAGTTCTCAGCATTGACAAAAGTGAGAAAGTCCTCCTTGATGTCCTCTTCCACGTGTCGAAGGATAATGGTTGCTCGCTCCTTCCCTAAGACGTCCGTGGTCTCGTCCATCAGCACTGTGAATACCCCTGACACTCCGGCTAAGACCTCTTCCAGCACTAATCGACCTGTAAAGCGAAATATGATTATGGTGACACCTGCTCATAGTGTCAAAATAGCATGAATTCTACTTTTGTAATAAGAAACCTATTTTTGGACAGAAGTTTCAGTGTCATCCACCTGTGATATCGATCAGCTCATCCTGGATGGTTTTGCTAATGAGGGTGGTGTTAACTCAGCTGACCAAGCTGGTGAGGAGGCGGTTGACGTCGGCATCTCCCCCTTGGGCTCGACAACGCCCAGGGGGAAATAGAGAGGGCCAATGGACTGTCATCTCGATGCCCACGGAGAGGCAGCATATTTCGTCAACTGAAGAGGATGCTCTCAATGATCGGAACCAACAGGCGCCGGTTGATCTCGATTTCGTCCTTCTTCTTCACCTGTAACAAGGTTTCGACAGCCTTCGTATGGTTTCGTAAAGGGTCGACAAACCCCTCCATTATCGTCATAGCTGTTGCGTGATATCCGTGCTTATTGTGACTGCTGAGCAGTTCGGTGCCTTTTTTTGTACCTGAACATCGGCTTTAACACCAAGGTGCCCAGCCTATGGTCTCCAACTCCGCCCATATTTACGCCGAACAGCACGCATGCAACGCAGTATCCACCCTCATTCAACAACGAGTACTTCAGCCAGGGTTATATGATGCACCAGCTTGGTTGGGATCGCCTCTTATGACCACCTTCTTCAATGAAGGAAAGCGATTAGACAGACGGGGCAGTCTGGTTGATCAAGGCCACTTTCCAGGAGTCTGTGACCGCCTTGTAGGCTATCTGGTTACCGTAACCCAGCCGACAAGTAGATAACAAAACGGACATTTTGAGTAAGATTAAATTCTACAGTACCGCAGCCTTAGCCTCACTTACCAATAAATTGGATCGTCCCGTTTACCTATAAATAGATCACACCCTTCACCCCTATAACTGGTGACTCCTTAGCACGGACAAAAGGTAACCCCCAAAAATGGACGCCTCGGACCAGCAACAAGCAGAACAAGGGGGAACGGAAGTCACAACCGCAACAACAATCAAGCCACCCATCTTTAACGAGACAACAGTATCAGGTTGGTTTAAAATAGTAGAGGACCAATTTCATATATCAAGGATAAATAAGGAGGAAACAAAGTTTTTTAACGTCCTGGCTGCACTACCTCCCGAGACTGTCGACCGACTTCCAGCTACAGTCTTATCTGCCCAGAACTACCAACTTCTAAAGGCAGAGGTAATTGGGCTGTTTGAGAAGATAAAACTGGAGCTATTCGAGAAGCTCATTGCCTCATCCACGTTCAATGGTCGACCTTCAATCAACCTGGAGAAACTACGAAGAACAACTCTACAGGTAGGAGGGGAAAAACTCGTGAGGCCAAAATGGATTCAATCCTTGCCCTCAAACATCGTGCCCATCATCGCCACCCATATAATCTTAACCCTTGTCCAGCTAGGAGAACCTGCAGATGAACTAATGCCATTTTATAGGGCACAGTGTCTTAGCGTAGATAATAATAATGATACAAGTAATAGTAGTGCCACGTCTTTTTTCTGATATAAGTGCTCTCAATGTAAATGAGGAGTGTAAGAAATAATGTACAATATGCGAAAAGTGCGCCTCAGTGCCTTACACCGCGTGTACCCTAATGGCAATCGTTCTAACTTTCTACACGTAGTAACGACTAGATTGCGAATAATATACCGCGAAAACTGTGACCTCTTCGCAGGAACCAGAAACATCTGGTATGTCGGTCCCATTTGCATTTCGGTGAGAGAGCAAAATTTTGCAAGCCGAAAAAAAGGTGAAAACGTGCAAATGAAACCGTCCTCCAGGCCATCTTCGCCAGCCCCTTTGGAAAACTAGCACGGCATGCCGTTGCAAGTGCGACTGCCGGCATGCCGCCAGTGTTCACTGTCGCCGCGAAATTATATAAGATAAAGTGCGAATTTTTAATCGATACGGGAGAAAGTGTATCCATAATTCCGGTTAATTTGGTGCGACCGTGTGAGATGCGTAATTCCAGTGTAAGCATTACAACGGCTAATGGTGAGAAAATAAAAGTGCACGGCGAAATACACGCAGATATAGTTATTCCTAGCTTATACCGGTTATTTAGGTGGTCATTTGTGATCGCGGATACCACATCGCCATTATTAGGGATTGACTCTCTAAGACACTTTGATCTTTTGGTGGATTATGCGCGCGACATCCTTATCGATAATCAAACTTAACTCAAATTAAAAGTAAAACAATCCGGGGAATCTGCAGTAGCACTAATTATTAATGACCTCCAGTATCTACCATCGAGTTTCAATGCCGTATTAGAGAAGCATTAAGCCTTGTACAGCCCCGCACCCATTAATCCCGCCCCACCTTCGCCTAACTCCTTGGCACTAACTTTCACGCGATCACGGCCTCTTTCAATCGAGAAACTACAAATTGCCAAAGAACCTTCGAGACACTATTAAAAGCGGGTGTTGTGCACCCGTTGAAATCACCGTGGGCTCTGCTGATTCCCATGGTCTCGAAGAAGTCGCCGGGCGATTACAGGGTGGTCGGCAATTTATTTGCACTTAATGCAATCACGAAGCCCGACAGATATCCGGTACCGAAAATACAGAGTGTAGCAAACCACCTTCATGGTAAAAAAACAATTTTCTCCAGGAGAACATAGAGAAGACTGTGTTGGTAACTCTATTTGGGTTATGTGAGTATATAAAATTACCCTTTGGTCTCAGAAATGCAAGTTGCACCTTCCAGCGTCACATGGATAGCCTGTTTCGGGGATTAGAGTTCGTTTTTGTATATATAGACGACATCCTGATATTTTCGGACAATATGCACGATCATTTAGATAAAGTATTTAAAATCCTTTTCGAGAACAATCTACGGGTATCCCTGTAATAGTACGAGTTTGCGAAAGAAGAGATTTATTTTCTAGGACACCATATTTCGGCTACGGGAATTTTTCTACCAGCTAAGAAAATTAAGGAAATTGGAGACATGCCATTACCAAAGGACTACAAGGAAATCCGACGACATTTGTGCATGATAGGCTACTATAGGAGAATGATTTGAAATTTTGCTGTGATTGCAGCCCTGCTGACTCAGCTCGCGCATCTGCAACCTAAGGCTCGTGAGCTATAATGGAACGATGCTTCGCGAGAGCATTCAAAAATACTAAAGTAGCACTGATTAACTCCGTCACTATATGTCACCCTCTGCCCAATAACTCACCATATCAACTACAACCCTGTCTCGGCGACTTACAGCACATCTTCAAGACCAAGCCATCTAACGTCACACTGCAAATCATCGGACGACCCTCACCCGAGAAATGTTAAATAAAATAACAACTCTCATTCTGTGGGAAAGTGATCGACGACGACTGCGTATGACAGAGGCCGTAACAATATGGAAACAAAAATCTCTAATTAATACCGAGCTCCAGCCAGAAACTAGTTTACTAACCACGCGATGTCTCAATACCGGCCGCATTACTCCATAGCCCATCTTCTGTTTTCTTGTTTTTTTTCTACCATATTTGAGATCAAGTTTATTTTATTTTAAACTTAAAATTTGTATTTTAATCTCAAATTTATTTTTTCTATTTCAATGTTAAATATTGCATTTAATGTCGCTCCTCTAAACTTGTATAAAGTTTACACAAATTTTGTATTTATTAGACTAGATTTTATTTTTCATTCATCAAGGAGGCTGTCTCTCACCGACCTTATATACAATTTATACCTGCGACTTATCCCAACAGATAGACGAAAGTGCGATGTATATCCAACTAGCGGATGACATCAGCGATAGAAATCAAGAATATAAATGACTTCGAGAAGAAGAACAAAATTAAAACGAACATAAACAAGATAAAATCGATATCAGTTAATCGGAAAAAAACAACTGTTAGGGTTGACGGCGAGGCATACTCATATTAGCGTGCAAAGTTAGCTACATAAATCGTGACAAATGTGCATTTTTTGAGGAAAGTACCAAACTTGGCACATTAGTAGACTATCATATTAACAACAAATTTGGATATTGGGCCATGTTAAATTCAGCCCCCGATGACTGGCAGGCATTTTTCGAGATAGCCACTATAATTTTACAAACCCTTAGAGTGTTCACCGAAAATCCATCTAAATAGGCAATATGCGAGGGTTATGACACATTTAATATTTTCAGAACATTTGTGTTATCTCGTGTTTCTCTCTAAAACATTGTAAAAAAATCCCATTAAACCAATTATATCATGTTTTTTTATTCATATTTTGCTAATTATAGACCATTTTTTTGCAAGGCTGATGGTGGTGGTTTGTTGGTGAACGTAAGATATAGTTGCTGGTGAGCAAACAGTTGCTAGTGAACAGAAGATATTGAACAACTTTAGTATGTCTAAGAAATTCCAATTCGCTGGCCTTGGCTTGCCTCTCCCATCAACATCAACGCACCCAAGTAAGGTTAACTAGAAGCTGTGTTGCATTTGCCAAGAGTGGGTACAGTTTACTCGCAACTAATTTGAAGACATTCAGTGAGCTTGGACAACTACCAGAAAACATAAAGTTGGAAAGACTCAATGAAGGTTATGGCATTGAAGTGGCCATGGTTGCAAACAATGCTTTGTACCATCAATCATGCAAACTTAAATATAATAATTCAAAACTGCAAAGAGCAGAGAAGCGAACAATCATGGCAGAAGGAGAGATCCATGACGTATCGGATGCGTGCAAATGTCTCAGATTTCACGCAAGATCATCCAGTATAGAGAAGGCCGAGGAATCCCAGTGTTTTTTTCTGCAGACAACCTGCAGGAACCGATGTTCTTCATAAAGTTACAAAATTTCAAATGGGCAGTAAAGTTAGATCATCGGCAGCCTTCCTTAAAGACACAGAGCTGCTCGGCCGACTCAGTGCAGGAGATATGATCGCCCAGGATGTCAAGTATCATAAGAAGTGCTCCAGAGTTCTGCACAACCGTGTTAGAAAGGCCCAGTCTGAGGGGTCCAAGCACAAAGACAAGGAGCGAGAATTATCTGGTGTTGTCTTCGCCGAACTGTTCCTCTACATAAAAGAAGCTAGGCTAGAAGAGGAGGCAGCACCGGTGTTCAAGTTAGTGATCTTTTGCAGCCCTATCAAGCCAGAATGGAACAGCTAGGGATTAAGCTCGACACGGGGGTCCACTTTACATGATTGAAGCAGAGACTCCTTTCACACTTCACTGACATACGCGCACACACAAAGGGGAGAGACGTCCTGCTGGCATTTAAAGAAGGCGTTGGTGCTGCTCTAATGAAAGCTTGTGACCTGAACAGTGATTATGATGTGGTTCATCTTGCACGTGCTGGACAGACCGTGCGCCGCCGCATGTTTGAAGAAGCTAAACCATTCAACGGATCCCTGAAGGATGTCAAAGAAAATCTGTGCCATCACTGCTGCTTGCCCTGGTGAGCATGGTCACAGAGGGTCCCAATATTAAGGATCAGATGGCAGACGCAACCCCTGCAGCACTTACCATTGCCCAGATGCTAAAGTTTAACTGCATCAAGCACAAACGGGCACATCGCACCCCAGCAACTGTAACTGACAGGCACAGTGCTGCACAGGAAACACCAGTTCCCACATACTGCTAATTGTATGTCAAACCTTGGTGGCTTTTCATGAATATATATAGTTTTAAGGAAGAGTAATTTGCGTCTATTTGGGGAATAGGCTAAAAAAAATTTTTTTTCCTCCGGCAAATTTCCGTTAAAGTAAACTTTGTGTTTTTTTAGTGTGTTTTCGGAGCTCCATTGTTTAGGTTGTAGGTCATCCTCCTTGAGAGTGTTGTTTCGGTCATTTCAAATATATGAGTGAAGTAAGAACTCACAGTCTCCTAATTTACATGCGTACTCATATTTTAGGTGTGTCCTTTGTTTGGGTTCAGGTGCAGCTCTTGGGTTATTCTTCATAATAAGGTTGGAAGTCCGTCTAGTTTGGTAATATATAGTTAAAATGAATTTTTGATTAGTGCTTGTTGGATCTACTCTTCGATTGATTATTTCCTTCATTATTCTTTCATCAGTTCGGTATTCTGTTCTCATAGTGTTTTGTAGAAAAGTTTTATGGTGTTTTCTTTGTCTATATTTTGGTTGATTAGAGGCTCTGTAAGGTACCATCGGTCCACTTTATTTCTAATGGCTGTCAGTACTTCTTTGTTGCTAAACCTGTTATTAAAGAGTACTTGTATGCCTTTTGCAAGCTAATTATCTGTTTCCTTCCATGTGGTTCAGCGGGTGAAGGCACGGTTGATGTACAATGTAGCGTTCAGGGCATTCACTTACTACATTCATGCAAAGGCCGTCTCGGTGACTTTGACACATAATTTGTTGGTTATCGTGTCAGAAAGATTTGTAGTTAAGATGTCTGAAAGGTAATTTATCTTGGCTACTCTCATTGGTGTAGTTTAGGGAAGAAGAGTCTTTAAAGACTTTTTCTCCACCTTAGATTTTTCGTTTACAGAATGTACATATATGTAAATATCATTATTGTATCTGCAGTAGATGTGGGGCTTGAGGACCCTTGAGAAAACCTTTTCTTCGATGGCTCCCATATAAAAGTTAACAAAGACAACTCCCAGAGGAGAACCAATAGCAACTTCGTCAACTTGAAGGTAGATACCTCCGTTCGGTTCATAAAAAAAGGTCCTTTAGAAGTGCCAATGGGGAGGGGGGAGGGTGCATTTTGATTGTAAACGCGTTCTACTATTATTTCTATCGCTTAGGAGACTGGTACATTCGTGAACAGTGATTCTACATCTATGGAGGTTATTGCTTTTTTTTTTTAGGGGTTGTGGATTGAAATATATCGATAAAGTTGCCCGGGGATTTGAGGCTGTAGTTTTGGGCACATAGGGGGTTAATTTTACTTAAGAATTTGCCCAATTCATACGTATGGATAGGAATTTTATTAATTATGGGCCTAAGATGGTTTCTAACCTTATGTTTCTTCAAGGCTCCGTAAGCATATCTAGGGCTGAAATCACCAATTATTTTCTTCATTTTGGTAATTTCTATTTGGTTTGTTTATTGATCCCTTCTATGAGTTGGTTTACTTTCTTTTTGATGTCGTTTGGGGACTAGGTACTTCTTAATTTTTGTAAATTTAGTTTGGTCGTTTAAGATAGTGTCCATTTTCGCATGGCACTGTTCCGTAGATATGATGATAAAGAAGCTCTTATTTCTGATGGTAATCTTTCGGTTATTTCTAATTTCTTTTGCACTCTCTCTCCACATCTCCTTCTACTGTCCTCACTGTCCCCACCCTACCCTCTAGTACTCTACCCACCCCTTGCTACCTCATATAACCCACTAAAGTACCAACCACAACAGCCCAAAGCTCACTCTACCTACACACTCCTTGTTTTCCTCCGTACCTCCCCGAACAACTCGGGAGAAAGACACCGCATTGCCCCCGCTCTCTTGGTACAATGCCAAGAGATTACAGAGTCTAAAGCTGCTCAGTCCAACACCGTTGTAAGCGCACTCCGTTCTCGGCCATAGGCCGGCTTAGTGTGACACGGTTAAACGAACACAATTGGCACGATGTTTGCCACCCTACCTTTAACTGGGTACTTAACATTCAAAGACTTGATGTATTACTCTTGAACTACACTAGCCAAAACCCTCCTAACACCAGATTTCGCATTGCAGACTACCACATCTAGCTTACCCCACAGGCGTCGCACCTAGGATCAGCGATCCTATTTAAGCGCTGCATACACCACACTCTCCTAAACACTCACGATGACTCCTTTCTAGCCTTCAAAACACACACTGACTCCGTCCCAATTCTAGTGGCCACACACTACTGCCCACCGCGAGAACAGTTACATATAGACGTCCCACTCCGGGCTCTATATAATCACAATCTTCATTTTTTTTGTGGGCAACTTAAACGCACACCATTCCACACTTCTTTCAAAACCACAAAAGATGCAGGTAGGTATCTGGCCGGTGCTTTGCGGATATCCCGCTGCCAGCTCATTAGTTCGACCTACCACACATTTTTCGGCCATCACGGGGCAACTACGTCCCCGGACATAGTCCTCCGCAATGACCACGCCACATGCTTTCACATTCTCATTGACCCAGGTACACACCTACTATATGACCACATCTTTGTATGTTTCCTACTATACTCTTTAGCTATTCTAATTCCTACACTACCACTCTACGACTACACTAACTAAAAATGGGAGGAGTTCAAGAGACAAATAACCACTAACGCTACACATAACCTCAATCTCCAAGACACCGACCCTTTACACCTTAACAAACACGGGAGTACAATCATGAATACCATAAACATTGCACGTAACATGTGTACAACACACACGACATACACATTCATTAAACACTTCACATTTCCATTCACACACAAAGACTTCTTACACTGTACAATCACGATTACGACAGAGGGCTACAACAACACAACATCACACTCCTACTTGCCCACACCCTACAATACGTGCAGCTTCCAAGTGCGCCAAAACATCATACAAACAAGAGCAAATAACAAAATGGTGCGCAGGTTTTACCCTGTTAGCCGCAAACTACAATTACACCTATGCAAAACACTAGCTCGGTCACTTCTCACATACGCTCCAATTACACTAATAGTCACGAATCACACATGGAGGAGGAAAGCACAGTACAATTAGAACTCTTATCTGAAACACGCATGTCTCTCTCTCCTCGTTACACAATCATGTCTACACTACACAAATTCAACAAACTCACTTAACTCAGCACACACACCCATAACTGATTAACACGACAGCTGGAGAAACTCGCTAGAGAGCCCACATAGGTGCAAGTACATGCCAGACAACACGCTCCGTTGGCGTTCATATACCCAGCAGCCTAGATGACTCACAACTAACACTTATCTATACATGAGTTGGAGGCATCATGAGTATCGCGTTCCTTTATTAGCGCCTTTTCCTCCCCACCTGCCTCTTCCTGCTTCACAGTCTAGCACAACACCACCATCACAAAACATTCCAAAACATATTGCATCGGTGTCTAGTTACCGTCTTTTAACTCTTTCTATCCCTTCTTAAGTTGCTTCCATAACATTTACCTCGCTCATTACCCAATGGGCGGAACCTCGCCTCATAGGGCGGACGTGAGGTATCACGGTCCATGAATTCATATTTGAATTGTTCTTGCGAAGTTGTGTGTCTTTCCTTTATATACCTCGAAGTCAGAAGAACCTAATAACGACATGATCTACCGGAAATGTATAAAATATGTTTAGTAGGATGATACTAAATAAACGATTCTGTTGTACGAACAATAAACGAATCGCTGGACTGGTGTAGCGGACGGTTCCGGCCAGAAACCACCCGCCACAAGAGTCTGCTCACTCATTCGTGGGATGCGTGTTAGATCGGAAGGAGGCTAAGGAATCTCTGATATTTATTTATTTTTTCTTCTTTTATATATATATATATATATATATATATATATATATATATATATATATATATATATATATATATATATATATATATATATATATAAACACCAATAAATCTTATCACCTATCAATAAATGTGGAAGCCACCTATATGGAAAACACACAACAGAGTAAATATCGGCACAAATAAATAATACAATATACAAAGAATAAATTTAATTACGGTTTCTTTAAATGTCTATTTACATAACACTAAAACTTGCTCTTTTCGGCGTTACCGGGGCGGTACCCTCACTCTCGTTAAGTGTGGGGCTGGAGGGGCGGGTAAGAGTCTTACTGGATTCGTCTCGTTCTCGTTCTTCTTCTTGCTAACAACGGAACAGGAAGAAGGACAAATGAGGTCCACAAAATGGCGCCACACAGATGTCTCTGGGCCCCACACAGATGTCTCTGGGCCCCACACAGATGTCTCTGGGCCCCACACTCTCCGACTTTTTCCTCACTCCGAAATGAGAGCAGTCAGCGGTACCATTGGAGCTGGACAGAGAGGAAAAGAAATTACCTCCTGCTCGCTCCTTAATGGTGTTACATATCCCCCTCCTCCCTCATATATACATATATACCACCCACACACACATATACCTACTTATACACACCTGGCTTTGCATCCAGCTCCATTTGCGTTAGTTCACTCGCTCAAAGTAAAAAAAAAGTCTATAAAAACACTTTTTCACTTTTTTTCCTAAAATTTTGATTGACGACGTGGAAGGCAAATGACCCAGTGAGGGCAAAAGACGGGGGCCCGACACTGCTTACCGGCAGCTTGTCCTCCCTCATCCGGAACCTGGAATAACAGGTGGGCATTAGAGTGGGCACAGGTGAGTTAAGGCGAAAAACAACAACATAAAACTACCACACTGGTATAAATAATATTTCGAACTAAGTAAGTAAGGCAAGGACCATTAAGTCAGGGACTCATTGTGTCCTTTGAAGTAGATAATTCTCTATTCTGGAACAAGAAAATCCACAATTAAAGAACCGTATATTACATCTGGCGCTGTGACCAGGACTTTTTTGTTCCTGTGGAGAAAGTTGTCCACGTTGACCTGACCTCATGTGACATCTGGTTTAGTGTTGTCTCGAGTCCCGACTAACCAATATTGTGAGTCGCAGTAAAAGCAAAAAAAGTATGGTATTAACGTGTAATGTGTGTGCTAGCGTTGGAACCAAAGATATACGGAGGATTGGCCCCGTAAGGGGCACGGCGATTTGCCTTCCTGGCCGCCGTGATGACGGGACTCAGCACACCGTCTGGCTCCAGCTTAGCCTCTGCTCCTTCTCTCTGACATATTGTCTTCTTACCCTGCGTCCTCACTTTTCCTACAACCTCTCCCTCAACTTTCTCTGGTCGGCCTCTAACTTCACAGGGTAGACACCGACAGGCTTCCTCTCACCCAACTATCCCGAATTGGAGTGAGGAGGGGGGGAGGCAACGTTACCTCACCCCTGAGCTCTGGGTGGGGGTTATGGACATTGTCTCTGAGGTGACTCAGCCCCAGACGATGGAATCTTTAATGGGGTCGAACACTGGCTCGGTGCCGAGCAAAGAACCCGAGTTCGCCCCTATGAAGGCTTCTTCTCAGACGGCGCGAGCGCCTAAGGGCTTACAAGGAGAGGAGGGATCTCCTCCCCTGGCTGGTGCCTCCGTAAGAGGCAAGACCTCCATTTCAGAAAAAGGATCTTACCACTTGGCCTAGGGGCTCCTACAGGCGGAGGGGAGAAGGGGGTTCATTCCCCGCCCTTTTCTCCTAAGAAGAAAAGGAACAAGAAAAAGACGAAAAGACTTGGGGCTCCTCTCCTTCCGCGGGAGCCGCGGAGGGAGGGAGTGTGTCACTTGCGGAGAGCTGCACCCCGCTTCTTCGAAGCAATTGGTGCGTATCTCTCTGAGGAGGAAACCCTGGCCGTTCAGGCCCAGGGTTTTCTCTTATTTCGCAAGGCTAAGTACTTGATCCTGGCGCACCCGGCACTGCCTGGGACGTCCTATGCCTCATTGTTAAGAAAGACAACCTCTGCTCTTGGCCCCTTAAGGCATACGAGCACGGTCGTTTCCGCGCCCATTCAGAACCCTTCTGCGGGTTCTACCCACCACGGGCGCTTCCGTAGTAAAGCTGGCGGCACAAAGGGTTCACACTAAGCATCGGCTAAAACCAGGGCTTCCCCTCCTTTTCCCAGGGTGACCGTTTCCCGTGAGGCGAATGTTTCGTGGCGGAGGGAGGAAAAGACTCTCATGGCGAACCCAACCTCCCCCGATAAGTCCTCGAAGGTGACAGCGCCTTCAGCGCATTGTCCAGGCAACAGTGCCCGGAGTTCTGCCTCCAGGAAGCGTACGGCCATTCCCGGAGGGTATTATCTTCGAAGAGGGCCCTGCATCTCATTCGAGCTAGGCCTGGAGGGCATATTCCTTCAATGGATTTGAACGCGAGCTCCAGAGCAACTGGAAGGAGCTGCGGAGGGTCGTCTCCTTCTATTTCCCCTTAGCTATTTTTTTTGCAGGAGACCATGCTGGGCGCGGGCTCCTGCCCACCCTCCCCCGGGGTATAGGGGTTTTGCGACCCCACCACCGCGGGATGGGGACCGGGCAGGATGATACGCCCTTTACACCCAGCACGATGTCTCCGTTCTTCTCTTCGCTTTAGATCCCTCCTTACAGGCAGTAACTGTGCAGCTGAACCTGGATAGGATGTATACTGTTGTCTCCCCGTACATTCCACCGTCAGCCGACTTCGACGCCGGAGACTTTCACCGCGTAGAACGGTAGACACCCTATCTGGGGAGACTACTGGATTAAGCCCTGGGGTCAAGTCCTTGCCGACCTGATCGAGGAGCTGGAGATAGTTGTCCTAAATGTGGACGAGTTTATACATCACTGCCAGTGAACCGTTTCATTTTTCTTTCTTGATCTATCTCTGTGCTATCCGGATGCATAGCCTGATTTTGTGTGGGGGTAGTCGATGAACTCCATGGTAGTGATCACTTTGCTATTCAAATATCATTTTTTTGGCCGCTGTCGCCTGAGAGCCCGCCCTAGTGGTGCTTGGCGCGGGCGCAGTGGTCCGCATTTCAGGAAAGGACTGATTTCTCTGTTTCAGTCGAGTTTAGGTCGGTAGATGAGGCCGTTGAATTCTTCTCTGGCAACCTCATCGTTGTGGGCCTAACTACTATCCTTATAGCTTCTGGACGTTTTGCACGCCAACCACTACCGTGGTGGTCAGCCAAGTGTGATGCAGCCCTCAAACTAAAGCGTTATGCCTACATACGCTATAAGCGCCGCCAGAACGACTTCACTGTCGGTGAATTTTGTCGAGCTAGGGCTAGGTTCCGGTATATTCCGAAGCACGCCCGCCGCTTTTCTTGGCGGGCATACGTGTCTCCATTTAACGGGAAAGACTCCTCTAGCAGAGGTGCAAAAGCGAATAAAAAGGATTCGGGGCAAGTTCTCGTAGGAGCCCTCTCCCGTTCTCAATGAGAATGGGACCGCAATCTCGGACCCCGCGTCCTTGGCGGAATCCTTCGCGATCGCTTTCACCACATTCTTTAGCCTAATGATGCTCCGCCAGCATTCAATGCGCGTCGTCATGTCGCGGAAGGCCTCCAACTGGACTTTACCTCCAGAGGCGGAGAACCCTTCAACGACAGGTTTACTGTCAATGAGTTGCGCTCCGAAATCGCTTCGTGCGCAGACACCGCCCCTTGTCCGGACAATGTCCCGTACGCCATGTTTTAATACCTGGGTGAGTGAGGCAGGACCTTTCTATTAGATTTGTTTAACAGGATCTGGGTAGAGGTTATCTTCCCAGACTCCTGGCGAATCGCTACTGGGTTCACTTTTCGCAAACCGGGGAGAAATCACTCTACCCCTGCGGGTTTCCACCCAATCTCTTTACCCCCCCCGCGTGTGCAAATTGCAAGTTGATAGAAAAATTGGTATATGTTAGATTAGCCTTTTTCTAGACAGCGGAAGATTTCTTTTTTCTGCACAGTACGGCTTTCGCAAGTTCCATTCCAAGTCGTTTACTCTGCTCCGACTGGAAAATGTCGGCTGCGAGGCTTTCCTTCGTAGACAGCACTACGCCATGGTGTTTTTCAATCTAGAGAAGGCCTATGACACGGCATGGTGATACGGCATCATGGAGACTCTCCACACGATGGGAGCAAGAGGGACGCCTCCCAATCTTTATATTACAAATTTTGAGAGATCGTCGACTCCGCGTACGGGTGGAGGGAGCCCTCTCCGGCCCAATGGAGCAGGAAGAGGGTGTCTCGCAAGGAAGTGTCATCACCGTAACACTCTTTGCCCTGAGCATCAACGGCATCACCTCGGTGTTACCGGAAGATGTTTTCGCTACACTCAACGTGGACGACCTTCGATCTCTTTTGGCGCGGCCCAGATGCCAGCTCTGGAGCGTTGACCTAACAGGAATTGAACCGCGTCTCTCGCTATGCCGAAGCCCACAGGCTTCGGATTTCCTTGGCCAATACTACATAAGATGGTGCGCTTATGCTGCCATCTACGGCTACACATGATCCAGACTTGTTTCTTAATGGGGTACGCCTGGAAGTGGTTGAATCGCACCGTTTCCTTGGTCTTGTATTTGACCGACGCCTCACCTGGGGGGCTCATATTGGTAGCCTTAGGGTCTCTGGATGGAACCCGCGCCATGATATTCATCGTTACGTGACGTTCAGCGCTTGAGACGCTGATAGGGCTACTGCCTTACTTTTTTATCGATCCTTTGTTCGTTTGAAGCTGGACTACGGATGCGAGTTTTATGCATCCGCAGTCGGGCGTGTATTGCGGAAGGTGGACTCGATCCACTACACCGACCTTCGCCTGTTGACCGGTGCCTCTCGCACGTCCCACATTGAGAGCCTACTTGTCGATGCTGGGGAGATACCACTCACTCTGCCCACCGTGCATTATTCGCCTGTACGCGCTAGCCCTGCGCCTCCCTCAGTATCTCACTGCCTCCGCAGCTGATCTCCAATGTTCATATTACACCGAGAGACGCTAGTCATACCATAAGCCCTTTGTGTTTATGGCTACAAACCTCCTTCGAGAGCTTGGTATAGCTCGTGTGCCGGTGGTGCCCCTGGTTCTGCCCTGGACGCCACCCTAGAGGGTACCACCTTTGACTATTTGTTGCTACGCCTCTGCTCTCAAAGCTTCTACAGCGCCGAGAGTATTGCGTTCGGCCTTTTTGGAGCAAACCTCGTGTCACGCTGGAACCGTGCCAGTGTATACGGATGGCTCCAAGTCCGAAGAGGGGGTCGGCTTCCACGCCGTATCCCCTCTGTTTGAAGTCAGGGGGGCTATGCTAGGCACTGCGTCTGTCTTCGCAGCCGAACTGGTTGCAACACACCGCTCGGTACGGGCGATAACGCGACGTGCCTGGTTCGGAGCCTGGATCGTGATTTATAGTGACTCACAAAGCGCCCTGAGCGCTCTCGGAGCATTGGAATCTCCGCATCCTTTGGTTCGTGATATCCTTGACGCCACGGTTTTGGCAGCCCGGGTGGATGTAGAGATTATCTTATGCTGGGTTCCTGGACATGTAGGAATTGCGGGGAATGAGGACGCCAGAGAGTCCTCGAGACTTGGGCGACCGTACCAGCGTTTCGCTCTTCCTCACACCGACTAAATGGCAGGAATACGGGTAGCTCACCGGGCTGCGAGGGCTTCAGGTTGCTTTCTGTCATCCCTGAATTGGACACACTAACGCAACGCACCGCCATTTGATGGAGCGCTCGCCAGCGCCTTATTGAAACATCTGCGTTGTCCCCCAGACTGATCGGCACATTCTTGTCGAATGTCCCAGTCTTGGAGATCTGTGCGCACGTTAAATGTCCCGGTACCGGAACGAGCGGGGTCGCTACCGCTTGTCCCTTGTACATAGGACGGGTTCGTGCACACAAACTTGTGGACTATACGACATTTTGGAGAAGGCTGACCTCCTTCACCTTTTTTTTTGTAGGTCGATTGCTCCTGCGACGGGGGAAGGGAGCCTCTCCCGATGCTCGAGCGCGCTGTCTTTCTGCTTTTTCCTTTTTATTCGTTCTTGTTTTATTCTTGCCTTTTTAGCTTGTTGCTTAGTCTTTCTCTCTATTTTTTATTTGTTGTTTGTTATTTACATATTATTATTTGTTTTTTAATCTAGCCTACTAGTAGGCTTTAGCGTGAGTACGGTGTATTTTTCCCTAGTACGCAGCCGCCAGATGAACTCTCTCTCTCTCTCAGAAAAAATCCCGCGGGTTGGTAAGGGCTTTCATCGGTGGAGTATAAGATCCACATTCGTTGAGTGGCCTATTCCTTCGGAGCGAGCCACTGAGAAACCTTCGTAGTCGACGTAGTTAGGTTCCGCTCGAGGAAACGTAATCAGGCACTTCCTCGGTTACGGGCCGGTTGCTTGAAAGAAGCGGTATCCGGCGGTGGATAAGCGAACTGCTCTGGGTTCAAGGTAGCAAACTGTTACCCAAAACTACTCTCATATTTTGTGGTAAATAGACATTTATCTGTTTGGTCCAATAACAAACAGAGGTACGTTAGTTTTACTTAGTTCTGACATAACCTAAACATAACCTCCCCAGACGTTTTAAAGAACGAATACGTTTAACGAGCTTAATTACCTTTGTAATTTGGCAAAAAAACTATACAAGGAAAGGAAAGGGAGAAAGAAAGACAAAGAGTGGGAAGAAAAAAAAAGAATGATATGACAAAGAAAAAGAAAGAGAAAACGGAGTGAATGAAGGAAATAAAGATCAGGAATTTGAATTGGCGAAGCTTGAATAAGTGGTTGAGCTGCAGGTCAAACAACAAAAGCCTGCATTAACAACTACAAGCAATAATTATCTTGTGTTAATATACCTAAGATCCTACTTCCGCCTCTCAAGGACGATGAGGATGCTTCCGCATATCTGCTTTGTTTCGAAACAATTGCAAAAAAATTCAAGTGACTCGAGGAGTCCTATGCAATTCCTTTAGGGACGCTTCTCAAGAAGAAAAGTGCCTCGAATATTTATTCCACTCTTTCGGACGAAGTCTGATCTAACTACGACTACCTAAAAGATGTGCTCATGGCTGAATTTAAATGCATATCAGATTTCTATAGAAGGCAATTTAGAACTCTTCGAGCGTCTACTCATGCTATGTTCATCACTTACGTAGAAAAAGGAAAACGTCTCATTTGGCACTGGTTAAAACAGCTGTAGTTGAACGAGGCTTTATTCGACTTTTGCGTTGAAGACCACTGTAAGGTATTGTGTGGTCCTGAGCTGCGAACCTTTCCCAAGAAATAGCAGTCCAAGGGGCGGAAGCACCTTATAAGTCTCCGCTGCTTACAGCAGTGCCCACAGCACCGTATAATGCATCCTTCCTAAGAAGAAAAACCTTGCTCCGACACATTCTACCTCCTCAACTTATTAAGTATAAAACTTTGATTATTCAAGTGCTCTTATAAAACCAAGTAGAAGTGTAACAACTAGACTGTATGGTCCTATGAAATGTTTCGCTTGCGGTGACCAAGGATACATCCAACCAATTGCCCTCGCAATCCTGATTTATTCCCTAAGGCTGAGAAATCTAGGGTGTAGAATGTTGGAGTTTCTAAGAGACTTGTAGATAAAGAAGACGAAGTCGACTAGAAAGTAGTCAACCTGACACAGAGTGCCAATGAACTCAGCAAACCTGGTAGAAGCTTCCGTTTGGTACAGTGAATTGTATCCCAATGTCTACCATTTGGCGTGACATTGGTGCGGACTGCATTATTGTCTCGGAGAAACTTTACTTGATGTAGTACCACCGATTGATAATAATAGGCTCTTTCCGATTACTGATGACAGAAATTATGGACCGTCAAAAAATAAGAACGCTTTGATTCAGGACACAACAAGAGCTCAGTCTAAAGAGCAAAACGCGTCGCAACTGTTACCTTTGTCCTTGGATATGAGCCCGGCTGAATTCCGTCATTTGCAAGGCACTTGCCCCTCTTTGCTGGAGATCCGTTAAAAGGCATCAAGAAGAAAGACTTTCGTTATCAGGATTGGCTCCGAATTGCGATATTCGTATGTTAATCGAGTTACTTTTTCGAGGGTGCATTAGGAGCAAACCCCCGTGTAAAGTGGGAAACAAAGTGCTACTTCTTCAAGTGAAGTGCAGAGGGGATGTAGTGGAACAGGCCCATGATTCGCCTCTCGCTGGCCACTTTTCCCATTAGTAGACCCTTGACAAGGTACTTACGCAGTTTTACTCGACATGTGCTCTCACAGAAATTCGACGCTTCTGTCAGTCGTATGTAATTTGTCAACGATATTCGCAGGTGGGACGTGTGAAAAAGGTTTTGATAATTGCTCTAAAGACTTCCATCGCACCTTTCTGAAGGTGGCGAGTGACATAGTTACCGCTACTAATCCTCCATATTTAGCGGGCTATAAGTTTATTCTAACTATGGTTGATTGGGAAACTCCGTTCCATTGCAAAGCATCGATGCAATGACAGTTGCTGAAGGACTGGTAAGTACCTTTTCCCGAGTAGGAACCCCAAGAGAAATATTTAATGACCAAGGGAGACACTTTGTGTCTGATATGATGGGAGAACTACATAAACCCTTAACGACAAAACCTGTCTTCACCACTTTTTACCACGCTTAAAGCAACGGAGTGTGCGAAAGACTCAATGGCATTGTAAAGAGCATCATGAGGAAATTGTGTGCTAACCATCATCCTCGGTTGCATGGCTTTATTTACCCTTCTCTATTCGCTACGAGGGAAATGTCATATGACACTCTAAGGCTCTCTCCATTCGAACGTCTTTATGGGCTCCAAGTTCGCGGTTTACTCTCAATCCTCTGAGAGCAGGCGCGGATCCAGGAGGGGAATAGGGTGCTGAAGCCACCCCCCAAATTTCAGACCCGTTTATGTTTATATTTCTTTTTTAAGCTATACTTGTATTTTGCTATTCAGAAAGAATATACAAAAAAAAACAGTTTTTTAAAACCTTTGGGATCGAATGTATCTGATATGATACATGTCTAAAATACAGGAAAATCTCAAAAATAATTATTAAATTCAGTGTTATACCTTAGCTGACGCCCCAAACCCCCCATACATCAAAATTCATAATTTTCTGATGTGTGGAAAACATTCGGATTTGAGAGAGTTATTGCTCATACCTCTGAGAATTACTGTTATTTTTGATCAATGATGTGTAAGATATCCATTATTAATATATAATCAATGCTCTTTTCTCAGACTACTCAGAGGGAGGAATTCAAGTTGCTCCCATCCCCCAAGTTTTTTTTATCCTGGATCCACCACTGTCCAAGAGTTGTGGTCGAATAAACAACTTAATAATGAACTTCGCACAACGTACAAATACATTTTAGATCTCAAAGAAAGGCTAGAGGAGTCATCGCTTATAGCAGCCAAACTTGCAGATATTAGTGGAATTTTTATCAATAGTATCTTGATAAGAAGTCAAGTGGTTGAAGGTTAAACGTCGGCGACGAAGTACTTATGCTACTTTCGACTAGCCATAACAAACACGCATGCGCTTTAGAAAGTCCCCTTTAAGTTATTAGACCGAAGAAACTTTGTAGATTACATTATTGAGATCAAAGTTTTCGACCTCGTTTGCAACATATAAACATGTTAAAGAAGTTTGTTCGCCGTGGACATGTACACTTCCTGACTGTTGAGATGGTTGCCAGTTGGAAGCGCTACCTAAACCTTCGCAGGACGAAATTTACCCTATTCTACCAAAGCTGCAAAAGAAGACTCACAAGAAAAGAATGCCGTCGAAGTGTATGTCATAGAGGAGCATGGAACGAGTTGGAGGAGGAAGTATTACCTTTAGGAGAGGTTGATTCCACTTCTAACTATTACCCAGACCTAACGGAAGATCACTTACCTGAAGTTAAAACTTTGACGTCTATATTTAAGGAGATAGTAACAGGCAAACCCGGAAGGGCAACAGGGAATGAACATACCATTTATCTTACGTGCATGCAATCAATCGAGAAGAAGTGTTACCATATCTCCCTTCATCTTAGAGAAGAATTTGACAAGGAGTTTAAAAAAACTTCTTGATATGAAGATTATTTCACCATCCTAATCTCTCCACTGCTCTCTAGTTGTAATGGTCCGTAAACCGAACAATAGGTGGCGCCTTTGTATTGATTTTAGAAACCCCAATAATGTTACCAAATCAATGCTGAGCCAATGCAACTCATTGACGAAGAACTCTACCGATTCAGCGGAGCCAAATTTATCACTGAACTGGATTTGAGTAAGGCTTATTTCCAACTCCTTCTGAATCCCGATAGCCGAAAACTAACCACCTTCGATACAAACAGAGGCCTCATGGAATTTAATCGTATGCTTTTTGGCCTCTCTACTGCATGCGCACCTTACGTTCGCCGAATGAGGATTGTCATTAGTGGTCTTTCCAGCGTGTCATATTAGTTTGATAACATTTACATCTATTGAAAGACATGGGCGGGAAATTTGGACCACCTGGAAGCCGAAATAAGATACCATCGATACAATTTGACGATCGGCCCAGACAAATGTTATAGTGGTTATTCCACTTTAACGAATTTTGATTTCTGAGTAGGTTGGGATAAAGTATAACCTTTGTCAAAAAAGGCCAAAGGACGAGGAAACAAATGAGATCCTTCATGGAAATGATCTCTTTTTGCAGAAAGTATATTTCTGATTTCACTACGCTTTCAGCCAGCCTCACCAACCATCTTTAATAGATTCAAATAGAAGTTTTTGGAGTTTATTTTATTTGGTTTGTTTTTAATTAAAGATATATTAATTTTAACAGATACAAAACAAAGACATTATATTAATTGTTTTTTCTATAAGATTAAAGTCATTTAAGGGCTAAGTTTCGATATTTAATTAGCAAACATGGTGACATCTTGGAAACATCCCTTCATTTTTGCCAAATGCCACCATATCTCTCATCTTAGGGCTCAAAGAACTAATTCTCTTTTAAATCCTCCATTAATCTGATTTAAATTAAATATATAGAAGCTATTGAATTGTAATTACCACTTTTCTTTTACACAGCCTTTTATAATTATTCAAGCAACATTATTATATTCTTTTCTTAGGTTTCTTTTTAAAGCGGTACTAAAGTTCCTCGAGTTAACGGAAAGAAAAAATGCTTTAGTTAGTGGTACAAATAAGAAACTGCTTACATAAATGACAGTACTTTGTAAAAAATATGATTAGGCTGCTTATTATTTTTACTTTAGGAGATATTTAACTAATGATGTTGACTTTATAAATTTTGATAATCGCTTTTTGGAGACGACGTTGAGCTTCAAGAGAGCCACAATTTTTGTCTCGAGTTTCAAAGCTCCTAAAATCCAGTACGAGCTCTCTCCTTTTCTCTAAGTGGTCTGGCAGTAACTTTAGGCGCTTGTTATTATTTTGTAGTTTTGTATATTTAATAATTGTAGTTTGCATCCTTTGCACAGATCAGACCAGCCTAGTGGATAACAAAAAAAAAGTTATTTGACCACTGTCCATTCGGTCTCTTCCCAAAAGGGGGTATTACTATACGCGACCACTGTTTTTTTTTCAGAGCATTTATCCATTCAGATCGCTTTACATCAAATATTTTTTGGTTTGCGTGAACACATTATAAGATTTTATGAAACATTTGGAAGTGCTCATTTTTGAGGTTGATTGTGTCGCTTATTCCATATCGCAATGTGATTCCTACAAGGAAGTAAACTAAACACCTCACTCCATCTTTGAAACAGCCACAAAATTTTAATAGTTTGAAGTATGAGAAGGTTAGTTGATAACCAGTCTTGGCGATCCACGACTTGCAGAAGGAATTTATTATCCGCTGTTAAGCCTATTCCGTTGGGCTGGTATCCATCCTTCTGCAGGAGGACCCTACTGGGGTGGCTAACCCGTTGCCTATGTAGGTCAGAAAGTTCCTCATCGCGAAACTAGATATTCAACCATTGAACGTCGATGCTTGGTTCTTGAATAGGCCATCGAAAGGTTCTTGGTATGCCTAGATGGAAATAAGTTCATTCTAGAAACCTACCATACTGCCATACGGTACTTAACAAACTTTACAAAAAAAATTCCAGTATATTCAAATGGGCCCTCAGTCTCCAACTTTATAATTATATCGTTGGGTATATCAAAAGATCGGAAAATCATGGACCTGACTTGTTAGGTTGTACACAAAATAAATTGAGCTATGTTGGGTAAATCTATGATTTTTCTTAGAAAGAGGAAAGGCTGTCAGTGCAAGATTTTTATTTTTAAATATATGATTTAAATCATGACATTACATTTATTTGAAAACTCAAAAATGAAACAAATGATTTTCATGAGTTCAAAGTTAATTATTTTAATTCAAGATTGGATATTATATTCGATACATCAGGATCATTAATTTTCCTGTTTACTTCACAGATCTTTATGATTCACTGCTCTTAATAGATTCTGCCTCTACTATTTTATTATGTAATGTTAATTCATTGAGGTAATCTAATTCTTTTTGGTTAGAAATATGCTAAAAAATATCCTGTAGCAGTTATTTCAAGTTTAATTTCTATGTTATGTCAGTTTATAAGTAATTTTAATTTAAGTTGAACTTCTAAATTGATTATCAAACAAAAAATATAATTTTATTGTTTAACTGCCAAAGTAATTAGATAGCCATAATAGTGTAAATATATATGAAATGTTTATTACCTCAGTTTAATAAAAGAAAATACCTTGTTTGCAATAGAATATACAATAAACCAACTCCACTTCAATACAACTAAATTTGATAACAAATGAGTAATCCAAACAGAAATGAAAAATAACCAAATATTTAAGCATAATCATGACCATGAGGAGATGTGTGGCTATTCATTGACTTAATAAGAAAAACAAGTTTTGCTGCCTTCTCAGTGCTGAAGAGGTTCCTCAATTTCAAATGCACTAGTCCATAAGAGGAGAAGACTCGTTCTACCCCAGAGGATGAGGCTAGAGCAGTCAAGAGTTGCTACACTGCTGAGAGGATATCACTGCTCAAGAGACTTCCATGAGACTCCCACCATTCACAAGCTGACAGGCTTTTGGTCACAGAGCCAGCAAACTTGAATGACTGGAAAGGAGGTAATTTCTCTTGAAACTCCATGATTGTGGGAACAAGTGATGAAAATATCTCACTGGCGTATTCCATGGCAGTATTCACCTATTCTTTGATGAGAGTTTTCCAGTGAAGTAAAGGGAGACGCATATTGGCTAGGAAGTGAGCCTTGATGGCGAATTTGCTTGTACCTTTTTCCCACCAGTTTCTTTACTTGCTCATTGTTTTTTAATTGTCCACTGCCACATAATTCTTTGAAAATATCTACTGCTTGAGCGATGGTACAGTTGTCCCTCTGCAACTGCTCTAGAGCCTTAGCTATTGGTGGCAATCTAGCCAATAGTTCCTCAGCAGATCGTTTTAGCCCAAGATTGGACACTTTATTCTTTACACCAGGGTCAATAATTTCCCTGTTGACAACACAGATCTTCATGATAATTGGCCAGTTATTTATATAGATTTTCAGAGTGACAGAGTGTTCCATCTAGCATCCTGGGGCATGACTAGACATTGGCCAACTTCCTGGCGATATCTTGCAGCAGCATAAAGATTGTTTTGAAAATATTTTACTATATTAACCACATGCTCTTTTACATTACCAATCTCTAGGTCATGAACTAGTAGACTTAGAAGGTGTGCTGCAGCTCCATAGGTGAGGAGGTTTTGATGAGTGGATTCCTCCAACAGTCTTTACATCTTGGTGACATTTGCTGCATTGTCTGTCATGACACTTCCAACACAACCCTCCAAATCTATTTCAGACTTCTTTTTCTCCCTGAAGGTTTCACACAGATGTAAAAATTTTGTTTGCTTTGTGACTCCTTAACAGTAGCAGACTGAGAGGGCCTTTCCCCTCCCCCAACAGGTTCCAACAGGATGAAGCAGGCTTACAGAGGGTAAGCCTGCTTCAAGTTATATGTATTTTTAATTAACATATTCTAATTCTTTTTAGTCATAAATATGCTAAGTAATATTAGATTTCACAAAAAAACATAATAATAAAAATAAACATTAAATTATTTTTTAAAAATTGATTTAAATAACAAAATCGGATTTTTTTTATTTATAAAATAAAACAAAACACATTTAAACACACCAGAACAGTGAAAAACATTTCATTTTCCTGGTGTGTTTAAATGTATCCGTTGCTATTCTTCTTTTTGAATGGAATGTTGCGCTCGATTCAGGACTGGGTTTCGCCCTTGGCCCCGAGAGACGAGGTCCATGTCGCAGAGTGCGGACGTGTGGTATCACAGTCAGAGAATTAATATTTGTGTTGTGCTTTTG